>CM040965.1:40065716-40466797 GCA_022985045.1 Macadamia tetraphylla
ACCATCGAAATAGATCGCACAATATCTTTTGAGTCTGAGATAACAGCAAATCTCGAGATACCTAAAGAAATACAGTAATTTTAGTATGTTTTATACTTTTTTAATATAAATACCCTAAATCCTATCATCTCTCTCGCTCAAAGCTCAAAGCCGAAGGTGAAAACTAAAACCTATTTTCTCATCATATAAACTATTTTATCAATAGTAACCAAACTAATACTATTTGTGGTCCATAATTCATTGTCACAAATAATTTCTAAAAAATAGTTAATAGATACAAATAGAAATCATACCAAAAAGAGCCTAAGACAAAAGGTTTCAGATTTCATTAGAGGCAATTGTTGGTTTCTTCCAAGGGTGGAATCTGGTTTGATTGCTAGTATTTTGGGGAAGATCCATACTATTTACATTTCTAATAGATAGAATGTATGTCATTGGCGACCTACTTCTTCTGGGGTATTTACTATTAAATCAGCCTGAGAGACTATCAGAAGACAATCGCCTAAGGTGGGGTGGTTTTTGCTCCTATGGCAATCGCAGATTCAACCTCGTCAAGCAGTGTTTGGGTGGAGGATGATCAAAACTAAAATCCCAACGGATGACAATGTGAAGAAATGAGGGGTGGCTTTGCCCTGTAGATGCAGCCTATGTGATCAAGAGGAGGAATCAAGAGACCACATTTTTTATGAATGTAGCTTTGCAAGAGCTATGTGGCAGAAATTTTATGATTGTTTTGGTATTTAGTGGACTAGTTTTCTGGGATGGAGGGCTTTATTGCATGGTGGGAGTAAAAAAGCGAAGGCGGCCTCGTTTCAGAGGGCTTGAAAAAAAGTCTCTGTGTTGATTCCATACTATATTTGGATGGAAAGGAATGCAAGTAGACATGATGGAGAATCAAAGCTTGTAGAGCACTGCTTTGCCATGACCAAAAGTGAAATAATTTCTCAGACCTTGGTTCACATAGGTTCGTTCATTTCAAATTTAGATCTGTTGAATGCAAGGAGGATGGGATTTTCTTGATTTCAATGTAGGCCAAAAGATTTCTTTGAAAGTTTTTGGTGTCGCCCCCCGAGAGGGTAGTGGAGGTTAAACACAAATGGGTGTTCTCTTAGAAATCCAGGCAATTCTGGAGCAAGGGTTGTATTTCGAAATGATAATGGGGAGGTTATGACTAATTTTAGGGATTACCTAGGAATTCATACAAATTTTGAGGCGGAGTTTTTTACTATAATCTCAGGGATAGAAAATGCTGAAAGACTGGGGTGCAAAGGCTATGGATTGAATGTGACTCGGTCGTAGTGGTAACCTTGTTTCTGAAAAATAAAATCCCTTAGATTGTTCATCAAAGGTGGATAACTTGTATAACGTTCTTGGGTCATGTGGAGTGAAAAATTACCCACTGCTATTGTGAGGTAAATTCAATAGTAGATTTTATATCAAACTTAGTAGCTTGGTTTGAGACTTTGGCCCCAGTAACAGCCTAGTCGGCTCTAGTCAAGATGGACTTAGATATTGTTTTTTTTTTTTTTTTGTTTTATCTATGTGAGGGTGTTGAGTTTTGGAGTCCTATTTCTGTTGATTGCAATGCCAAAGGTAGATTAGGTGCTCCTTCTCAATAATCCTGGTGGTGGATTGGGATTGTATTTTGGCTCCTCTCTGTTTTGCAAGTTTTTTCATTTTTTTTTTTTTTATATTTAATATAAATGATTTCTAGTGAAAAAGGGTCATGGTGACTTAAAGTGGAAATACCAGATCATTGAGGGTATATCAGTACTTGTTAAATACTAAAAGTCATCCATTAGATATAACTACACTATATAATAACTTTAGATTTTACCTAAAATTATTGTTTTGCCCCTGAATCATGATTTATCATTTTGCCACTGGATCATAATTTAACTATTCTTTTTCATTTTTTTGATTTTAATATCTATCCTAATATTGACTTATTTAATTAAGAATAAGATATATATATATATATATATATAATTAACTTATTATCCACATGGACAATTAAATAATAAATGGATAAGACCTAACTAACTAACAACCTAAAATAATTAATTGTTGCTAATTAATAATTAACAAATGAAGGCTTTCCTGATAAAGTTGGGGACTTTTCTTTTGAAATTTGGATGGCCTTGAGTATAAAGTAAATGAGATAAAATAGAAAAAGTGAGAGAAAGAGTTGGAGATCAATTGTGATTAAAATAAAGGAAGAGAGAAAATTGGAGATGAAGTAGGAAAGGTAGAGATAGACTTAGAGATGAATTAGGGAAGGGAAAGAGAAGCAAAAAAGTGGTTCTATTGCCTTTCACCCTCTGTTTAAGAAAAATCAAAAGAAAAAAAAAAGTATTGCGAAGAAGAAAGAGGAGGAAGAATAAGAAAAATGAGAAAATAAATCAAGGGTTTGGACGATTTTCAAGGTAAGAGTTTGTAGAATTATTTAATTACTTTCTATGTTCTACTTGGGGGATAGACCATGTGTGATACCCTACTTTTTAAACCCGGTCTAATTATACGGTTGACCCGGTTTAACCATGCAGGACCTGAACCGGAGAGGGTTAAGGCGGGTTCCTTATGGACCATGATGGCAAAGGTAACTTTGAACACTGGTTGGCCGGACAAGTCCGAGTCAGTGCCAGAGGAGATGGGTGTACCCAAGCCGTGTACATGCATATATCATAAGGCCATGTACGGATAAAGCAGGTATGTAGCCATATCCTAAAGCGCATACGTATAATATACCTTATGCCGAGAGTCGAATTCCATCAAAATCCCACTTGTTGGCCAATTTTCGACCCTCAGGTGGGCGGTCACAGGTGGGCACATCCGCCCACCTGAGTGACCCACCCATGTGGTTACTAGTGGTTTTAAAAAGGTATAAATAGTATTATTATGTTTTTCATTTTCTCATTTATGACATTCGGGTGTTTGGTGAGAAGAGTAAAGAGGAGAGAGAAAAGAAGGGAAAAAGAGAACGGAGAAGAGGAAAGGGAAAGGAAGAGGAAGAAGAAATGGATTTAAGCGGCACCAAGGTTTGATCTTCCCATTTTGACGCCGGAAGAGTGATCCCCAACACGAGATCTACGATTGGAGGTGAGCATAGGCTATGTTTCTTAAACTTTACCAAACCCAAGTAAAACCCTTGATTTGGGTAGAGTTTCTTGAGGTCTCATAAATCCCCCTTGAGATGAGGAATTTAAGGTTTAATAGATGGTCTATGTATTGATTTTAAAGGATTTGAAGAAGTGTTTACAAGGTTGGAGAAGCATTGGTGATTTGAAGTGATTTTGGGGTTTTTGAAAGAGTTCTTGAGCAAAGAAAGTAAGATGGCTTCCATTCCTTAAATCTAACTTAGACCTAGGTTAGGATCATCTTATGAGACCTTGAATGTGTGAAAAATGGGTTTGGAAAAGCCCCATTTGATTCCCCAAAGGTTGGGGAAGGTTTTAGGGAAAATGACATTTTTTCGCCAAGACCAGTGGGCCTAGATCGGTGGGCCAAATGGCCCGCCTGAGGGCACCAGCCTGAGAGGGTAGGCCCTCGGGGCCAACGGGCGGGCCCCTACCGACGAGTCGACCAGTGGGCCAACCTGCCCGTCGGTCCTAGCAAGCCCTCTGCCTCCATCGGTGGGCCCCTACCGGCGAGCCGACCGACGGGCACACCTGCCCGCCAGTCATGATCGGTGGGTCAGAACCTGTGGGCTGACCCGCCCACTTGTGAAGACAGTTGGGCTATAACAGTTGGGCTGTCCGACCCACCTGAGAGGCTCCCAACGTGATTTTTACGTCCGAATGGACCAAAAACGGACATGCAACCTTCTTTTAGGATTCTAAACATGATTTTGTCATCAAATTTTATTAGTTTTGACCCCAAAGTGGTAAAATACTAACCCCATTCACTTATGATAGGTTCACCAAAACTTACACTTCTCGCACCAGATCTCACCCGTACTGAGCGTGAGTCTTTGTACACTACAAGTAAGTGGGGAGAGGACGTTTGACTTTATTTTAAGGCTTATTTGGAATTCATTCCAATGTATCTAGACTAGCCATGTCATCATGCAAATTATATGTAGTTTAGCCATCCTCATATTATTATGACATGTGTGTTGTGTATCTTCTCAATGTCAAATGATGATGTGCTTATGTGATGAATGATGACATCATTGTGCATGATGCATTAGCAGACTAGATGCCGTAGTCGGCTTGAAAACGAGTGCATTGGTGGCCCGTGGAATGGGACGTGGTGGCACTATACAATCGTTCTATGTCATATAGGAGCATGCGGTTTAGGATTATCATCTTCCCGTGCTACGACCCTTCCCAACAGGGGTTGAGGTGTTGGGTTACCATTTGGGGGGAAGCAGTGGTCGCGGTTGTCGGGTCACTGTGGCGGTTAGACATATGCCCGACGGGTCATTAGGACAGTCGGCAACCTCGGTGGTATATTCAAGAGGGCCAATCGTACTGCTTTTAAATTGCTGAAGTCAATACCTTTATTTTTTATCATTTACTTTTATGTTGAGAGCCGGTGGTCGGCATGCTTTACTTTTTCGAGTACTCACGGTGGGCCTTCTCCGATAGCCCTATGGGCGTATCGCGGGATGGAGTTCGCGGCTCGTACACGGAGTATACGCGCATTGTGATTGTAGTAGCACTAAACCAAAGACTTAGTAATGTTGTTTAGGTGGATGTGATTAAAAATGAATTACATAGCATATAGTGCATATGATTGTGATTGTTGTGTGGACTGCTATGTGGTCCTTCTTTTCACTTACTGAGCTAGTGAGCTCATCCCACGTGTGCACCTCTTTTAGATAATTTTGCAGGTCATCAACCTGAAGAGCAAGGGTCGGGCCCCACAGTTGAATTCCCTAAAGAGGATTGGTGGGTCCCCGAGGAATGTGAGCACGGCACGGATTGCTCGTGAGGGTCAGGTCGGTGGACTCAGCTTTGACACCGAATGAGTTTTACTCTTTGATTCTTTTGATGACCCTTTTGCGATTTGATATGTGAATTGTTATTCTTTTGTGTAAATATCATGCCTGCGGGCCCATATATTTATCTATATACTACAATTCGGGTATCAAGTGTATTGGGGGTAATTACAGGTAAATTAAGTATTTCGCTGAACTTTTGAATGATTATCTTAGTTGTGTGTATGCTGTGGTTGGATACTGTATCAGATGATCCTGGCAGTTTGGGTTAACTGGACTTAACCCGGTCACCGGTCCGGTTCTGTGTGAACGGAGTGTGACACCATGATTTAAATATATGAAATTTAGACTATGGGTTTGATGAGAGAGAAAATAAGATTTTGATATGTTAACAGTATTTTCTGGGTTGGATAGAATAGTAGTCTAAGATTATTCATATTATTAAAAATAGTTAGGTATTATTTTATGATTTGAAATAATTATTGAGAGTACATACATATATTTAAGTGATCTTCTAAAAGTTTCATTATATTCAAAGTTGATTTAATACACCAAAAAATTCATATACTCGGATAGGTCACTGTTAGGGGAGTTTTCTATACTCGAGAGTGGGGGTAGTGATGGAGGAATATAGAATTCGAATTTTATATGATTTTTTTTATCATAAAAACTTTTATGAGTCTTCTAAACTTTTGAAAACTATGAAAGTGATTCAAGTTAGGAAAAGTGGGCTAATGAATTTTTAAATTTCTTGGACGAAATCTGTTATAGTCTAAATGTTTTTAGGGGGGTGATACCTAGCCTAAGAAGGTTGTTTTTTATGTTATTTTCGGATGAGACATATATATGAGTTAAGTTTCAATAGAATCTAATTTCAACCTATTTGAAATTTCAGAGATATTTGTTTTCTATTTTCTATGTCAGTAGGCAGAATAGGTTAAGGTAGAATTTTGAGAACGACATCAAGCTGAGTGGAAATTCTACCCTAAGTTACTTATTTTTATAGTTTTATCAAAAAGAGAATTTTATGAACACTAGATTTATTCTGAATCTTAGATTTCATGGTATTTTATCATTAAAAATACAATTTTTACAAACTTAATGTTATGTACATGAGAATGAGGAAACAAAGTGAATTTTGTTCCATGATTTATATTATATGTACATAGCAGAATTTTTTAAATGAATTATTGATTACATAATGTTAGTTACTAATATTATGTGTTAAGTTACGATTATGATTGCATAGAGTAATAAGTTATGTAAATTATATGATTCTTATACCATATAAGTTTTTGGTCTATGCATATATTTAAAAATACTATTTTACATAAATTTATTATTTTGATGTATGAGATGCGTTGTTATTATGGTAATGATGCATTACATTACTGGACATAAGTGAGGAGGGATGTGAGACTTCCTTGATCGTTGTTTTATTATTTGTAGTTGTTGTTTTGATGATTTTTATAAAAAGTAAAACTAATTTTATGTTAACATAGAGACCGATTACGGTGGAATGAGAGTATTGATCATACTTGAATTTTGAACTTGTTTGTATATATATATATATATATATATTGTTCTTGAATGACTTTATTGTTATTTTCTCGTCTTATCAACATTGATGTTATAATGTTGAGGTGAGAATTGGTATGTTGAACTTTTTCTCAGTGGAACTGTGGACTACTAGATGACACAACCTACCCTCAGCAAGATCTACTAATTATTACTTGACCTTCGGAAGGTATGACTTGATCTTTGGGAGGTTGGACACCAGATAGTTTTTACGAGTTTCTGTAAGTTGAGTGGAGAAAATGTGATACTGTGACCCATTGACCATTCATGGATGATAGTTAGTTTCTTTTGAGTCATCATATGTACTTATGTGATGAAATAAATATAGCAATGTAAGTTTGTGTGGTATGTTTGTTCTTTTGTTTTCTTAAAATTTTTATACTATATACTATATATATCTTTCTTGTTATTGGTTGTATGATCATGATTTCAAATATATTTAGTGTAGTGGTTCTACTTACTAAGTTTTTACCCAGGGACTTACCCTTATAACTTGTAGATGAAGTTGGTGAGGACTATTATGGAGATGACGTAAATATTAAATCTATTATTGATCAGCAAGAGGACATTGCTTATTGATTTGAAAAAGACAATTATCTTTATTTTTAGATGATGTAAACTTTGAAGATGTAATTGAATTCAATATTACTTTAAGTTTAAAATTTGAATTAGATAGTTGAACTTTGAAGTTTAATATTATATTAATTCAGTTAACTCTTGCTTGCATTTATGTTGTGTGTGGATGCTACTCTGGTTCATTATCTCCTAGAACTTAAAATCCTGTGAACAGTTGATGTCCGAAAACCCTCCATCAGGTCTTGGGGAGGTTACAGATCCCATATTGACTTTGAAAGATATTTAATGTGGGTTGATATGGTCTTAGGTTCCCCTACCTTGTAAGTTTGTTTATGGAGTGAAATACTCCCTTATTGGTCAATGTAGGGACCAATAAGGGAGTGTACATGGGCATCAACAGAGATGGAGTTTTTATATTTCACAAGTGTGGGAGCAACATTTCATCTACTCTATGTTCGGTCTCAGGGGTTATGCAACTAGGAAGTGTTCTAAAGAAGTCTCCCTCCTTGGGGATGTCTGAGGGTATGCCCAGGTTGCTTTTCACACACACGTACATCATGAATAGGCACATTCATTTGTCGTTAGGACTTACCCCTTCATATGGATTGTATCACTGAGACAACCATTTGTAGGAGAGACCCAGGTGCTTGGATCCAGAATCTCCAAGGGAGCTTGAATCGTGGTCTTATAGTTTAGGGACACCCCTTGTAGCGAATCCTTGATGCTCCAATTTCACCTGCATTTATAAATAGAAGGTGGATGATTGATAATTAATTTTCAAAACTCAAAATTGAAGTTTACTCTCTCTCTCTCTCTCTCTCTCTGTTAGGAGCGAAACAGGGCCGGGTTGGGCCAAGTTTTTTAAAACCCAGCCCAACCCTAGGTCTTCAAAACTCAACCTAAGCACAACCCAACCCTGCCAGGTTCATGCTTAGGCCCAACCCTATCAGGCTCAGGGTTGGGCCGGGGTTGACCCTGACTTGTCCTGCATTTTTTTTCCTAGAAAGTTTCACAAATCTTAAGCCTAAATCACCAAAGGAGGGTGGGGAGATTTTAAGACTATGGCCAACCCTTGTCCACCTCTAATCCATAAATTTACATTAAGCAAGGTTATCAATTTAGTTATAAGATAGACCTTTTAATAGCTTAGCATCACCACATCTCCCAGAAATTGGACAGGCCAAATTTTGGCCCAATGTTTCTTGATTGCTACTATATGTAAAGTTCATATTAATACATGACAAGAGACACAAAGACAACATATGTAAAGAAAAGCGGGGAAATAGTTTGGTCATTTGGTCATCTTAGCTCAATAGATAAGAGTATGTGGCTTGTGTAACAAATGATGTGAGTTGAAGTCATATAGACACATGGTGTGGGTTAAAGTCATGCAGACAGCTTATGTAAAGCTCATGTAACATATTATGTGGCTTGTGTAACACATGATGTAGGCCTAAGGGAAGGGGAACACTATTACTGTGTACAATAATAAATCAGAATTAAAATTGGGCTGGGCTGGACCAAGCCGGGCTGGGCCTAGGTCTCAACCCAAGCCCAGCTCAACCTTGACTTCGGACTGGGCTAGGTTGACCCTCATAACCAGGTTAGACAGGATTTGGATTTAAGGCGGGCCAGAGTGGGGTCGGGCTGTCAAGAACAAACTTACACCCCTACTCTCTATTCTGTACCAAATTCATTTTTTATCATCTTCTTCTTTGGTATGAACTATTGAACATAGTCTTTCTCATTTTTGAGTAATCAAGAGAGTGAGTGCAACACATCTTTGATCATCCTTGAAGGTTGTTTTATCTTAGAAGTTGATGCCTAAGGTATTCGGAGTGCATTAATATGAGCACTTACTACCTAAATGAAGAGAGTACTACACTTTTTTTTTTTTTTAAAGAAAGAAGAAAATAAATTAAAGGGTTAAATACATTGTCATTCAGGTTATAGATAGATGGAAGAGTTTTGTTAACCATAGCACTGTAAAGTAATTTGGCCAAAAAATACAACCACCTCATAGGCTTGAGCCAAGAAGAAAGGTTAGAGAGAGTAATATAAACATGGAAAAATTACATGATTACCCATTTTTGGGTTTCCCTTTACAAAATTACCCACAAAAAGTTTTGGTCAACAAAAATACCCAAAATTAGGTTTGGGTTTACAAAACTACCCAAAACAGTGATTCTCCTTCATCTGCCTATTTGTTTTGTCATTTTTACCCCTGGCCAAGGTTGTAGCACGGCCTGATGGAGGCCAAGGTGGAACACGGCCTGATGGAGGATTGGTTCAGCACGGCTTTACGGAGGCAGAGGTGGAGCGCGGCCTGATAGAGGCCGAGGTGAAAGTACGGCCTGATTTAGGCCGAGGTGGAGCACGGCCTATGTAGGCCTAGGTTCAGCACGGCTTTACGGAGGCAGAGGTGAAGCGCGGGCTGCCACCTCGGCCTCCATCTGGCCGGGCTATCACCTCGGCTTCCATTAGGCCGTGTTCCACCTCGGCCTCCATCAGGTCGTGCTACTTCCTTGGCCAGGGGTAAAAATGACAAAACAAATAGGCAGATGAAGGAGAATCATTGTTTTGGGTAGTTTTGTAAACCTAAACCTAATTTTTGGTATTTTTGTTGACCAAAACTTTTTGTGGGTAATTTTGTAAAGGGAAACCCAAAGGTGGGTAATCATATAATTTTCCCTATAAACATCAACTAAGAGAGGAACTACGCTTCAAGGCCATAGATGGTTGTAAGGTCAAAAAAGACGTTTTGTAACTCTTCAGGATTACTACAAACTTTCTTGATACTCCATCCTTCCAACTGCACCTACTGCACTCCAAGTAGGAACCCTAGTGCTTATTTCAACAAATTTTCCTATCATCAGGTAATCTAATCAGATGTGAATGACATACCTTTTCCTTTATGTAAAAAACAAGTTGCCCAACTAGAGATATTAAGATATGGATTAGAAATAGTTACACAACCATAATAACAAAATCTAGATTTGGGAAAGTAATTGACAAAGGTTCAAGTATGGACTTTGGTACCTTTGGTGATGGAGATATATTGAATTCAGATTGAAGATAGTTAATCCACCATAGTGCAGGGGAAAGGATTTTGTGAGGATTTGGTTTTTTATTTTAAAAAATAATGTAATTCCTATGAATCCAAATAAAGTAGTATATAGTGATAAAGATAGAAAAAAAATATTATTCAGATTATTCTCAGGGATAAAATTGAAATTAAAAAAATACTTAAGTAAGTTCCGAAAGGAATCTTCATATAGGTAATCAATATATAAAACCAAAAGGACTAGCCAGCCAAATACGCTTACAGAATACTTGTTGCACTACCAAACATTACATATTATTCCGAATTCATTTTGAAAATTGATCACTTAAAAACTGGTTCGTTGAAGATTGATTCACTCATCACCTTCATTATTTGATAAATTTCTCCTACAAAAATAAGTCCTATATTCTCATTTCTGATCTTACGATTCAGCATATTATTTACTAAAATGCACTTAGATCTTCCTTTTCGCCAAATTTTCCCTTACTTTATTTTATGAAATAATTGAAAATTAATAGAGATTTACAAGACTTTTGAATTAGAAACTCTAAAAAGTCAACGCTCGTTAATAATTCCATTTCTAAGATTTTGACCAATTCCAACGGATTGTTGAACCAATTCGAATCAGAAATAATATAGGCCCATATCCATGCTGGATTCCAGTTTTTAAAACATGCTTTCCTACAATTGTTTTAAATAGTTCTCCCTCTGTACCCAAATATATATAATAATAATAATAATAATAATAAAATTTATGTACTCTATGTCTCTATGCATGTGTCATTGGTTGGGGTGGATTAGCTAGGGGCTTTTAGGAGGGTCAAATATATTGTATTGGTGATGGATTGGTATCCCATCCTTTCTTTTGGATGAAAGGTCTCCTACTCATTGCTATCCCCATAGGCAATCAGACTTTCCAGCTAATTGGTATCTTGCTTTCAACTTAGCCAGGTCCACATTTTCTTTGCTTATTGTGAAAGTCTTAAATCTGGGGCCACTCGGTGGGGTTTCAGTCACTTGAAGTTCTATTTTTAAAGATTTTTGGAACCTTTTTGCCTGTTTCTTGAATGTCTTAAAAAAAATGACAAAAAGCATACGTTGATTCATCAAGTAATGCTGAATTAAGGACTAGTTGTTTATCTTATGGATTTGTCATATATTGAATTTAGACTTAAATTGTCTCATATATCCACATATGTATGTTCATTCGTTTTGTATTTTTATCCATCCTTACCCTTATATTTTCATGCATCCTTTCATAATCCTTAGATTCTCAAAGCTGTACTTTTCCATTTGTAAATATGGAAAGGGGACGGTTATCTAGAATTACCTCGATGTGGCTTTCCTTGTAACGGAATGGATCAAGTTACACCATGCGTCGATCCACACAAATAATGATGAACAAAAGATTATGACGATCTCCTGAAGCAAAGTTTCACCTTTCAAATCCAAGGATTGCAGTAGAAATCTTTGGGGAGACACACTTTCAATTGGGAGAGACAGAAGAGAACAGGGAGAGAGAGAACTCCTAAGATTAGATTAAAACCCTTGTGGCCAAACCCTCTTATTTATAGGGAACTGACTAGCTAAGGTTCCTAATCCAAGCGGGTCTAAGATTACCCCAAATGAACGACCCACAAAAGAATCGGGTCAAGACCCAATCTGACCCAGTTCAATTAACACTATTCGACAAATTTCTTTCTATTTGAAATCTAACATGTTATTAAGGAACCTTAAAATCTACTTGTTGACAAACTTTAGGCTCATACAAAATCTATCACATGAGCTATTTAGGTTATTATGAGAAGCTTCATAAGACAGGTTGTCCTGGAAACCTCGTATATAAAAAATAAAAATAAAAAAGAACTTGCACCTTAAAAGATTTTGTCTTCTTTTCAAATTGCCCTAACACGCCGCAACCCCTTTGGCATTCAGATCATCTTCAATTAGTTTGGAAAGTTTCAGTTCAATGCGCATTTCTACATGGAGATAAAAAGGTTTGTAAAAATCAGTTGGGCTTTCAAATTTGGCACTTGTGTAGTTGCAAGTATTTAATTTCGGCTATCGAAATGATGAAAATAAAAGTTCTTACATGGTAGGCCATACTGGTAGATAGAACTTGAAACTTGACAATGGATTATCTAAAGGAAAATATTGTCATCCCACATTCGATTTGAAAACAGATTAAACGGACGCCTAATTGGAAATCCACACTCCCATCCCCGACTGCCAAGAAATAAAAAAATGATAATCCCTTTGCTCCTATTTCAAATTTGGGCAATATTGTTTACGGAAGTGGCTTCCACATGTCTCTAGTTTGGGGGCTGATATAGGGAATGGTATCATCCACGTGGAACCCACATAGTAATGGAATGATAAAAGATAATAAAACCTTATGTATGATGTTATGTTTGTCTTGAATTTTTGGTCCGTTTTAAAGATTGACCCGCTCTGAAATATTTTGGTAGTAACTCGAATGAGATTTTTTTTTTATATCTATGATGATTCGACTGTGACCCAATGGATTGAACTGACTTGGAGGATTATATATATGTACAATCGCCTTGTTGGGAAAATTGTTGTAAGATTTGGGGGTTTTTGTTTTAGGTTTTTTTGGGTGAGTGTTCTGGTCGTGAGTTCGGGTATTCTTGAAAATCTCCATTGTAATCTTCTTCCAGTATAGTGAATCACCTTATTCTTCGTCCAAGGACGTAGCACACCGCATCGGTGTGTGAACCTCGTTTAATCTCTGTGTCTTGTATATATATATATATATATATATATTTGTTTTCTTTGTATTTATTGGTGTTTGTTCTAACATATGGTAGTAACCTTTTCTTTTGATAGTGTTTGAGATTTAAAAGTAACCGCAAGCGTGCGGATCATCGTAGTTATAGGTCGAACACAAGGAGACAACCACTTTATTTTTGGCTTCTTCTAGTAATGCAAAGTGTACAAATTGATGATTGTGATCTACTTCTAACTACCGTCCTAAAACACATGCATCTAAAAGAACGCCTTGACCAACACAATTAGGAAAATTGGAATTGCAATTGAAATTAAAAACCTAACCTTTCGCATCTAACCCTAACCATTCATCATCTAGGAATTTAAATACTCAAAGCAAAGAAATAAAAAACAGTATAGAAAAAGTAAAAGAAAAAAGGTTGAAATAAAATAAATAAAATAAAAAGGGAACAAAGCTAGAGAGAGACACAAGTAGGTACCTCTACTTAGCTCGAGGGATACACCGCAAATAGTACGAGCTACCCTACTTGACCAAAGAGTATTCTTACAAGAGTTTTTCTACTTAGCTTTAGGGAAAGTGAAGAAATATAAATAATAAAAGTCAAAAGATAGTTCCATAGCTAGAGAGAGGCAAAACCAACACATCGTCTAGTCAAGGACCTTGGGGAAAAGGGAAAGCATCAAAGTAAAACTAAAAATTAAAATCTTAAGTTAAGAATGAATGGGTGGCAAGAAGAGGGGATTAGAGAGGGCTGAGAAGACTAATGTAGAAGCCTACCTACCTGAACTTCAATTCTTGAATTAAAACTTTGTTGATTAGAGATACTACCAGCCCTAAAAACTAGATCTAAAATAAACTAAATCTGAAATTGCTAGGCCTGGAGAAAACAAATCTTGAAGAGAAACTTGCACTTGAAAATAGATGCTCCAAAGCTTGGTTCTTGTCACCTAGATCTAAGCTTTGAACTAGAGAATTAAAATTACAACTTGAATAACTTGAATAGCATAAACAATAAAAATAAAAGATATTGCATTAATTAAATAAAACCAATTACAAAAGTGTTTAAAGAAAAAACAAAGGAGACTAAAACTAGAGGGAGAGAGAGAGAGCATAGTGAAAACTAAAGAAGAGAAGAGCAAGAGAAGGATGCCTAAATTAAAGAAGAAAAAAAAAGAGGACGTTTTCTCCCCTTGGGTCGATCCTCTTTTATAGGGGACGGGGAGAGAATGGGACATCCAAAGGTGGGTCTTGGATCATTTGTGATGAGGTGGAGGGTGGGAAAGAGAAGAAAATAAGGACAAAAAATAGGGGAGAAAAGGAAAGAAACAATTTGGGTTGGAGGGTAGGAGAGATAGGGAGATAAAATAGGAAAGAATTTAATTTCTTTCTTTTTTCTCTTTCTTCTCTTTCTTCTTCAAACTTGCGCACCTCCTCTTTTGGATGATTTTCTACCCTTGCTTGATTGGACAATCTTCTAATTTATGTGGAAATCTCATCCATGCCCTTGACTTTAAGTAAGTGGAATGTAGGAGAGATAAAAGACCTTCAAATCTGCAAAAAATAAGAGAGAGAGTGTTCAACGCCCAAGGTGGAGGAGAGAGAGTGTCTTCATCGTCCAAGGTGGGTCCCTCCATCTTTGTTGGCATATGGACAATCTCTTGTAACCCTGGGACAATTGCAGAAGGGTTGGGCCTGCATCCCGGTTCTGTTCTGGTCCATTATTCTTTTTTTTACCTGAAAAGAATAATCACGTGTAAGGGAGCCAAAACTAATGTGTACTTTTAATGCGACATGTCCATCTTGCTCAAAATTTCGTCATCTTCGTAGTCGTAAAAAGAAATGGTCATGTTTACATGTAAAATTGAAGATATGGTGTCCGATAATCCTTAAGACATTTTAGATACAAAACCAGCAAAAAAAGAAAAAAAACCCAAGGTAACTCCATTCTAAGTATGTAAAAATGCATGCTTTACTACTTAAGATTTCACATATAAATGTGCTCATTAGATAGGTAGATGGAGAATTAATCTCATGTCTCTTCATCGTAGGTGCTGATCATTGCTAATTGCACCAGAGCCCATAGCCAATGGGAGGATGAGCGCAAGTTTTTTCAGTGTGAGGTGAGGTAGCACAATCTTTTCACACCCATTGTATATTCGCGTTGATATGCTCTGTTGGGAGATTAGGTCCAAGTGTTGTCATTGTTGGCAACAGTGTGGTTGTTCTGATTCGATAATTGACTCGATTTGTTTAGGTTCGATATTTGGGTTCAAGATTGAACCCATTTGTTTGGATCAAACATTACATCAGCTACAAATATTATCAGGTAAGCAACCCACTTTAATGAAGTCAGTATAAAATCGGCTTAGTGGTTTGTACATGAACCAACCAAGCACTACAACTCTTATATTAGGAATTCCTATGCAAACACAACATCTTAAGATATTAGATGATGAAATCAGCAAGCATTGAAGCATAACAGCTTGAGGATTGATACAATACATCAGAACCTTGAGGATGTTGATTCAAATCCAAAGTAGCCATTAAACCTCTTCCTACTAGGATTTGAATGTCACTTGATTAGCATGTGGACAGCATTGAGTTCTACATCTAGAAGGTTGGTGAGTTTGCATGGATTTAAAAAGCAAGGGTCCACATGGGTATATCATATGCAATAGAACTTCAGTAGTTTAATCAAATAGAATAACTCATCTCTGGACAAGGCTTAAAGCTTTAATTGAAGATGGGAGTTCAAGCAAATCTGGTTCCTCTTGCTCAAGCACGTGGAAAGCATGGAGTTCAACTCCTTATTGAATATGAAATCCTTTGATATAAAGAAGCCATAAACCTGTGATCAGATTAGAACCTTGCTCTTCGCAGATTGAGCCCGTGAGAAATATAATTCCTCATGTCTGTTTAACTTGTGAAGTGGTGGACAGCAACATATAGAAAGAATCCAAGATTGAGTAGAAGTGCTGCATATTAAGAGCCCTACGGCTGTCTTGTGTAATATAAAGGAGTCCTCTCGACAAAGAAAAAGACGCTTCTCGATTATTAGTAGAACAGAGAGAGAGAGAGAGAGAGAAGACCTTACTATTGGGTGATGCTACCATGATCAATATATCAATGGAAATCAAGCTTAAGAGCATTCGAGGTGCTGTTTGAGCATCAAGCAAGAAGTTATTAGCGGGATTACACAGGCTGAGGTAATCCGTATCTGAAATACTTATTTTTGTATTCTAGAGTCTGTTTATTGTTGAAAAACTCTAGATCAATGATGTATTTATTTTATTTCATTGATTTAAAATTATGAACCTAGTAAGTTGGGGTTTGTCTAGGGTGTGGAATTATTGCCCTTGTCAAAGTTGCGTCTCAGATTAAAGCAAGGATAGGTTTCTAAACCATTGTAGCAGTTAAAAATGTTAAGTATTGGGGAAATACGAAACCTTATATGGGTATACCTCTATGGATGTAAGCACTCTAGCCGAACCACGTATATCTGGTGTTATTGTCTTGTATTTATTTTTCTATATATATTTGAAGTGCGTGTTTTGTAAAGTGGTGGGACACTGTCTGATAGACTCAGCCACATTGTGGTGTGAGATGAACATGTCATTGTTTGCGGGATTGATAATTACAGGATTACCCCGGCCAATCTAGGATTTGAAAATATAAAGTTTTGTTGTTGGGTTACAAATAAGGAAATTTTTGGAGCCATTGATTTACCCCCCTCTCAGTGTCAACCTGAGAACATCATACTCTATCTAGTAGCATTCTTTCTTAAATAAATCTCTTTGTTTCTTGTTTTCGAAAGCAGAAGGGGCTGGGTAGTTTACACACATCTATTAAGAGAATTGACACCACGCATGATGCGTACTCTCGTACCTTTGAGGGGCCAACCCAACTCTCTCTTAGTCTCGTTGGCCCTTGAAACTAAAATGGAGAAAAGCCCATTGCATAAAGACGATTATACTTTTCTTTATTATGTAATCGTCACCAAATTAATTAGATGCAGCTGAAACGTTTCATCCGAAACATCTTTTTTTATATGATCTATTGATCGGTTAAACACGTAAGGTATTTTACGGAAAAAAGGAAAAAAAGAGAAAAGGAAAAAAAAAAAAAAAGGTAACCGATTTACATAGCTCAAATAACCAAGGAGTGGAAGTGAGCCAATTTGTCTAACATGCATAAGACAAAGGCCTCCTGACCAAGGAGTCAATCACACTAGCTATTAGTCTACCATGAAATATGGCGAAAATTTTAGGACTTGAATAAGAGATTAAATGTAAGGTCGAGTTTGGTGCATATGACTGAGGAAATACATTGATTCTTTATTATTTGTTTCCACGGCTAGGTGCTCAAATTCTTCTGATAACCTTGTAGTAACCCTATTGTCATAGTCATAGCTTTACCTTGAAGAATCAATGTGAAAGATGCTATATAAGATATGGAGCTAATGGGAAAGCCATGAGAATTACGAATGACATACTGACGCCTCCTTTGTCACTATTTAAAAATGCATCTGAATTGAGCTTATAAGAGAGAGGCCGAGGTGGTGTCCAAGCTGGCAGTGATCTTGGAGTAAATAGAGTAAGAAACACATTTGGTTGTTGAATGCCTATGGTTGGAGTCAAGGTCGTATTACAGAATGTATGAAATTAGCTTCAGCTTGATATATGGCTTCAATGGGAGTCCACATTTTGCTCGTTAATGAGGTATATTGAGTTTTATATATTCTTGGTAACTCAATATCACTTACTATACAGTGTATCAACCAATATGGAACAATTTTCTTAAACTATGAAACCCCATTTTGGTTATCTTGTAATCAAAGATACAACCATAAACATATCCTCTACCATATCCACTCTCCATACATATGGCAAGTGTGGATATGCACATATCCTCTACGATATCCACCCTTCATACATATGGCAAGTGTGGATCTCCTACTTTTGTAAACCATAGATATATGGTAATTTTGTATTATGTAGATCGTAATTCTATATTCTGTAATATACCTAATATGGTAACTTCTTGTATATAAATAGAGCATACATCAATGAAAGACGTAAGGTAATACAACACAATTTATTGTGTCAATATGGTATCAAGAGCCTAAGGGTTCCTTCTCCTTTTTTTTCTCTTTGGTTCCCTATTCCCATAAGCTCCAATTCGTAGTCCCCTGCACTTGCTCCTCTGTACGCCATCTCTATGATGGCCACCGACCCCCTCCCTCTCTTCCCCTTGCCACCACCACCACTATAGTGGCCTCCCCTAAACCGGCTCCCTCTCTTTCCTCCCCTCATAACTTCCTTTCTCTTAAACTCACACCCACCAATTTCTTGCTCTAGAAGAAGTAGCTAGTCCCATTCTTAAAAGGCCAACACGACTTTGGCTTTCTTGATGGCACGAATCCATGCCCTGAAGATGTCAATGCTGACGTTGCCTGGTGTGAGGGTAGCGGCCCACGAATCTATCACTCTCTCCCCGTCGGGGAAAGGTTTTCGTTCGGGCCCTTTCTTCTCTCTCTTTATCTTAGAGGATAAGGAAAGTGTTGGTTGTGTGTGCTTCTGCGGGCCCTGTATCGCCACTCGAAAATACATGAAGGCCTATTTTGCAGGTGTGTCGGGTTCGTCGTAAAGATGGGGCTTGTTGATGGTCCAATACAGGGTGGGCCCCTGGTTGGCTCGAACTTTCTTATAGATTCTTCCAACTCAGGGAAAGATGGTCTTGACCTCCAACTTCCTGTTTTAAGAGATGCTGACTGTGGTAGTGTGTGGACAGAGGTCTGGCTTAGGGTTGGTTACTTTTGGGCTGTTGATTCCAATAGAGCTTCCGCTAGGGATGTGCTACTTCTAGAAAAAGGTCGGGTTGGTATTCTGACAGAGGAACTTCGGCAAAGCTTCAGCTAAGGATAGACTACTTCTGGAAAAAAAGTCAAGTCAGAACTTTGGCAGACCTTCCGCCAGGGATAGGCTACTTTAGGAAAAATTCGGGTCGGAACGTCGGCAGGGGTTCGGCTAAGGATAGGCTACTTCTGGGAAAAGTCTGGTCGAAACTTCAGCAGAGCTTCCACTAGGGATAGGCTACATTTAGAAAAAAAATCAAGTCAGAACTTTGGCAAAGCTTCTGCTAGGGATAGGCTACTTCGAAAAGTCGTTGAAACTTGCGGCACCTTCCGCTAGGATAGGCTACTTCGAGAAAAGTCAAGTCAGAACTTCAGCAGGGGTTCGACTAGGGATAGGCTACTTCCAATAAAATTCGGGTCGAAACTTCGTCAGAGCTTCCGCTAGGGATAGGCTACTTCTGAGAAAAGTCAGGTTAGAACTTCGGTAGAGGTTCCGCTAGGGATAGGCTACTTTCGGGAAAATTCAGGTGAAACTTGGAGCTTTGCTAGGATAGGCTACTTCAAAAAAGTCAGTCGAACTTCGCAGAGCTTCTACTAGGATAGGCTACTCTGGGAAAATTCGGGTCAGAACTTCGGTAGGGGTTCAGCTGGGATTTTTGAAGAAAAAATATTTTTGAAAAAGATGATTGAAGTGCTTCGAAGGCTCGAAGAACACTTCGGATCTCTCCGAAGATTAGAAACACCTCAAAGTGGGAGGGGATTTAGGAGAGAGAAAGTGCTCTCCACAAAGAAACTAGAAAATGGCAAGTGGGTGTCTTTTTCAAAGGAAAGGGGGTATTTATAATGTTTTGTGGGCCAAAGGGGTGAAGGGAAATTTCTCTTCACCCAAAAAGGTGAAAAGATATTTTTTTTGTCCAAAAAGGTGAAAAGATATTTTTGTTGAAAGAGGTGAAGGAAAACTTCTCTTCACCCAAAAAGGTGAAAATTTTTTTTTTTAAAGAGGTGAAGGGAAACTTCTCTTCACCCAAAAAGGAGAAAATATATTTTTTTTGAAAGAAGTGAAGGGAAACTTTCAAAAAGGTGAAAAAATATTTTTTTTGAAAGAGGTGAAGGGAAACTTCTCTTCACCCAAAAGGTGAAAAGATATATGGTATACTAGCGGGAGCATGTGGAGTGTGCAAGCAGGTAAAGGGGGGATCTTTTTCCAAAATCCAGTTTTTAACAGAAAATTCTGATCATCGGTGGGATGTTTTGGGCAAATGCGGGGTGCGGGATAGTTGGCAGGGGCGCTAAGCAGCAGACGAAGGTGTCCAGCAGCTGTCAGGGGTGTGAAGGGCACAAAATAAGGGGTACGGCCCTAGACAGGGCCTTACGGCTCTGTACATGGCCATAGGTGGGTGGTTGTCTTGGGTGGATGGTTGTGGGTGGTCGGCTGTGGGTGGACGGTTGTGTATGCATGTGTTGGACAACTTCCGGGAATGATTGCAGGAGAACCGATGGTCCAATTTTGACACACCATATATCATTGGAATCATAATTTCGAGCACTATCCATCCATACAGTCACATTGGACCGAATTCCTCTGTATATGTGAAGTCAAAATTTGGACTTTCTCTCCCGCACATGGTTCTGGGATTTTGTTTGGGTAAGTAGGGATTGGTTGGGTAAGGGAATCTCAATCATCTGCATCTCTGTCAACTAGAAATGAGAAGCCGCAACCAAGATCCATGTATCATCATTGTCAGGGAAGGGTGACAAAATTGGGTGTCTACACCTAGTCTTAACAGGACTCTCAACTTGTGAGTCTCATAGTTTCCTCTCTCACTGAAGCAGTCATCCCTACTGTTCTTGACAAGGAAACCAGTCATGACATCTGGACCCCACTTCAGGAAACCTATGGTTCAGCCCATTGTTAGTTAAAACGGGAACGGCAAAAATGTGAGCATGCACGGGTTTTAAACAGATAAAACGTTGAACGGTACGGTCAAAAAACGGTCAAAAAAGGAACGCAAACGGACGGAAACGAACGGTACGAGTATTAAACGTGTAGTTTTCAAAAAAACGAAACCAAAAAAACGGTAGTATACTCATGCAATTTGAGAGATTATTACCTGTATACATGCATCTAATGTTTTCTAAAAGCTCTAGGAGTCCCAAGATAAAATAGCCCAATGGGCTACAAGAAAATGAGATGTTATTAACTTTAGCTTCTCTTTACTCATTGGACTATAAGAAGATGAGATTTTTTTCCAATAAATAGTATGGAGTTAAAAATAAAAAACCAAGTACCATATTGTCTTCACTCTTCACTTTTACTAATAGTTTTTTTTTTTTTTTTTTTTTTTTAATTATTTTTTTTTTTACAAAATTCCTATTTTACCCTTAAAAAACGGATACGCGTTTAAAACAGCCGTTTTAAACGCGTTTTAAACGGATTCTTTTGCCGTTTCCATTTTTTTCCGTATTGTATGGAAGCATACGGCAAAACGCGTTTTAAACGGCAAAAAAACGCGAACGCGTTTTAAACGCGTTTTAACTAACAGTGGTTCAGCCTCCTCCACTCGATTGATGTCTCTCCATTTGACTGTTTAGGACCTTCACCAAAAGTCAGATGAAATTGTCGCTGACTTCCATCAACGCACCAAAGCCATCACAAATGAGCTGGCTGCCGCAAGTAAACCCCTCACCACCTAGGATTTCAATATTTATGTCCTGCATGGTTTTAAAGAAGATATACAAGAGATTTTTCCCTTCTCTTCTCACATGGACTGTGACTCTAAATTACACGAAGCTCCATGGCCTTCTTCTGAGTTATAAAAGCATGCGTGTGTTTCATAAACTAGGCCTTTTTTATGGGGTCTCCTCTCCTCCCACTGCCAATACTGCTTAATGGTCCTCTCTCTCCTCTAGAAATTCTGATTCATCAACTGACTGTGGCTCGTCCAAAGGTCATAGGGGGCATAACAAGGGTCGTGGACGTGGTCGCAGAAACTTCTTTTACACCATCTACCATTGAACAAATCATGCTACAGTAACCTGTTACTACCGTGCATCTGGCCCACCACCTTAGACCAACCCAAACCCTTATCACCACAAATACCGACCCCCTCTCACCCTCCCTCAGTGCACTATGCCCATCCCAATCCCACTTTATTACCAACCCCATCCTACCCACCACCAATTCCTTGACCTGTACCCTGATTGTCACACCCCGTTCACACTGAACCGGAGCGGTGACCGAGTTAACACCGGTTAACCCAAACCTACCAGGATCATCGAGATCAGATTCCACCACAAAGATACGCACACTAACATAAGTTCATCGGATCAGCGGAAGACTAAGTTTTACACAATGAATAAATCCCATATACTTGAAAACGAATTGTGATACAATAATTAAATACATGTGGGCAAGGCATGATATATACACAAAAGAATAAAATTCAAATATCAAGTATATCAGAAATCATCAAAACCATCGAGTACAACTGCTCGGTATCAAGGCGGAGCTCATTTCGGCATAAAGGTTGAGCCCAGCTGGCATCACATAGAAGCTCAGCTCGGCCTCGAGTGGAGCTCGGCCACGGCCTCGAACTGGCATCCTCGAGACACTCTTGCACGAGCAGTCTCACGCTGCTCTAACTCCTCGGGTCCACAGTCCTCTTGAGATACTGTATGGGACCCACCCATGCTCCTCAGATGTGTGACCTGCAAAATCATCTAAAAAGGGGTGTACCGTGGGATGAGCTCACTAGCTCGATAAAGTAGAAAGATGGACCACACACAGCAGTCCACACATCACAACACATCATATGCACTACATGCCATGCTATACATTTTAAATCACATCCACCTAAGCAAAATTACTAAGTCCTTGGTTTTAGTGCTACTACAACCACGGTCGATATACTCGAGTGCGAGCATGAACTCCCTCCCTGATCAGCCCATAGGGCTGTTGGAGAAGGCCCACGTGAGTACTCGGAAAAGTAAAGACAATGCGTCCTGCGCTCTCAAGAAATGTAAATGATGAAAATAAAGGTCTTGACTCCGACAATTTAAAAGCGATCGATTGGCCCTCTTGAATGTACCACCGGTTGCCATGTTCTACATGACTCGTCGGGCGTAATGCCTAACCGCCATAGTGTCCGACAACCGTGACCCACCCTTCCCCAAATGGCAACCCAACACCTTAACCCCGTTGGGAAGGGTCAGTAGCACGGATGGTGAGAATCTTAATACCGCATGCTCCTATATGACAATAGTACAACTGTATAGTGCCTCCGTGTCCCATTCCACGGGCCACCAATGCATTCGTTTCCAAGCCGACTATGACATCTAGTCTATCAATGCATTATGCACCATGATGTCCACATTCAACATATAAACATCTCATTCAATTGGCATTTGAAAGTAAACATAGCACATATGCACATCAATGTGTGGAATGACTAATCTATATAGCATATTCATGATGACATGACTAGATTATATATAATTAAATGAATGCCAAATAAATGCCTTGAAACAAGGCCAAACGTCCTCTCCCCACTTACTTGTAGCGTACAAGGATTCCCGTTCGGTACGGGTGAGATCCGGAGCGAATCAGGTAGGATTTAGTGAACCTAACATAATTGAGCGGGTTAGTACTTCACCATTTAGAATCAAAATTAATGAAATCCGATGTCAAAATCGTGTTTAGACGTCAAAAGAAGGTCACGTCCGATTTGGGTTCGATCGGACATAAGGATCACCTTGGGGCCCACGGGTGGGTCGAACGGGGTTCGTACCACCGGTCTTACCACGGTTATGATCGGCGGTAGGGGCCCTTGTAGTACCAGTGGTGGTACCCCGGTTGAGCCATGGACCCCTTTCGGGACCGGCGGGTATGGGCCCGCGGTTGTACCCGCCGATTGTACCCAGATTGGGCAGGCCCCGCCTTCTCGGTGGGTACCCACGTGGGTAGGAGCCCACCGTTGTACCCACGGTCTTGGTGGAAAAGACACTGTTTCTTCCCATTTTCTCCATTCTTTGGGGAATCAAATGGGGCTTTTCCCCACCCATTCTTCACACCCTCAAGGTCCTATAGGATGGTTCTAACCTAGATCTAGGTTAGATTCAAGTGAGGAAAAACCATCTTACCTTCTTTGCTCAAGAACGACTTCAAACCCTCCAACCACTTCAAACCCACAATGTTCCTTCCACCTTGTCAATATCTCTTCAAATCCTTCAAGATCAACACATAAATCATCTATTAAACCTTAGATTCATCATTTCAAAGGGTTTTACAAGATCTCAAGAAACCATACTCGAATCAAGGGTTTAAAGCTTGGGTATAGTGAATGTTCACAAAACCCAACTTTTCTTACCTCAAGCTAGATCTAGAGTTGAAGATCACTCTCCGGCATTGGAATGGGAAGACCGAGCTTGAGCATGAAATCCCCTTTTCTTCCTCTTCCTTCTCTTCCTTTCTTCTTCCTTTCTTTTCTCTCTTCTTTACTTTTCTCACCAACGTACGGGGTAATAAATGGAAAGAAAAGAAAATCATAAAGCCTTATATACCATTCCTAATTAGGTGAATAGTGCACTTGGATGGGTCACTCGGTGGGTGCACCCACCTCCTACCCACGAGGCCAAAACTTGAGATTTTGACCGGTTCGGACCTCAGCTGAACCCCACCCCAAGCATCTGATTAGCATACGTATATACCTTAAAATACTGGATATAATACTTGTTTTATCCGTACATAATATATGGTAGGTGCACGTACACGTTTGGGCACTCCGTCTCTTCGCTGCTCGGACTTGTCGGGCCGCCGGCGTTTAAGGTCACCCGTGCCATCATAGTCCATAAGGAACCGCTCTAATTTCCTCTGGCTCGATTCTGCATGGTTAAACCGGTTCAGCAGTGAAATCAGACCGGTTTAAGAAGCGGGTATTACATTACCCCCTTCAAAAAATTTAGTCCTCGAAATTGCGTACTGTTGATCAAAAGATGAGGGTACTTGGCTCGCATTTCATCCTCTACCTCCCAAGATGCTTCTTCAAGTGGTGACCACCCATCGCACCTTTACATAGGAAATGGGGCGGTTGAAGGTTTTCACCTTCGGTCCAAAATTTCAGGTAGTTGCTATATAGGTCATATCACTTCTAGGTACTCTGGTTCCACGGTAGTACATGAGATGGATCATGCACATACTTCTTGACATGGATACATGGAATACATTGTGAACATCCCAAGCGAAGGTGGCGAGAGCAAGCATGTAGCTCTTGAGCCAAACCGGGATAAGATCTCAAATGGTCCAATGTATCTTGGGCTCAACTTCCCCTTCGTGAAACCTTTGAAAACCTTTAGTAGGAGAGATCTTGAAATACCTTTTCTCTAGCTGAAATTCAATCTCCTTCCCACGGGTGTCCATAGCTCTTTTGCGGATGGTGCTTTAATCCGTTCTCTAATAACGTCGACTTTGTCACAAGTCATCTGTATCATCTCGGTCCTAACATTCGGCGTTCACCTACCTCATCCCAATACAAAGGAGTTCTGCACTTCACGCCATATAATGCCTCATACGGAGCCATTCAATTGTAGCTTGCTATGTTATTATATGCAAACTCCATAAGAGGTATATATTCTTCCCAACGCCACTCATCTCCATTGCACATGCCACGAGCATGTCTTCTAATATCTGTATGGTTCGCTCCGATGACCATCCGTCGTGGGTGAAAAGCGTATTCAAATTCATTGTGATCCCAAGGCATTGTGTAAGCTTTTCAAAATCTGGAAGTGAACCTTGGGTCCCTATCGAAACAATGCTCATTGGCACTCCATGTAACCGCACTATGTTGTCCATATAAAGTTGTGCTAGTTTGGTCATGGAGAACTTGGTCTTGATAGGAATAAAATGAGCAGTCTTGGTAAGCCGATCCACGATCACCCATATCGCGTCCATTCCCTTAGGTGTACTTGGTAGTCCGGTGAAGTCCATTGTAATCCTTTCCCACTTCCATTACGATGCTTTGGGAGTGGTGAAGAGGTACCATAAGGTCGATGCCTTTCAGCTTTACTTTACGGCAGTAAGACAAGTAGCCACACATAAAGCTATGGTGACTTTCATGCTTGCCACCAGTAACTTTGTTTGAGGTCTTTGTACATTTTGGTACTTCCTGGTGAAGTGAGTACTCGGAGCTATGTGCTTCTCTCACTATCTTATCTTGTATATCAAATCATCGGTACACACAATCATCTCGAAACATCAATGCCCCATCACCGCTAAAGTAAAATCTGGGTCGTTCATTGTTTGGTCTTGAACCTTAACTCGATCCATTGCAATTCGGGATCTAAAGGTTGCTTCTTATCACCTCTTGCCTAATTGCGGATGCACATAGAGCCGTCAAGGATCGATCAACCATTTAAGGTTTTAGTTGAGGTTCAAGCTCTAAGGTTGCCCCTTCATACAAGAGGGTTTCATCCATTAGCATCGCCTCTTGCCAGTGGTGAGTGTTTGCTAAGCATGAGGCGACACGATCTATGTCTTCCGACTCAATGCATACGCCACTACATTAGCCTTGCGGATGATCTTGAATATCGCAGATCATAATCCTTCATGAGTTCAAGCCATCTTCTTTGTCTCATGTTAGATCCTTACGGGTGAAGAAGTATTTCAGGCTTTTGTGGTCCTTGTATATCTCACACTTCTCCCCATACAAATAATGTGCCAGATCTTAAGGGCAAAAATGATGGCTAGTTCCAAGTCATGAGTGGGTAATTCTTCTCATATTCCTTTAGTTGTCGGGATGCATACGCTATTACCTTCCAGCGTTGCATGAGAACACAACCCAAACCAACTTTGGAAGCATCGGTATAGTGTCATTCCACAGTGCCTCGGGAATAGTCGGACCAGGCGATCACCAACCTTCTTTCAATTCTCGAAGCTCTTCTCACATTCCTCGCCATCAATTTCACACCCTTTTAGTCAACTTGGTCATTGGTCTTTGAGATCGAGCAAAATTCTCGATGAAAGCGCCGGTAGTATCCAGCCAAACCCAAGAATCCAACTTGTTCAAGCGGGATCTACTTCGATTCCGGGATCTACTTCGATTCCGGCTTTAAACACTACGTGCCCCAGGAATCCAACTTGTTCAAGCCAGAATTCACACTTGCTGTACTTGGCAAACAACTGTTGATCTCTCAACCTCTGTAACACCATTCTCAAGTGTTGAGTGTGCTCCTCCTCGGTCTTGGAGTAGATCAAGATATCGTCAATAAAAACAATTACCCATTTGTCGAGCACATCCTGAAATACTCGATTCATTAGATCCATGAATGCTGCCGGTGCATTGGTTAACCCGAAGGACAATACTAGGAACTCATAATGACCGTATCGAGTCCTAAATGTTGTTTTGGGTATATCACTACTCTTTATTTTGAGCTGATAATAGCCGGACCGAAGGTCTATCTTTGAAAATACCCTGGCTCCCTACAACTGATCAAATAAATCATCAATGCGTGGCAATGGATACGGTTCTTAATGGTTAGCTTATTCAACTCCGTAATCTATGCACATCAAGCTACCATCCTTCTTCTTGACAAACAACACGGGCACCCCAAGGTGAAACACTTGGCGAATAAACCCTTTTCCAATAGTTCCGAACGCATCCGCAACTCCTTCAATTCAGTGGTGCCATCCTATATGGAGCCTTGAATCTGGAGCTGCTCCGGAGTCAAGTCTATAGCAAACTCCAACTCCCTATCGGTGGTAAATGCATCGAGATCATCAGGAAAACATCGAAACTCTTTGACCACCTTTACTTCTTCTAGAGGTGTAACTCTTGCATCAACATCGATCCGAGGCTATGAAACCTGACATCCACTTTCTAGCAACCTTACCGCTTGAAGAGCGGAGACAAGGACCTTCCTCACCCTTTTCATTGTATCGCTCGGTATACCCACTCTTTCCCTTCGTCATCATCACCTTAATCAGCCTTTCCATCAGATCATATTAGCTCGATGAGCGACAACCAATCCATACCCAATATAACATCAAAATTCTGCATATTGAACTTAATGAGTTGTGCATCAAAGTTCTTCCCACTAATCTCCTTTGGCACGACCCATACACTTCCTTCAAGCGTGCACTTTTACCGGGGCATACTAACAATCATTCCATGGTCTAAAATCTGGGTGACATCCCAAGTTTCTCTACAAATCTCTTAGATCTAATGAATGAGTAGCTCTGAATCAAATAAAACATAGGCTTGGTATGCCGATATGGGTAGGATACCTAGTATAACAATGCATATAATTTCAGCGGTCATCAATATGAATCATAATGAATTTCTTAATTTAAAATGTACTGCTACAACTTCGACTAGCCTCGGCTTCCTCGGTGATAGGGCATACATCCTTCCTCGGTTGACTACCTCGAGGTAAGGGAGGTCGATGCGAGAGAGGGCTGAGAGGGCAAGGCTGTGCCCGACATTTCGTATAATGCCCATATGAATGGCAATTAAAGCAACGAATCTGAGATGTCGGAACGAGGGGCCCCTCGCACTTGACCAGCTGCGAGATGGAGGTCGAGGTGGCCTTGGAGCCGATGGGTGCACACTAGTGTTCGAAAAGAGGTGGAACCGAACCACCAAGCGCCTAGGAGGGTAGCGGATGGCCTATAGGGGCTGCCTATACAGGGCCGAATGTATGATCCATGGTATGCCTTGGAGGAATTTCCCGTATCCGGGAATGGATTTGTTCTCTTCCATAGTCTAGGGGTGAGGGACTGTTCACCCTTTTGCTTATCTTCCATGGTCTTGGCCTTCTGTACAATCTGGCCATATTCGGTCAAATCCAAGACTTCAAGCACAGACCCAATAGATGCTTTTAGGCCCTTTAGGAACCTTGCCGCATTCTCTTCAGCTGTCCTCATATGCCTTGGGGCAAAATGGAACAAACTCTTGAATTGTTGTTGATACTCAAGGACAGTCTTACCTCCTTGAGTTAAGGCCATGAACTCAGTCTCCTTTCGGTCTCTGAAACTGCGTGGATAATGGTTATCCAAGAACAACTCCTTGAACTGCTCCCAAGTAGGTTCTAGATGAGCAGCCATCAATATAGGTTTGGGCTTGCCACCAAGAATTTGCCTCTTTCTTGAGTTGCACCCGGACAAATGAGTTTACGGGCATCCGTGCACTCAAGCACTTCAAATATCTTCTCAATTCTTGGATCCATGATCCGGTTCGAGATCACTCCCCACCTTAGAGAATACGGTGGTAAGTTCCTCTTGAACGACTCCACTACCCTTGACGAATTACTAATGCTCGGGAAGTTAGGAACATAAGCGGATAGTAGGAGTATGGAGGAGGCATCCCATCGGGAACACCAATGGTGGGATTGAGTGTACCCCCACTTGTGGTCCCGTTCCGACCCTACAGGTGGGTCTGTGGAGTAAAGTACTCGGGGAGGTTGACCGTTGAGAAAATCAAGCTGTTCTTTGGATGGCGTCATAAATGCTTCTTTGTTCGAAGCATTTGTTCTTTGGAAAGCTTGTTGGGACTCTTGAATATCGTGGCAACATCTCGTGTAATGACCGTGGAGGGTCAGAGTGAAGTCATAGGTGGGTCCCCATGTGCCCCACCACGACCAAGGGTCTCTGGAGGTAGTGGAGGTGAGTATGCCCCCAGGCGGGACCTCCTGGGATTTTGTGGTCGACCGACCGCGAGGACCCGAGGTACCTCGGGCATTACTCTGGATCTAATACGTTCCATCGTATCCACATGCACGGAACATCACACACCATATTGGTTAAGCATAGTAGAATTGATTTGCACACAATCATATGCCATTACATGAGGTGTTGTAGTGTATGATAGCACTAAATAATCGTGACTCAATTCCGGGAAATCTTGCAAAGTCCCCAAGCACATGTCAATGGTCCCCTTGACCATAGCATATTAATCATAGGAAGAATGTCCATAATGAAAATCAATGAAATCACACTAGGAGGAGAGAAGGGAAAAAAGAAAGAAGGAAAATTTTAAAATTTCCCAAGCGTCATAACCGGTGGAATTTGCCGTGGTAAAAACCCGCCGGTCATACCGTCAGTCTTATTATCTCACCCCCGGTAGTGGCACGGCGGGAAAGGGGCCCCCCATTATACCCGCCGATCTTAATGCCTCACACGGCGGGTGGCACCGGGTAGGGAGCCCTTGATTATACCGCCGGTCTTGCCGTGTAAAAACACGAGCAGGGCCCTCTGAGGACCACACTTACGCACTCTCACAATCTCCTTCTCTTTCTTCCTTTCTCCCTTGGCGATCTTGAAGTCTCCCAGCGCTTCTACTCGTGGGTCCACTCATCCACTTTCGGCTTTAGAAAAGTCAACTCGTTCTCCTTCAAGTAAGTTTCTTCTTCTTCTCTTTCGAATTTCCATTTGGGGTAAAATGCATGTGTAGGCTTCACTTTAGGTTATCTTTCCAATTTTTTCACCATAGAATAGTGTTTCCATGTGATTGTGATGCTTCTCTGTGGTCATTTGTAGTTTATAGAATTTTATCTCTCCATTTGGAAAAACCCCAATTTGTGCCCTAGGTTTTCAAATTTGGGGTTTCTTAATTTTGATCCTTTCCTCCAATTGATGGTTCCTTTGTAATGCATTTCACTTGTTTTGTGTAATATGCTTTAGATTGCATGAATCCTCCATTGTGCTTGGAATCCCATGTGATTCTATGAAAATCCCTCTTTGTATTGGTTTCCTTGGTTCTTCATCCCATACTTGCATTCTTGGAATTCCATAGCCTATTTGAGTACGTTCTTGCACATTCATGATCCGCTCTCGCATTTTGCTCTAGACCTAGGGTTTCAAGCTATTCTCCATTATGTTGAATTTTCACAATGGACTTGAGTTCCCTCATCTTATTTATGCTTTTGCTTTTCTTTGTCATTCTCTGTTTTGGCATGTTTTATAAATGCGTAATCTACCGTGCTTCATGTCATAGGTTTCCTATCGTTCCTAGATTGTTGCCGTTCCGTTTTGCATGAATTGGGTTTGGATTTTCCCTTATAAATCTTTGCTGTCTTTTCCTTTACTGACTAACCCTACTTTCTTTCCTTATTGCGAGGATGTCGTCACGCCGCAAGGACCATCTTCCTCTGGCTCTCGGTAAGACCCGCTTCCAAGCGGAAGAGTCGGAGACCAGCTCTTCAGCTCCTCGCAGGGGAGACCCTTTTGCAGTCGACCGTCGAGACTATGATGAGAGCACTTCCTCGGTCGCGGAGGCAGCGACCAGTGGCCCAACTTCAGAAGGGTGGTGATGATGGAGAAAGGCGTGGTAGTCGAGGACTTCCACAAGGCTGAAGCTTGGAGATTCTCGCATTGGGCTGGGATTCTATTCTTCATATGAACCGGCCGTGCTCTGAGCGGCTCATCCGTCGGTTCTATTGTAACCTAGAGTGTGTCCGTGCGGGAGTTCACCATCGGCGCTTGGTGAAGGGTGGACATTCGAGTTGACGGTGGGCACCTTGGCGATATCTTGGGTATATCGGCGGTGGGACACGATACTCTGATCCCCGAGGTAGGCCTCGGGGACCGTTCATGAGCTGGCGACACGGACTTCATCTACAAGACCATCTGCGGCGGCAGGTCGCTGAGTCGAGACATCCTTCTACCACGAGGTTCGTCTATTCGCCGGTTGATCCAGTTCAATTTGCTCCCGAGTCGCCGGAACAGTGGGTTTCATGGCGGCTTTCATTGTATCTGCATCTTCACGGCCGCGGAGAGGCGGGCACTTGTGCCTCCTATACATTATTCTTAGGGCGATGGAGCACTACTTCCCACCGGAGGCGGAGGATTCCCTTCGGCGGATCCTCACTAGGATCTTGAGTTCTTGAGGTGGATCACGGCGGTGAGGAGGGAAGACTCGGTGCAGAGTTCAGCGGAGAAACCTCTTGAAGATGGGTCTCAGGACCCTCATGGATTCACCTCCGAGATCGGGAGCTCGGAGAGGTAGGGGTGGGAGGCTGCCCCTATGGAGGATGTCCCCTGGAGGAGGTCAGTGGGGAGGATGAGGACTCGTTCCTCGGGGCGAGGAGGATCGATGGGTGGCGGCATCCACGAGGCGCCTCGGAGTCGAGGAGTCTTGGCCTGGTTCTTCGGCTCGCTCACCATGGAGCCCCACCACACAGGAGTGGTGCCTCGACTCTGAGGGCATGGCGGCCTCCATGCGGGCCTTGCGGGATGGCGGAGTTCAGATCTGGCTGGGCGAGATTGTCTCGAGGAGGAGCGCCTTATGGGCGCGAGACCACCTTGGAGATTCCTTCCTCCGGTGGTCGGACTTAGACACCACGATAGCGCTATCTCGGCGACTTTGGCGGCCGAGGAGAATCAGGTGGTGAGCGAGGTTCGATTACTCGATCACCCTCAGCGTCAACTCAGGCCTCCGTGAGCGTGGTGATCATCGATGGCGATGGACGACCGATGAGGGCTGGCTCGCCCACACTAGCTGTTTACTGTTTTCTCCTTTTGTAGACGATTGTATATTTATTTATTTGTTCTCATTTTGTATCTGCATAATGTGGTTTCATTTATGGAATAATATATCTTTGGTAGTGATCATTTTGTGGTGAATTCATATGTGGAGTACTTGTGTTGTTTTGTGGTGATGTATTTGGCTATCTTGCTCTTTGTTATATTATTATCATCGTTTATCGGTATTTGTGTAAAATTTTGATCCCATTTTACGCCCGTTATGCTGCCGAAATTTCGTCAAAATAGTACTTTATAGGTTATAGTTCCAATCTACTTACCTTTTATCTACACTCACGCATGCCATGAATGCAACTTATAATATAACCCCATTTTTATACTTTCTTTCTTTGACTTTTAATCTTTAAGCTTTTATCTTTACAACCCATTTCCTATTATAGAGTCTCGAATTCTAAGGGTATCTTTGTGGTGGAAGCGAGCATCACGCTGATACCAGTTTGTCACACCCGTTCCTTGAGCGGGCGGTGACGAGTTAACAGTTAACCCTGCAGGGATCATCGATCTTGTATTCCACAGCATCGCACACTAACATAAGTTCATCGGATCGGCGGAAGACTAAGTTTTACGTGAATAAATCCCATATACTTGATACCAATTGTGATGCAATAATTAAATACATGTGGGCCGAAGGCATGATATATACACAAAGAATAAAATTCAAATATCAAGTATATCGAAATCATCAAAACCATGAGTACGCTCGGCTCGTATCAAAATTGGAGCTCAACTTCGGCATAAAGGTTGAGCCAGCTCGGCATCATAGAAGAGCTCATCACCTCGAAGTGGAGCTCGGCGGCCTCGAAGCTGCTCGCCGACACCACTCGCCTGGCAGATCTCGCCGTGCTCTAACTCCTCGAGGTCCACCAGTCCTCTTGAGGATACTGTTGTGGGACCCACCCCATGCTCCTCGGATGTATGACTGCAAAATCATCTAAAAAGGGGTGAACACGTGGGATGAGCTCACTAGCTCGATGAAGTAGAAAGATGGACCACACAGCAGTCCACATCACAACACATCATATGCACTACATGCCATGCTATACATTTTAAATCACATCCACCTAAGCAAAATTACTAAGTCCTTGGTTTTAGTGCTACTACAACCACGGTCTATATACTCAGTGCAGCGCAGAACTCCCTCGATCGCCCATAGGAACATTGGAGAAGGCCCACCGTGAGTACTGGAAAAGTAAAGACAATGCCGATCCACCGGCTCTCAAGAGAAATGTAAATGGTCAAAAATAAAGGTCTTGACTCCGACAATTTAAAAGCGATCGATTGACCCTCTTGAATGTACCACGGTTGCCGACTGTCCTACATGACTCGTCGGGCGTAATGCCTAACTGCCACAGTGTCCAACAACCGCGACCCATGCTTCCCCCTAAATGGTAACCCAACACCTTAACCCTTGTTGGGAAGGGTCGTAGCAGGGATGGTGAGAATCCTAATACCGCATGCTCCTATATGACAATAATCTTGCATAGTGCCTCCGTGTCCCATTCCACGGGCACCAATGCATTAGTTTCTAAACCGACTTCTGACATCTAGTCTATCAATGCATTATGCACCATGATGTCCACATTCAACATATAAACATTTCATTCAATTGGCATTTGAAAGTAAACATAGCACATATGCACATCAATGTGTGGAATGACTAATCTATATAGCATATTCATGATGACATGACTAGATTATATATAATTAAATGAATGCCAAACAAATGCCTTGAAACAAGGCCAAACGTCCTCTCCCCACTTACTTGTAGCGTACAAAGGTTCCCGTTGATGCGGGTGAGATCGAACTAATCGGGTAGGATTTGGTGAACCTAACATAATTGAGCGGGGTTAGTACTTCTCCATTTTAGAATCAAAATTAATGAAATCCGATGTCAAAATCGTGTTTAGAACGTCAAAAGAAGGTCACACGTCTGATTTGGGTTCGATTGGACATAAGGATCACCTTGAGGCCACGGGTGGGTCGAACAGGTGTTGTCTACCGGTCTTACCCACCGATTATGACGGTGGGGCCCACGGTAGTACCGCGTGGTACCCGCCCGGTTGGGCGAGACCTGTCGGGACCGGTGGGTATGGGCCCGGTGGTACCCGCGTTGGGCCAAAGGGCCCCCCTACCTTCTCGGTGGGTACCCACAGTGGTAGGAGCCCCCCGGTTGTACCCACGGTCTTAGTGGAAAAGACATTTTTTTCCCCCATTTTCTCCATTCTTTGGGGAATCAAATGGGGCTTTTCCCCACCATTCTTCACACCTCAAGGTCCTATAGGATGGTTCTAACCTAGATCTAGGTTAGATTCAAGTGAGGAAAACCATCTTACCTTCTTTGCTCAAACGACTTCAAACCCTCCAACCACTTCAAACCCACAATGTTCCTTCCACCTTGTCAATATCTCTTCAAACCCTTCAAGATCAACACATAAATCATCTATTAAACCTTAGATTCATCATTTCAAAGGGTTTTACAAGATCTCAAGAAACCATACTCGAATCAAGGGTTTAAAGCTTGGGTATGGTGAATGTTCACAAAACCCAACTTTTCTTACCTCAACTGTAGATCTAGAGTTGAAGATCACTCTCGGCACGGAATGGGAAGATCGAGCTTGGCGCCGTTGAAATCCCTTTTTCTTCCTCTTCCTTCTCTTCTTTCTTCTTCCTTTCTTTTCTCTCTCCCTTTACTTTTCTCACCAGCGTCAGGGGTAATAAATGGAAAAAAAAGAAAATCATAAAGCCTTATATACCATTCCTAATTAGGTGAATAGTGCACTTGGATGGGTCACTCGGTGGGTGCACCCACATCTCCCCACGAGGCCAAAACTTGGGATTTTGCCCGGGTTCGGACCTCGGCGAACCCCACCCCAAGCATCTGTGTACATACGTATATACCTTAAAATATAGATATAATACCTGTTTTATCCGTACATAGCCTTATGGTAGGTGCACGTACACGGTTTGGGCACTCCCGTCTCTTCTGGCACTGGCTCGGACTTGTCGGGCCAGCCGGCGTTTAAGGTCACCCGTGCCATCATAGTCCATAAGGAACCCGCTCTAATTTCCTCTGGCTCGGTTCCTGCATGGTTAAACCGGTTCAACCGTGAAATCAGACCGGGTTTAAGAAGCGGGGTATTACACTGATACTGTTGCCTCCCACCATGTAACCCTTGACCTTCACTCCCTCTTAGCCTATGACACCTACACTGGTCAAGACCAGCTTCAGGTTGGCAACAGTGAGGGTATTCCAAGTTCTCATATTGGTTCTACTACCATTCCCTCTTCTTCTCCTTCTCTCTCCTTTCGTCTTACTATTGTCCTCTTTGTTCCGTCTATATCTAAACCTTTTCTTTTCATTCAAAAATTTGCATATTAAAATAATGTCTTTTTTGAATTCCATACTTCTCACTTTATTGTCAAGGATTAGGTAACCAATTCGATTCTCCTTTCTGGTCTGAGTAACAATGGTCTTTACATCCTTCAGGCCCCTCTCTCTCCTTCTGTCAGTATTACTGAATGGACATCGATTGATGGCTGGCATCATCACTTAGGGTATCCACATTAGAGTCTCCTTCGACTGATGTTGCGTGAAAATAATCTCCCGTGTCAGTCCACACGATTGAGTCGAGTCTGTCAGGCTTGCCAACTTGGTAAAGCCAGTAAGCTCATTTTAGGCCCTTCTTCTTCAGTTAGCTTATTTCCCTTGGATTTGGTTTACAGTGATGTATGGGGCCCCTGCTCCACCCCCTCCCCTAAAGGTCATAAATATTTTGTCATTTTTGTGGATGATTATTCTAAATTTATATGGTTTTATCCTATGGTTAAAAAATCTAAGGTTTTGCAAAATTTTCCTAACTTTCAAGCCTTAGTTGAATGCCACCTCTCCTGTAAGATTAAGTCTACCCAAACGGATTGGGGTGGTGAATATCGTTCAGCCCCTACCTTTTTCTCTAAAATTGGGATTTTCCATTGGATCTCATGTCCCCACACCCATGAACAACAAGGAGCTGTTGATCGATGTCATCGTCACATAGTCAAAACTTACCTCTCATTGCTTGCCCATGCATATTTCCCTAAGTAATACTGGTTGTTTGCCTTTGATACTTTGGTTTACCACATTAACCACATGCCTTCCAGAGTCTCTAACCATGCTACTCCATTCCAATAGGTTTTTCATAAAAACGCTGACTATTCCTTCGTTCGCATTTTTGGGTGTAAGTGTTTCCCCTACCTTCATCCCTATAATAGTCACAAAAATGGACTATTGCTCCACCCTATGCATTTTTTTTAGTTGTAGTACCTCTCACACAGGGTACCACTATCTTGACTTGTCCACCAACCGTGTATACATTGCTAGTCATGTCCATTTTGACAAGTCCCATTTTCCATTCTCCACATACTCCATTCTTGATCCTTCTACCCTTTCTCCTCTATACTCTGTTCCATGGGCATCTGCACCCATTCACGTTACCCCCTTACTGCCTGCCAACCCAACTCTTTTCTCCTCTCCCATACCACCCACACCACCCTCCACCACATCGACTCCACCGCCACCCACTCACACAAAACCAACGCCCTCATGAGGTAAACCGTAGTATCGAAGGCAAAATGCCAATATTGCTTAGGTACAGATGCATGGGCAAGCAAGGAGAGACCGGTTTCGACTATAGTGACGTCGTTCAATACCTCCTTGTTATTCATAGGTGTGGGGACATGAGATCCTGTGGGAAATCCCAATTGTAGAGAATAAGTTGGGATTGAAAGATATTCACCACCCCAATCTGTTTGGATAGACTTAATCTTACAGGAGAAGTGACTTTCAACTAAGGATTGAAAGTTAACAAAATTTTGAAAAACCTTAGATATTTTAACCATAAGATAAAACCATATAAATTTGGAATAATCGTCCACAAAAATGAAAAAATATTTATGACCTTCAGGGGAGGGGTGGCACAAGGACCCTATGTATCACTGTAAGCCAAAACCAAGGGAAATAAACTAACTAAAGAAGAAGGGCCTAAAGAGAGCTTACTGGCTTTACCAAGTTGGCAAGCCTGACAGACTCGACTCAACCATATGGACTAACATGAGAGATTATTTTCAGGCAACATCAGTTGAAGGAGATGCTCATGTGGATGCCTTAAGCAATGATACCTGCCATCAATCGATGTCCATTCAACAATACTGAAAGAAGGATAGAGAGGGGCCTGAAGGTTGTATAGACCATTGTTACTCGGACCGGAGAGGAGAATCAATTTGGTACCTAATCCTCGACAATAAAGTGAGAAGCATGGAATCCAAAAAAGATATTATTTTCATGTGTACATTTTTGAATGGAAAGAAGTGGCTTAGATATGGATGGACCAAAGAAGACATTAGAAAGACGAAAGGAGAGAGAAGGAGAAGAAGAGGGAATGGTAGTAGAACCAATATGAGATATTGGAATGCTGTTTGAATTTTAAAAGTAACCGCGAGCGTATGGATCAATATAGCTAACGGGTCAAACACAAGGAGAGCAGTCACTTTATTTTAAGCTTCTTTAGTAATGCGAAAGTGTAATGATTGATATTAGTGATCTACTTCTAACTGCTGCCCTAAAACACATGCATCTAAAAGCGTCCTAACCAACACATCTAGGAATTTAAATACTTCAAACCACACAAATAAAAAGTAAACTTCTAAAAGTAAAAGTGCTGAAATAAAATAAAAAAAGGGATGAAGGCTAGAGAGAGACACACAAGTAAGTTTCTCTACTTAGCCCGAGGGATGCACCGCAAATAATGCAAACTTCCCTACTTGACTAGAGAGTAACTCTTACAAGGGCTTCACTACTTAGCTTTAGGGAAAGGGAGGCAAAGTAAATAACTAAAAATAAACGCAATAAAAAGATGGTCCATAGCTAGAGAGGGGCAAAGCCAACACATGCATCTAGCCAAGGACCTTGGGGGAAAGGGAAAATAATAAAGTAAAGACTGAAATTAAAAACCTAAGTTAAGAAGGAAAGGATAGTCAGGAGAGGGAATGAGAGGGAGGAGAGAAAACTTATGAGAAGCCTACCTACCTGAACTTCAATACTTGAACTTGAAAACTTGATTGAGATTTGAAATACTATCAGTACTAAAAATCAGATCTGGAATAAATCAAATCTAAAATTGCTAGTACTAGAGAAAACAAATCTAAAAGAGAAACTTAAACTTGAACAGAGATCATTCAAAGCTTGGATCTTGTCACCTAGATCTAAACCTTGAACTAGAGAATTAAAATTACGATACCATGAACCATAAACATAAAAGAAAATTTGCATTCATTAATTAAAACTCCATTACAAAAGCGTTTAACCAAAAAGTAAGAAGAACTAAAAGAGACTAAACCTAGAGAAGAGAACTAGAGAAAGAGATAAAACCCTAAAACTGAATTGCGCCTAAGAAGAGAGAAAAAGAGAGCTAAAAAATAATCACTATTCGTGCTTTCCCTTTGAACCTTTTTTATTTATAGAGAAATAGGGAGAGACCAACGATTAGGGTTTGGGGGGCCCACAATCGTGAGGTGGAGGAGAGAGAAGAGAGAGAATCGTAGGAGAGGATATCTCCCACGATTTTTCTATATTTTTTTTTCTATTTTTCTCTCTTTATTCTTCAATCTTTTGCAAAGTCACTCTCTTAGACGATTTTCTTCCCTTGATTAGATCGATTTGACAATATTTGGTAGTTCCATCCATACCCTTGTCTTTTTTTCTTTTTCTTTTTTTCTCCATTTTTTTTCTATTTTTCTCTTTTATTTTCTTATTTCTCTCTCCTCTTGCACAAAAAACCCTTTGGCTGTTTGGCTGACCTCCTTTGAGTGATGAGTAAGAGAGAGAAAATATTCCAAAAAAAACCTCGAAAAAAAAATAGCAACCAAGAGATTCAAACTTGAGACCTCCTAATAAGCAAGGGATTTTGCACATCACAACTCACCAACTACGCTAGGTAGTTGTTGTTATCAAAAACAAATCTTCAATCACTTAGTGGTCCATTGATCATTGTTGGAATTTGAAATATTCTTTTGTACCCCTTGGACAACTACAAATGGGCTGGTTCTGCATCTCGGTTCAGTTTTGATCCATTATTCTTTTTCTGGCCTGAAAAGAATAATCACTTATACGATTGACCAAACGAATGTTACTTTTAATTGAACACGTCCATCTTGCTCAGAATTTCGTCCTCTTTGCAATCATAAAAAGAAATAGGATCTCTTTACGTGTAAAATTAGAGATATAGCACCCGATAGTCCTTAAGGTCTTGAAAATATAAAACCTACAAAAAGAGAGTAAAACCCAAGGTAGCTCTATTCTAAATATGTAAAATGCATATTTTACTACCCTAGATTTCACATATAAATGTGCTCATCAGAATTCCCCCACACTTAGGCTTTGCTAGTCCTCCAACAAAATAAAAAGAAAAAGAATAAAAAAAAAACCTAACTCACTTTCGTAGGAATCATGGTTGCACTTAGCATGTGCAACAAGCCTTTAAACCCCTAGGTCATCCCTAGTGGACGAGTTGTGTCTCGTGGGTGTTTGTAGTGAATATACCCCCATAATTCAGAAAAACAAAACAAAACGAAATCCCAACCTTGGCTAAAGGTAAGGGCCATACCGATCAAAAGCAAAGATAATTCCTCTTACACTTGATCTAGGGACCCCCACACTTGAATTTTTATTATTCCATATCAAATCTAGGCACAAGCATATTTCTTAATTTGGAACTCATTTTGTCTCTTCCAAAACATCCTTATCTTAAGGCAAGACCACTTGTGAAGTAATAGGGAACCTAGGACTAAGGCGTTGAAGTGTTTTTTACCAAATATGTTACCAAGGCATTGATGACATTTACACATACTTTCCTGCTGTGTGATTTTTTTTTTTCATAATAAACTCCAACCTACTCTACTACTGTTGGCTTCAATGACATGGTAGAGCAAACACCAGACACCCAAGTTACTATGTAGCTTCGCTTTTTGCATATGCCCATATAGACAGTGATGCTAGAGTTCTTTCAGAGGTTTTCTCCTTAGGAATTTCGATTAAGACATCACGTTTTCTGAGGCGCAATGCCCTGTCTAGTTCTAAGGAAATCAATTCTTACTTTTCATTTATACCACTTTCCACACTTCATTTAAAATTGTGTATTTGTCAACATATGCCAAATAAAAAAGAATGTCTCAACTCTAGATCAAGAGTATAAGGAACTCATAGACTTACATATGGTCCAATACCGTAAAACAAGGGTTTCTTATTTTTCAAAAGAGAGTCTCATCGCAAGACACAGGCTTGTTTTTTTTTTCTCAACAGGGTTTTTATGTGTTCAAGATGGGTACCTTAATAAAAAAATTCTTATATTCATACATTAAGCAACCGAATGGTATGATCATTAACCAAAATCCAAAGTAGAACTTAATCCTTAGCAAGCTCAAAAACAAAAAGAAAAACAAACAAAACAAAGTGAAAAAAAAAATAAAAAAATAAAACTATTTTTCCTCCCCCACACTTAAGTCATGCAATGTCCTCAATGCATGGAAAAAAATTAAAAGCAAGTGGGGTCATTCCTGGGTAAAAGTCAGTCATCTATGTAAAGAGGTTCATGGAAATCCATGACCTCTTCACTAGCAGTAGTAGAAAACTCGAGTAACGGTTTTAAACGTTGACCATTAACCTTTGAAATTATCCATGTTCCTGAATTTAGAATCTCCATAGCCCTATGGGGATATACATTATGGACAATGAATAGGCCATCCCATCGGGATTTAAGCTTACTAGGGAAAAGATGCAATCGAGAGTTGTACAATAGGACCTTATCACCAATTACAAAAGATTTACACAGAATGTGCTTATCATGAAAAGCTATGGTCTTTTTCTTGTAAATCCTATAACTTTTATAGATATCATTCTTAAGTTCCTCCAACTCAGATAGTTGGAAACTACGACGAAAATCAGCATCAGGAAAATCAAAGTTGAGCTTCTTGATGAGCCAAAAGGCCTTATGCTCTAACTCAACTGGTAAGTGACAGGCTTTTCCATACACCAAATGGTAGGGAGACTAACCAAGGTCGATCTTGAATGTAATCTGTTGGGTCCACAGGGCATCAATGAGCTTAAGGGACCAATTCTTATGGCTTGGGATTAACAGTTTTCTCCAAGATTTGTTTGATCTGCCTATTAGACACCTCCACTTGGCCACTATTTTGAGAGTGATAAGGGGTAGATAATTAATGGGTGATCCTATACTTTTTCATCAAGGTCTCAAAAGGTCGATTTCAAAAATGGGTACCCCTATCACTAATTATAGCACGTGATGTACCAAAGCGAGAAAAGATGTTTTTTTTGAGAAACTTGACCACCACTTTGTGGTCATTAGATTTACAAGGTATGGCCTCTATCCATTTAGAAACATAATCAACAGTTAAAAGCATATACAAATTCCCAAAGGAATTAGGGAATGGTCCCATGAAATCGATGCCCCACGCATCAAATATCTTAACTACCAAAATAGGGTTGAGGGGTATCATGTTCCTCTTATTGATACGACCAAAAGACTCACAGGTGGGATAAGTCTTGCAAAGATCAAAAGCATCTCTAAAAAGAGTGGACAAATAAAATCTGCATTGAAGAACCTTTGCGACAGTCTTCTTAGGTCTAAAGTATCCACCACATGCATGATCATAGAAAAAAGATAAAATTAAGTGTTGCCCATGATCAGACACACAACGTTTGATAATTTAGTCAGGATAAAATTTAAAAAGATAAAGATCGTTCTAAAAGAAATGCTTAACTTGGGAAAGGAAATGAAACGATACCTATGTTAGGTGGACCAATGATCCGGAGTCACACCTAAAACTAAGAAGTTGACAATATCAGTAAACCATGGTTTACTGGACACTGCAAGTAACTGTTCATCTAGAAAATTCTCGTTGACTGGAGAATAGACAATCAAGGAATTAGGAAGCTGGGATAAATGGTCTGCAACTAGGTTTTCAATTCCTTTCTTATCCTTAATTTTCAAATCAAACTCTTGTAAAAGTAAAACCCACCTAATGAGATGGGCTTTGGCATCCTTCTTCTGAACTAGGTATCTAAGAACAAAATGATCAGTATACACCACCACATGTGAACCAACTAAGTAAGACCAAAACTTTTCTAACGCAAACACAACAGCTAAAAATTCTTTTTCAGTAGTCGCATAGTTGAGTTGTGCATCATTTAGGGCCCTACTAGCATAGTAAATGACAGTGGACAGCTTATTAATCCTTTGACCTAAAATCGCTCCTATGGTAAAATTTAAAGTATCACACATTAGTTCAAAAGGTTCAATCCAAACAGGTGGTTCAACAATGGGGGCATTGGTCAACTCCTTCTTAAGTTGCTTGAAGGATTCTAGACACTCTTTAAAAAATTCAAAAGTTTGATATTTGGCTAGTAGTGTAGTGAGAGGGCGGGCTAATTGACTAATGTCCTTGATGAACCTTCTGTAGAAACCGACATGGCCCAAAAAAGATCGGACATCCTTAACAGATTGAGGAGGTGGTAAATTATCAATTAAATTCATTTTGGCTCTATCTACCTTAATTCCCTCTTTGGATACTACATGGCCTAAAACAATATTAAATTTAACCATAAAATGGTATTTCTCTCAATTCAAAATCAAATTCTTAGATATGCACTTTTTAAAAACTAGGGAAAGATGGTGAAGACACTCAGTATAAGGGTGTTAATCGATTCGGTTTCAGTTTAAAAGGTGCGGATCAATTTGGTTCACATTTATTTGACTAAAATTATAACTGCATCATTTACTAAACGGTTCCACTTTATGAAACCGTGACCTTTTAATAAAGGTTTCAATTTTCACGGTTTCTAAACGGTGTCGATTTCACCATTTTAAATGGTTTCGATTTTGATTTATTCCATATGGTTTGTAAAATGGTTCATAATCGGATTGTTATAACTTGCAACCATCTCTAAACTGAAGATCATAAGCTTATCCAAAAATAATTGGCAACCACAAATAAGAAATTTTATATTAACGATGGTATATTTTAATTTAATAATCTAGTACTATTTCTTTGCATAGACGTTCTCAAACATATAGAACTAATATCATACAACATCTAAATCCAGCCTTCTACAAAAAATATTAAAATAAAAGGTGGTTCAGCCAAAACACCCCATCTGTGATAACATAATAATAGAGTAACATATATGGATTATAAGTTCATGATCTAAAGCCTAAACTTGAATTGAATTGCAATAAATCATACCAAAGCAGGATGGACACTTAATTTAATTATTAATTGTTATACGAATTAATAGGATCGATTTAAACGGTTCTAATTCAGTTTGAAATCAACGGGTTTCGCGGTTAAAATCGACCCGACCTATTTAGCTAATCGTCCTGAAACTTAAAACCATAACTGTACCATTTACTAAACAGTTTTACGGTTTAGGTGTAAACATATCGGTTCGGTTTTGATAAATAGTTTCGGTTATAAATTCACATCCTTAACTCGATATAGGAATTCTCATGAATCAAAAAGTCATCCATAAATACTTTTAAGAATTTTTCAACTATGTCAGAAAAAATTCTTATCATGCATCATTGGAACGTAGTAGGGGCATTGTAAAGTCCAAAGGGCATACACCTGTAAGCAAATGTTCCATATGGGTATGTAAAAGTGGTCTTATGTTGATCTTCTAAAATAATTGAGATCTGATTATAGCCGGAATATCCATCAAGAAAATAATAGTATTCATGTTCAGCTAACCTCTCTAACATCTGGTCAATGAATGACAATGGGAAGTGGTCCTTCTAGGTTGCCGCATTAAGTTTTCTGCAGTCTATGCACACGAAAAATAAATTCCCCCACCTTAAGTAAGACATTCTCAACCATCCCTTTAGGAATAACAGACCTATCTACCAACTGAAGAGTAGTTTCAATGGCTTTCAATTCTCCCAATCCTAGTTGTTTATACACATGGTAAGGCAAAAGATTCACACTTACGCCAATGTCAAGTAAGGCATGCTCAATGTAGGTGTTGCCTATGACACAAGCTATGGTAGGGCTCCATGGATCCTTATACTTGGCTGCTATAGGATGAGTAGTTATGAAACTAATGTTACCGGCCAAGAACACCTTTTTGGGCACACTAGTGATACGTTTGTGAGTACACAAATCTTTCAGGACCTTGACATAGGTGGAAATCTGGGATATGGCATTCAAAAGAGGGATGTTCACTTTTACTTTTTGGAAGATTTCTAAAATTTTATCAATAGAAGTAATCTTCTTTTTATTTACTAAGTGATTAGGAAATGTGACCGGAGGAACATAAGAACTATTAGGGATTTGTCCTTTTTTTAAAGAATCATTTTTCGTTTTCTCAACCAAATTATCTTTAGTTTCAGAAAAATCTTTAGGTTCATCAGATGAACCTGGAATAAGAGGCATACTTGTGTCCTCAATAGAAGGAGAATTAACATGAGTAATAGATGGGGAAGATTTAGAACATTCTATTGCTACTCTCTACCACTCCTAAGGGCATGAACAACATTACATTGATTGGAGGGCCCTTGTTGGGTATGACCTTGTACTATATTCAATGATGCATTAGTGGGTACTTATGAATTAATAGGCTGATGCCTAGGGTTAGGCTCTGGTTGACTAGGCAAAGTTTTCTTCTCCCTCTCACGTAAAATTGAGACAACTTGGGTGAGTTTTCTCATAAGATTTTAATGGCTTGTCATGAGGAGGGTTATATTCTTTTCTAAATCACTTACCCTACTTACCTCTCCAGTGTTGGTAAACCCAGTGGGTTGCTGATAAGATGATAGGAGAGGTGGCCTAGGAAGACTAGCCTGAGGTCCTATATTTGGCCTACAAAAAGTATTTGGGGCAAAAGGTTGTTGTGCAAAGGGAGGCCTTTGGGGTCCAGATTGACCTTGACTATGAAAATTGGAAGGCCCTGCTTGGTTGTCCTGGTTCTGGGAGAAATTTGAGTGATTTCTCCATCCTGGATTATAAGTGTTACTATATGGATTATTCTGATATAAGGCATTCACACTTTCATTGCCGCAAGTATACGGATCAATGTAGCTAATGGGTCAAACACAAGGAGAGTAACCACTTTATTTTAAGTTTCTTTTAGTAATGCAAAAGTGTAACAATTGATATTGGTGATCAACTTCTAATTACAGCCCTAAAACACATGCATCTAAAAGCGTCCTAACCAACACATCTATGAATTTAAATACTTCAAACCACACAAATAAAAAGTAAATAACTAAAAGTAAAAGTGCTGAAATAAAATAAAAAAAGGGACGAAGGCTAGAAAGAGGCACACAAGTAGGTTTCTCTATTTAGCCCGAGGGATGCACCGTAAATAAGGCAAGCTTCCCTACTTGACTAGAGAGTAAATCATACAAGGACTTCACTACTTAGCTTTAGGGAAAGGGAGGCAAAGTAAATGACTAAAAAGTAAACCCAATAAAATGATTGTCCATAGCTAGAGAGGGGCAAATCCAACACATGCATCTAGCCAAGGACCTTGGGGGAAAGGAAAAACAATAAAGTAAAGACTGAAGTTAAAAACCTAAGTTAAGAAGGAGAGGGAATGAGAGACGGGAGAGAAGATTTATGTGAAGCCTACCTACCTGAACTTCAATACTTAAACTTGAAAACTTGATTGAGATTTGAAATACTATTAGTACTAAAAATCAGATCTAGAATAAACAAAATCTGAAATTGCTGGTACTAGAGATGACAAATCTGAAAGAGAAACTTGAACTTGAACTTGAACAAAGATTCTTCAAAGCTTGGATCTAGTCATCTAGATCTAAACCTTAAACTAGAGAATTAAAATTACAATATCATAAACCATAAACATGAAAGAAAACTTACATTCATTAATTAAAACTCCATTACAAAAGTGTTTAATCAAAAAGTAAGAAGAACTGAAAGAGACTAAACCTATAGAAGAGAACTAGAGAAAGAGAGAAAACCCTAAAATTGAATTGCGCCTCAGAAGAGAGAAAAAGAGAGCTAAAAAATAATCACTAGCCATGCTCTCCCTTTGAATCTTTTTTATTTATAGAAAAATAGGTAGAGACCAACGATTAGGGTTTGGGGGGCCCACAATTGTGAGGTGGAGGAGAGAGGAGAGAGGAGAGAGAATCATATGAGAGGAGATCTCCAACAATTTTCCTATTATTTTTTCTATTTTTTCTCTTTATTCTTCAATATTGCACAAAGCCCCCCTCTTGGGCGATTTTCTGTGATGAGTAGGAGAGAAAATATTCAAAAAAAAAAACTTTCAAAAAAAAAAAAAAAGCAACCAAGAGGTTCAAACTTGAGACCTCCTAATAAGCAAGGGATTTTACACACCACAACTCACCAACTATGCTAGGTAGTTGTTGTTATCAAAAACGAATCTTCAATCATTTAAGGGTGTGGTCCATTGATCCTTGTTGGAATTTAAAATATTCTTTTGTACCCCTGGGATAACTGCAAATGGGCTGGTTCTGCATCTCGGTTCAGTTTTGATCCATTATTCTTTTTTCTAGCCTGAAAAGAATAATCATTTGTATGGTTGACCAAACGAATGTATATTTTTAATTGAACAGGTTCATCTTGCTCATAATTTCATCTTCTTCACAACCATGAAAAGAAAAAAGGACCTCTTTACGTGTAAAATTAAAGATATAACGTTCCATAGTCCTTAAGGCCTTGAAAATATAAAACCTGTAAAAAGAGAGTAAAATTCAAGGTAGCTCCATTCTAAATATATAAAATGTATGCTTAACTACCCTTGATTTCACACATAAATGTGCTTATCAAATGCCCTTACCATTGCCAACCTGAAGCTGATCTTGACCAGTGTAGGTGTCATACGCTGAGAGGGAGTGAAGGTTATGGGTTATATAGTGGGAGGCACTACGATCATGGTACCAAGTCAGGGAATTGCTGGGTGGGTAGGATGGTGTTGGTAATAAAGGGGGATTGGGATGGGCATAGTGCGCTAAAGGAGGGTGAGAGGGGGCGGTATTGGTGGTCCTAGGGGTTTGGGTTGGTTTGAGGTGGTGGGACAGATGCATGGTAGTAACAGGTTGCTGCAGCATGATTAGTTCAATGGCAGATGGTGCAGAAGAAGTTCCCGCGACCACGTCCGTGACCCTTGCCATGCCTCTATGACCTTTGAAGGAGCCACGGTCAGAGGATGAACTAGACTTGTTAGAGGAGAGAGAGGACCATTGAGCAATATTGGCAATGGGAAGAGAGGAGACCCCATCAGAAAGGCCTAGTTTGCAAAACACATGCATGCTTTCATGGCTCAGAAGAAGGCCATGAAGCTCCATGTAATTTGGAATGACAGTCTATGTGGGAATAGTGGGGACGATCTCTTGCATATCTTCTTTAAGACCATGCAAGACATGAATATTGAAATCCCAGGTGGTGAAGAGTTTACTTGCGGTAGCCAATTCTTCTGTGATGGCTTTACTGCGTGGAAGGAAGTTGGTGATAGATTCATCTGACTTTTAGCGAAGGTTCTGTAGAGTCAAACGAAGAGACATCAACCAAGTGGAGGAGGCTCTGATACCATATTGACATAGTGAATTGTGTTGTATTACCTTAAGTCGTTCATTGATGTATGCTCTATTTATATACAAGAAGTTACCATCTTAGATATATTACAGAATATAGAAATATCATCTACACAATACAAAATTACCATATATCTATAGTTTACAAAGATAGGAGATCCACACTTGCCATATATATAGAGAGTGGATATGATAGAGGATATGTGCATATCCACACTTGCCTTATGTATAGAGAGTGGATATGGTAGAGGATATGTGCATGACTGTATCCTTGATTACAGAATAACCAATATGGGGTTTCCTAATTTAAGAAATAGTTCCATATTGGTTGATACATTGTATGGTAAGTGTATATTGAGTTACCAAGAATATATAGAACTCAATATACCTCATTACACCCCCTCAAGATGAAGGTTGAGATGATCGATCGACTCTTCTACTTGTCACACATAAATTGGAACCATGCAGTGGATAAGGCTTTGGTGAGTACATTAGCAATTTGATCTTTTGTGGAAAAAACTGAACAGATAGTTGTTTATTCGCGACCCGTTCATGCACAAAATTATAGTTGTTCTCGACGTGTTTTATTTGTACATGAAAAACAAGATTTGCAGAGAGGTAAGTGACACCAATATTGAGTTCTATATATTCTTGGTAACTCAATATACACTTACCATACAATGTACCAACCAATATGGAACAGTTTTCTTAAACTAGGAAATCCCATATTGGTTATCCTGTAATCAAGGATACAACCATGCACATATCCTCTACCATATCCACTCTCCATACATATGGCAAGTGTGGATATGCACATATCCTCTACCATATCCACCCTCCATACATACGGCAAGTATGGATCACCTACCTTTGTGGTAATTTTGTATTATGTAGATGGTAATTCTATATTTTGTAATATACCTAAGATGGTAACTTCTTGTGTATAAATATAGCATACATCAATGAAATACTTAAGGTAATACAACACAATTTATTGTGTCAATACCCATAAAAATTTTGTTTGTTGTGAGGATGCCTAAGTGTCCTACAAATAAAGAGGTAGTCCCATTACTTCCCGGCCATTGTGCTTTCTCGACACAAAGAAAGCTTTCCAACTCTGGATTGATGTCAAAGTAGCAACTTTCTGTTATCAACCTACAAATCGGTCTAGGTAGGGGTGGAATAACTGTTTATCAGCGTGCAAAATTTTGTTAGTGCATTAGTCAAGTCAAAAGGCATCATTAGAAAGTCGAAAGCACCCATATCGGGTGACAGAAGTAGTCTTTGCCTCATTGCCCTCAACTTTTCTAGCTCTGATGGGTCCATCCTGTAAGATGCCATTGCTAGTGGCTTAGCCCCTAGTTCTAGCTCATTATGATGATCCACCTCTCTCCTAGGTGGAAGTCTCTTATAATGGTAAGCTAGTTTAACAGAGAATATTCCATTCCTAGATCCAACCCATGTTTGATAATCTGGTTGAGGGAAGAGGCACAACTTTATTTCCATGATGGTGGCTCTATCATAGGGGTGGAATATAGGCTAATTAACATATCAGATTTCCAGGTATAATTTTGTTGATCAATGGCTCAAAAACGTAGTGTGCCCTTAGAGTATTAAAGTGTTGGCTTAAAATATCATATCTTCATCCATTTTTTCGCTTGCATAAGAATGATACAAATAAAATTTGAGAAATGCTATAGTCTATACCAAGCTTTGTAACTTTTAAATTCCATGAAACATCATTGTAGATTAAACATAGGTCCTTCAACCTACACTACTCAACAACAGCAATGGATTATGAGGCTTAAAGTTATTGATATGTGGTTGTTCTCTTCACTAGCAATATTTTTGTACTAATAGAGGTTTCGTCACTCATGCATTATAGGTTGGACAGGGAAGAAGCACCATTTCGTTCTTCCAGTTGTGTTTCTGAATCTTGTCATGATCCTAGGGTTCAAGTCTAACATATATAGTGTACACCTCAAGATTTTGAAAGCATGATTCTAGTTTTTTCTTTATTCTCATATTAAAATTATTGTGTCAATTTATTATGGCTTCGTTTGGTTGCAAGACGAATTAAAGGGAAGGGAAATGAAATTCTCATATTTAAAAAGAAATGTTTGTAATCACTACCCCATGTGATTATATTATTAACTTCAAATTATTCCATATTTAATTATTAAATTTCATCTTACTTTGCATCTAAAACCCTTTGCAATAATATGGAAAATAATAATTACATGTAAAATGTATTTTTACTGAATATGATTAAAGAAATTAGATAATTTAGGGAAAATTGCATCCCCTCCCCTATAGTTTTTCGAAATTACGTATGGGTCTTTGAGCAAATTACACCCCCTCCCTTGAAGTTGACCGTGTAAGTATTATGTTAATTTCAAACATGAAAAAACTTGAATACCCTTTTATTAAAGAAAGTCTTTGGACCATTATACCCTTCTCTCCTACAATCTTCTAATGCCCTTATATACACAAGAGGCTTCCCCTCGCCGGAGAAGGTGACCGGAATCTCGTGCCTTCTACCCAGTGAGTCCCCATTCAAACCTACCAATCTTTCTTACTCTCTCTCTACTTTGACGGAAAATGTCAGCAACAGTGGAGAAATGCTGTAAAATCCGCCACATTGTCAGGCTACGGCAGATGCTCCGGTGTAGCGTCAAAAGCTACATCGGCTGCATTGGAGTCTATGATCCATATCAGAAGGGACATCATCATCATCTGGAGATGATTATAACTCCTTCATTCATCTACAACCAACGATCATATGTGATAGGGGAGTCTACTGATAGCCTACTTCAGCTTGCAACTCTTCGTGGTTCTCAGATTAAGTATGGGTTTGCATTCAAAAAAGGAGGAAACGACATTGGTCGTTGATAAATGGCTGCAACTCGACCCACTACCACCATCTTATCCTAGCCCATATAAGTTTATAGTAGTGTTCCATCCTCATAACCCCAAAGCTGTATTTATGAATTTCTATGGTCACATCTTCCTCTATCACTTCAACGCCACTACTACTCAAAGATTTGAAAGAGTTCAGCACCTTTACCATGTCTTCCGATTCGTCTCAGCTCAACTACACCCCTGATTTTTCCCACTTTGGCCCATCTCTCCTTACCCAACTACCATATTGATAAAAATCCCTAATCAAGGTTTTAAAAAGCGGAAGCAGGGATCAAATCCGCCACCGCCAGAATTTGTCAAAATTGGGAATAAACATAGCAGAATCGGCAGGTAGGAATCTAGCAGAAGCATCCAAATCAAGTAATCTCAACCAGTCTCTGATCAATTTGCCCTTTTTATTATTATTTTGGAATTCAACTAAAGATTTGATTATTTATTATTATTTTGGAATTCAACTAAAGATTTGATTCCATTGGGGAATCGAATAGAAGCATCCAAATCGACTTTAGTGATTTTTCTTTGTGAACTGAACTGGATTTTGACGAAGCGGCTCAACAAGGGTGAGGGACGATGGCAGCGGCTGTGGTGGTATTGGTAGTTTTCTGGCCTACTTGTTGTGTGGTAGATCTGACGGCTCCAACGGTTACAATACAAAGGTCGGTGCCGATGGTAATGGAGTAGTCAAGGGAGGCAACGATCTTGGTGCGAGGAAGGAAGGCGCGGCATGCTGGAGGTCAAGCATTTCACCTCGGAGGGGGAATATCAGTTAGGGCTTGGATGAAGACGATGAGATTGAAAGAGGGAAGGCGCGGCATGCTGGAGGTCAAGCATTTCACCTCGGAGGGGGAATATCAGTTAGGGCTTGGATGAAGACGATGAGATTGAAAGAGGATTTCCCTCTTTCAATCTCATTTTAAGTGAAGGGTATTTCAGTCTCTTCACTTCGTTCTACGGGTATGTTAGGTATAAAAAATGTGACATCACCACATAACAGATTCAAACTCACGGCCCCTAACGGATTGGACTTAAATGTAAGAATCTTTCATACTTCAGGGAAGGGGGCGTAATTCGCTTAAACCCTTGGACCCACACATAATTTCGGCAAACTATATGGAAGGGGATGTAATTAAATTTATATAATCAAAGGTATAATGATTACAAAAATTTATTTTTTAAGGAAAATTTAACTTTCCTCCTTTTAAATTTTCCTTGCAATCAAACAAAGCCTATAGTGGCGTTAGTGGGTGATTTCCTAACAAAAATCCTTAGGTCTTTAATTTAGATATCCAAAAAGCACGGAGGGGTAGGTGGGGAAGGAAGGCAAGCCTGCTTCCCCACAACCCCGCTATGGATGCTGTAGGTAGCAAGCTAGCCAGCCCGCGGCCTTGTGGCTGCAGGCCAGCAGCAACCAGTCTACCCATGGGTCCTTGTGACTTGCAAGGATAAGATGGCAAAGGAGGCTGGAATTCTAACCTCCTCAATTTATGTTGTGATTCCAAAGGACTTAGGTAAGGGCTTTCATGAAATAGTCACATGAAATACTCAGGTGTGTCAGTCCCTCCTGGGTTAAAACCTTATGGGGTTTTAGCCCATTAAAAAAAAAAAAATAAAGAGAGAGAGAGAGAGACTATTAGATTTTTGGGCCTTCGCCCATATGTTGTTCATGGGTGTAAGTTGTCTATTAAGGCCCATTTTTATTAAAACTGTTCTTGGTTTGGTTTTAAATTGTTTTATCTTATTAGTTTGTTGCTTTAGGTCTCTTCGGTTTGCCCCTTTGAAAATTATTTTAAATGATTTTAAGTCGGAAGTTGTCGGATATGATTTTTACACTTTATTTCGTAAATTGAAATCAATTTCAATAAAAATATTGAAATAGACGAGGGACTATTTCAATTTTGAAATTGAAATTCTTTCAACTTTATTTCACACTACACTTCAATGCGCACATTGAGCACTTGGAGTGTCATCCAACAAGAGCTCAGCCCAGGGCTTGCCTTGGTATTGCTCCTTTGGAGTGTGCTTCCCTACTCAAACTTCCACATCTTATTCCTTTCAAAAAATAATCTTTTACCTATCTCTTTTACTTTCATAAACCAACCAATGTCTCTTTTTCCCATTGAATTGATTCATATATTATTTGAATCAAACTAAATAACTTGAACAAAGAAGGGAAAACACGTTGGACAGGATCGAACAAGAATTGCGTTGTGACTTAAACTCTTCCCACAATCCGTACAAAACCATCTTCTGCTTATAGAATGCTTCATTGTTTGCTTCTAGCTAGAATGTTAAGGTGCTAACCATCAACAATCTAAGAGCCCGTTAGATTTTGTTTCTGTATCTAGAAATAATAGAAACGGAAAAATTCTTTTCTGTGCTAAAAAAATGATTTTGTAATTGCAAAAGAATGTTTGATTTTTCTGTTTCTAGAAATGTTTTTAACAGTGTGGTAGGGGTATTCACGGGTTCAAGGCACGAGTGAAGGCATAACATTGGAGTTGCAGGTATGCGTCATGGAGATGAGCTTTAGAAGGATGAAGAGAGTCCAGAACTGTGAGCTTTACACAACCAGGTCGGAATTTCCGCTTCTAGGTAACGAGAAGTTCCAACAATAAGTTAGGATTGGGGTAGGTCGAATGAAGTATCAAGTTTTTCATTATTTTTATCCCTTTCACTTGTTTTTAGAAACAAAAAAATAAGTCTAACTTGTTTCTCCATTCCTGTTTCTAGACATAGAAATAGACATAAATTTCTATTTCTATTTCAAAAAATAAGCAAACGAAATAGAAAAATCAAATGATTTTGCGTGTTTTTCCATTTCTAAACACAGAAAAACGGAATAACACGTTTCTAGAAACAAAATCAAATGGACCCTAAAGAGCTCTCTCTCTCTCTCTCTCTCTCTCCTCTCTCTCAACAGTGCTTCGGTGCTCTCAATCGATCATTTAAAGGTTCCACTTTAAAAGTGGAAGGAGAACAAATGATAAATGTTATCGAACATTGATTATTACCTTTGGGAAAAACAATTTTTACATTACATAATGGATGTGTCCATCTCACTTAAAAAAAAAAAGATGTGTTATGCATTCGGATTTTAGGATCTTCTATATCATATATATATATATATATATATAGATAGATATTATCCCTGTTGGCATCTATCCAATTTCCTATAGGTGTATTGGAGTTTCTACCTTCTCTGATTTGGTTATTTCAAGGGTAGGGCAATAAAATACCAAAATTCTTATTATATTAAGGTTGTAAGTGATCCTACCTAGGATACAACGCAGGTACCCTTGGAATCTCTCTTAATGATACTGAACCCATATTGGTTCACTCGTACAGAGCAGAGGGCTTCCAAACAATTGATCAATTGATACTGAACCTATATTTGTTTTATACTTACGCACTCGAAGGTCTCTAAGGGCTATTGATGGTCATTCAATAATATAGATACTACAAATTTTCAAGAGTAAATGTTAAACTTTCATGGAAGGGGACTGTGTTGGGTTGTGGGCTCAACTAATATAGGCTGATCTATTGGGTCTAAGGTTATTTTCGCCTACTCCAGGTGGGATATTTCTAACCCAATTTATTGTGGGAATGAATTAGGGTTAGGGCTCTATTATACATAGAGGTTACGGTCTTTGCAACCATCAATATACAATTTTGGAAGCATTAACTCCCCTCACAAGAGTTGGTACAGAGAGAATTTTGCAAGTGTGAAAAGCTGCAAAAGATTATAATCAAAGAGCTCCGTTTGTATAGTTCTTTGTCACCGACAACGTTCATTGGCACTTGTGGATCTACCCTATACCATCAGGTATGTGATTTGACGGTTATTGGATTCATTCTTCATGTTCTACCAACATGGAAAGTTTGGATCCGAGCTTAGGGACCCTAGTCTCCCAACTAACCATAGTCAAATGAAAATTAAAAAAAGAACTTCTCTTCATATTACCAAATTGCTTCCACTTCCTTAAAATTTCTTCATACTCAAATGTCTCCCCTACTTTGAAAGACTGTTTCAGCTTTGACATTGTGGAAGGGTTCAACTTCTTTTAAGGAATGCATTGATATCAGTCAACAGTGACTAGAGGCGTCTGCAAAATTTTCAACATCTTCTCACTACAGACTTGTTATTGATAGTCTATCTGATCACTTGCATCTTCCCCAAAAAACTTGTTAAAGATTTATAGTTGCTTTTCATCTTTGTTAATTAAAGATTACTTACATACCTAAAAGCTCACTATATCTTTTAAGAACAATAAGGGCCTGTACTACAAAACTGCAATGCTGGAAATCTGAGTTGGGATTCTTTTTACATAGCACTATCATCAATTATCAAGCAGAAAACTCAATCCTTGTATTCATTCACTAATTACAAATCAAGACCAATACACCAACATCTTCATATTTAACTGATTAAAAAGGAAAATGTAATATCACTTTCATGATATTTTTCATGATCTTTTATCTTTACAAGTTATTACATGTACAAAATACATAAAATAAAAAAGATTGAAGACCCAAAAGGGGTCTATTGAAATACAAACAAGCCTCCAAGAAACTTAGTTAATCTAAATTTCAATGTCCACCTTCGTAAAATGCCCCCTAATCTTATGCTCTGATTTCAACCTTATGGCATCTGATGTTGCCTTAAATAGACAATTCCTTGCTAATTGATCGACGACCAAGTTCCACAAGTAGGGGCTATGCTATGGACGTAATTCATAGGTGTGATTTGGTGATTTGGCTTGATCGTCATTAACTCCAATTGTATAGATGATAACGTAGAACTGTAGATAAGATTGCCTTTTTGGCTTTCCTTAATTCTTTCTTATAGATAAGATATTGTTTTGTTGGTTTTCCTTAAATCTTTTCTTATTCATTATATAAATATATTAAAATCTATGAAATGATTATCCTTTTTCCGAACTATCCGCTACGTACTTAACATTGTATCAGAGCCAAGTGATACTCTTTTCTTTCACCATGACTACAAACCCATCAATCATCATCTCCCCACCCTTTCTACTGTTGACATTGATGGCTCTTCTCTTTGATTTCTTCACCATTCTGATAATCCTAGTGCCATTTTGGTTACTCAATCCATTAAAGGTGACAATTATCCTGCTTGGAGTCATGCCACGCCACATGCATGGCTCTCGAGGCAAAGCACAAACTTGTCTTCATTGACTGATCCATTTTCAAACCAGATGATTAATCCCCTCACCTACACTAATGGACTTGATGCAATAGCATGGTATTTTCATAGATCGATAATGTCACGCCTCATTCATATAGAACCGAATCGGTGATTGGGTTTCCTCCGGGTAACCCAAAACCACTAAGATCATCTGATATAGTAACCACAACACCAATAATGAGATAAAATAATGTAATTCAATGGTAACCTTGTCATGTATTTAGTTTTGTCATGTGTAAATAGCTGTAAATCTCGATATACTCTTGATACCCAAATTGTTATACATAGTATAATTACATGTGGACCCGTAGGCATGATATTTACACAGAAATAGCAATTTAACTATCGAGAACACAAAAGGAGAAATAACACCAAAAGAATAAAAAAGAAAATTGTAAATGGAGCCTGCTACTGTTGCCCCACAACACAGTTCTCGCATGTGTAACCCTCACTGTGGTCAAATCTTTCTAGGACCCACCAATCCCCCACTGGGGTTTCGTCGATGGGATCCGACACGGGTTCCTCTACTGAATAGCCTCAACAAATATCTAAAAAGATGTATATACAAGGGGTGAGCTCACTAACTCTATAAATGGAAAGAAAGACGCACACAAGCAATCACAATTCAAATGATATTATATACATGAGATTCATTTTAAACCTACTTCTCCTGAACAATCATTACTAGGTCATAAGCTATATGCTAATCACAACCATAGTGCGCATATGCCCCGGATACGAGACGCGTTCTCTATCCCGTGATACGCCCATAAGGTTGTCGGAGAAGGCAGCCGTGAGCACTCAAAAAAGTAAATCGTTGTCAAACCATAGCAGAAATAAAAATCATGGCTGAACCACAGCAAAAAATAAAAGCAGTACGATTGGCTCTCTGAATATATCACCAAGGTTTCCAACTATCCTAATGATCAGTTAGGCGTACTTTTAACCACCATGACGGTCCCTAGTGATAACCCAACATGTAAACCCCTGTTGGGAAGGCTCGTAGCATGAGAGAGTGTGAAATCCTAATCACATGCTCTTATATGAGATAGTACAACTGCATAGTACTTCCATATCCCACTTCATGGTGTACCAATGCATTCGTTTCCAAGCTGACTACGGCATCTATTCTAGAAATCCCACACATGTTCGGAAAATCATCACTATATTACAACATATGATAAATTCATTCTTATGATTCCACTTGAGTAACAAGCATTTAGAAATTTAAAATACAACATGTTCAGTTCTAGAAGCATCATTCATACATCAAGCATATGCATGGAATTGCAATCGGAATGTCAATATAGTATATAAATGCATAAGATGCCAAAAACACTCCAAAAATAAGATCAGAGTCCTCGCTCCACTTACTTTTTTTCGTACAATAGTATGCGCACATGGTACGGGTAAGATCTGGCATGGGAGATGAGTTTCGGAAACCTAGCACAGATAAGGAGTTTAGAATAAGTCCAATTCGGGACTATAAAATGAGTCAAGATATGGCCTCTACATGTTTAATAGTACGTAGAAGGTTTTTATCGAGTTTGAGTTCCATTTGAGCTCAATTGGGCAACAGGTGGGTAGGAGAACCCATCTGTGCAAACTGCCTAGACAAACAGCACACAACCACAGACCGGTGGGTCATACTGGTGGGTCTAGCACCCTTCGGTCCTACCCGCCTGTAGATCCAAAGGGAACCAGTGGGTCATACCTATGGGTCGAGTACCCACCGGTCCTACCCATCGGTAGGCCCAGAGGCATTGACGAGACTAGTGGGTCAAATTGGTGGGTGCCACACCCACCGGTCTTACTATTTGGTTAGCCCAAAGAAGATCGATGGGTCACACCGGTAGGTGTGGCACTAGTCGGTCCTACCCATCAATTGGGCCAGAAGCCCAGACAAGAGTAGGGAGTCACACTGGCGGGTCAGACTACTCGCCAGTGTTACCCGTTGGTATTCCATGGGTTTTGCTGTTTTCCTTCCTTTCTTCATTCCACCTCTTGGGAACCTAATGGGGTTGTTCCCATTTCATTTTCCACATATTTTTGGCTTCATCTACTGAATCATTTCATGAATTTAAGTTATCATCAAGGTTTTGGGGTGAGAAATCTTACCTTGGCTCAAGAAACCCAAAAAACTTGGATCTTCTTTCCAACTCAAATGTCACCTCAATAACTTACAAATCTTTGTTTCTCTTCTTCAATCCTTCAGGGATGTCACACAAGGGTTCCATTATTACTTTGATTTGACCATACACATAAGGATTTCATCATATTCCAGTGGTTTAAGGTGTTACTGTGATACCCTACTTTTTAAATCCGGTCTAATTACACGGTTGACCAGGTTTAACCATGCAGGACCCAAACCGGAGAGGGTTAAGGCAGGTTCCTTATGGACCATGATGGCAAGGGTAACTTTGAACACCGGTTGGCCGGACAAGTCCAGTCGATGCGGAGGAGCGGTGTACCCAAGCCGCGTACATACACATATCATAAGGTCATGTACGGATAAAGCAGGTATGTAGCCGTATCCTAAAGCGCATATGTATAATAGACCTTATGTTGAAAGTGAGATTCGTGGTGAGAGTCGAATTCCATCAAAATCCCACTTGTTGGCCAATTTTCGGCCCTCAGGTGGGCGGTCATAGGTGGGCGCATCCGCCCACCTGAGTGACCCACCCATGTGGTTACTTAGTTGTTTTAGAAAGTATAAATATCATTTATGAGATTTCCATTTTCTCATTTATGACATTCGGGTGTTTGGTGAAAAGAGTAAAGAGGAGAGAGAAAAGGAGGGAGAAAAGAGAACGGAGAAGAAGAAAGGGGAGGAAGAGGAAGAAGGAATGGATTTAAGCGGCGCCAAGGCTTGATCTTTCCATTTCGATGCCGGAAGAGTGATCCCCAACACGAGATCTGCGTTTAGAGGTGAGCGAAGGCTATATTCCCTAAACTTTCACCATACCCAAGTAAAACCCTTGATTTGGGTAGTGTTTCTTGAGGTCTTGTAAATCCCCCTTGAGATGATGAATCTAAGGTTTAATAGATGGTTTATGTGTTGATTTTAAAGGATTTGAAGAAGTGTTTTCACGGTTGGAGGAGCATTGGTGATTTGAAGTGATTTTGGGGTTTTTGAACAAGTTCTTGAGCAAAGAAGGTAAGATGGCTTCCATTCCTTAAATCTAACCTAGATTTAGGTTAGAACCATCTTATGAGACCTTGAATGTGTGGAGAATGGGTTTGGAAAAGCCCCATTTGATTCCCCAAAGGTTGGGAAAGGTTTCGGGGAAAATGACATTTTTTCGCCAAGATCGGTGGGCCAAATGGCATGCCTGAGGGCACCCACCTGAGAGGGCAGGGCCTCGGGGCCAACCGACGGGCCGACTGGCGGGCCAACCTGCTAGCCGGTCCTAGCAGGCCCTCAACCTCCACCGATGGGCCCCTACCTGTGGGCTGACCTGCCCGTCGATCATGATCGGTGGGTCAAGACCGGTGGGCTGACCCGCCCACCTGTCAAGACCGGTGGGCTGACCCGCCCACCTGTCAAGACCGGTGGGCTGACCCGCCCACCTGTCAAGACCGGTGGGCTGTGACAGGTGGGCTGTCCGACCCACCCGAGAGGCTCCCAACATGATTTTTACATCCGAATGGACCCAAATCGGACGTACAACCTTCTTTTAGGATTCTAAACATGATTTTGTCATCAAATCTTGTTAGTTTTGACCCCAAAGTGGTGAAATACTAACCATATTCACTTATGATAGATTCACCAAAACTTACGCTTCTCGCATCGTATCTCACCTGTACTAGGCATGAGTCTTTGTACACTATAGGTAAGTGGGGAGAGGACATTTGACTTTATTTCAAGGCTTATTTGGCATTCATTTAATTGTATCTAGACTAGTCATGTCATTATGCAAATTATGTGTAACTTAGTCATCCTCATATTATTATGACTTGTGTGTTGTATTTATTTTCTCAATGTCAAATGATGATGTGATTATGTGATGAATGATGACATCATTGTGCATAATGCATTAATAGACTAGATGTTGTAGTCAACTTGAAAACGAGTGCATTGGTGGCCCGTGGAATGGGACGCGGAGGCACTATGCAATCGTACTATGTCATATAGGAGCATGTGGTGTAGGATTATCATCTTCCCGTGCTACGCCCCTTCCCAACAGGGGTTGAGGTGTTGGGTTACCATTTGGGGGGAAACAGTGGTCGCGATTGTCGGATCACTGTGGCGATTAGATATACGCCCGGCTGGTCATTAAGACAGTCGGTAACCCAGGTGGTATATTCAAGAGGGCCAATCGTACTACTTTTAAATTGCTAGAGTCAGCACCTTTATTTTCTGTCATTTACTTTTGTGTTGAGAGTCGGTGGTCGGCATGCTTTACTTTTCTGAGTACTCACGATGGGCCTTCTCCGACAGCCCTATGGGCGTATCGCGGGATGGAGTTCGTGCTCGTACCCAGAGTATACGTTCACTGTGGTTGTAGTAGCACTAAACCCAAGACTTAGTAATGTTGTTTAGGTGGATGTGATTACAAATGAATTGCATAGCATATAGTACATATGGTTGTGATTGTTGTGTGGACTGTTGTGTGGTCATCCTTTTCACTTACTGAGCTAGTGAGCTCATCCCACGTGTGCACCCCTTTTAGACGATTTTGCAGGTCACCAGCCTGAGGATCAAGGGTCGGGCCCCACAGTGAAATTCCCAAGGAGGATTGGTGGGTCCCCGAGGACTATGAGCAAGGCATGGATTGCACGTGCGAGGGTTGTGCTATGGGACCACAGCAGTGATTCCATACAGGGTTACTTTTTTATTCTTTTGATGATCCCTTTTGTGTACTTGATATGTAAATTGTATTATTTTTGTGTAAATATCATGCCTGCGGGCCCACATGTACTTAACTATGTACTACAATTTGGTATCAAGTATAATGGAAACTTTTATAGGTAATTTAAGTCTTCCGCTGAACTGTTGAACATTTTCTTAGTTGTATGTATGCTGTGGTTGGATACTGTATCAGATGATCCTGGCAGGTTTGGTTTAACCGGAGTTAACCCTGTCACCAGTCCGGTCCTGTGTGAACGGGGTGTAACAACGGTGGTATCAGAGCCTGATGCTCTATTCACTCACAGCATACCATTTAGACCCCATTGAATTTATAATAGGAAATGGGATTGGGTAAATGTAAAAACTTTAAAAAGTTAAAAGCCAAAGAAAGAAAGTAATAAAAATAGTTGCATTTAGTCATTGCATGCATGGCGTACATGAGAGAAAGCTACTTAGAATAAATAAAAGATTAGCCATTTGATGTTATAATCCACCGAGTACGAATTTAACGAAATTTCGGCAGCATAACAGCGTTAAAACAAGATTCCAAAATTTTTCACACACAAATACCTGATAAACAACATATATATAAATAGCAACAAGCATAAATAACAAATGACACCACAACTAGCACAAGCCACCAACAAAAGATACCACCCCACAAGTAAGACCAGTTATAGAAAAAAGTACAAAGGAATGAGAAAAGAAAGAAATACATAATTAACAACATAGAAACAAATGAGAAGCTGGTGACGACGGGCGAGCTAAGTCCTCAAAGATCATCGTCATCGTCCAATACTACTACTCCGTTCATCTGAGGTCTAGAGTTAACGTTGAGTCGATGATCGTAGTAGTCAAACCTCGAGTTCACCAGTTGTACATCCCTCCGAAGTCGGAAAAAATCTGCTGAAATGGCATTGGCCGTTGTATGTAAGTCCTGGCCCAATCTGAGGAATGAACTCTCTAAGGTAGCCTGTCTCTCTAGGATGCTTTCCTCTCTGGAAGCACTCTCATCTAGTCTCCTTAGCAGCTGATCTTGCCCTTCCTTCAAGGCCCTCATGGTAGTCATCATGCCCTCAAAATCAAAGGTACCACTCTCAGGTGGTGGGGCTCTATGCTGTGGTTGGCCTGCAGCCCTTGTGAAGCCAAGGTCAGCACCTCTCGACGAAAGAGGCTCCTCCTCGAGGATATCCTCGTCCACAAAATCCTCCTCACACGGAGGAACATAGTCCTCATCCTCCTCACTAGTCTCCTCCTCCATGGGAACATCCTCCCTATGGGCAGTCCTCCTATCCCTGCCTCTCTGAACCCCTGCTCTCTGAGGTACATCCATGAGTGTGTGGAGACCCATCCTTAGTAGGTTTTCCCTGTCGAACTTGTCTGCTGGAGTCTTCCCCTCCTCACCACTCAGGTCCACCCCAAATAACTCAAAGATCCTGGTGAGGATCCTACCATATGGAAACCCTCCGTCTCGGGGTGTGAGGTATGGTGCTCCATTGTCTTGAGGATGACGTAAGGCAAGCACAAGTGCTCGGCACCTCCCTCTAAGGCCGTATAAATGCAGAAGGCTAAGAAGGCTGCCATGAAGCCCACCTGGTTCCGGTGACCTCCTCTGGGGAGCAAGTTGAACTGGACCAAATGGGCAAACACACGAACCTCTGGGTAAAATGACGTCTCGGAATCCAGACGCTCCCTGCTGTCACAGATGGTCTCATAGATGTGGTCCTATGTCTCCAAACTCAAGAATGGGCCCACGGGCTTACTCCTTGGAGGACTGTAGAAATGCTGCCCAACTGAGGAGATGTCTAAGATGCTAGCCAGGGTATCCACAGTCAACTGAATGTCCACCCCCTTCACCATGCTGGTTATCGCATACTCTCCATATTGGTAAGAGACCTCCAAGTTGCAGTAGAATCTACGAACCAGCAGCTCGTAGCACGGACGGTCTATATAGGGATAGACTGCCAACCCAGTACGGTGAACCTCTCCTGAAGCTGAACCTTGTGGAAGTCGCTAACTACCACAGTCTTCTCCATCATCACAAACCTCTTCAGGAAGGCTTGCCAGTTGGTTGCTGCCTCTGAACAGCGGAAGAGTTTCTCATCGTAGTCGGAAGGATCAACAGGGGCAGGTCCGAGTCGCCTTGTGTGAGGGGTTGGGGAGCTAGTTCCTGCACTTTTCTATTTGGAAGCGGTGGTCTTACGCCGAGCAGAAGAGGATGCGGGTTCTTTGCCCTTGTGAGAAGACATCTTGGCAAGAAAAGAGAAAAAAAAATGGTGAGTAAGGAAGAGGAATAACAAAGGGAATAAATAGATGGGTGAGCAATAAGAGGAAGCCCCAAAACCCAAGTCTTGCAAATCAAAAATGTGACAAGCGAGGAATGATAGAAAGTCTATGGATGGAATGCATGGTAAGTGACAAAACAGAAAGCATGGAAAAATAGAAATGTGACAAAATGTGACAAGTGAGAAATGATAGAAAGTCTATGGATGAAATGCATAGCCAGTGACAAGATAGAAATTATGGCAAAACAAAAATGTGACAAAAGGCATATAAAGCATGGCAAGTAAGGAATGATAGAAAAAAAAAAACCCCCAATTCTCAATGTGCAAGGTCTTACATGTTCATGGATGAAATGCCATAATTCTACAGTCTAGAATATGCAAAAACATCTACTATTATGATATTGAGGTGAAAGGAATCCACAAGTATGAAGGGATGGAAAGAGAATCAAAGAAACCCAACACAAAGAGATGGATTTTCATGGAAAGAGATGGGATTTAAAGCATACATGACTTTCCATGATCTCTACAACATTTTAAGTACAAATCAAACATAAGGAATTGCATTTGAGTTGTTAGTTGGGGAGAAAAGAGCAGAGGTTGAAGAAAGCCCCAAATTAGAGAAAATTAGGGCACGGTTCGGGTTTTCTCTCAAAAATTGAGAAGTAAATCCTAAAACTAGAAATAAATCACAAAGAAAACATCACATTTTCATGGAATCATTGTTCTATGGAAAGAAACACAGAAAAAAATCAAGATGGAGGACTACACATGGATCCTACCTCCAAAGCATACATTCTAACAAGAAAAATGGGGAAGAGACTTACTTGAGAGTAGAGGAGTTGAATCTTCCCAAAACCGTCGGATCGTTGAGTGAGATTGCAAATGGAAGCGTCAAGGAGCTCTCAATAATTCCCTGAGAGAGAAAGGGGGAAGGAATAAAAGAAAATGAGGAACAGGGGCCTAAAAGCCCTGTTCGTACTTTTGCTCGGGTCGGACCGACGGGCCAACCTCCCCGTCTGTGGCAGCCCGTCAGTTGAGAGAAAACTTAAAAAAAAAAGGGGGGGAAAGTGGGGGTATTATTATTATTATTATTATTATTATTATTATTATTATAATAATAATATACCTGTGAAAAAAAAAGGGTGTGTGGATAGCACCATATGGTCGAGTGGGACCATCGTACTACTTGTTGAAGCACTAGCACTGTATTTTCGAGATTAAGTTATGACTAGTTGCAAAACATCATCCACTATAATACCCTATGTGTTGGCATATGATTATGTGCCGATATAAATTCTAAGGTGCTTAACCAATGTGGTGTATGGTATGGTCCAGGTGCAAGGATACGATGGTACATACTAGATCCAGAAGCAATGCACAAGGTACCTCGTGCGGTCCTCATCCGGTTGGTCGACCACCAAATCCCAAGAGGTCCCGCTCTATGGGGCAAACCCCACTTCCACAACCTCCAGAGACCTTTGGTCAGGGTGTGGCACAAGGGGATCCACCTGTGACTACACTTCCGGACCCTCCACCAGTCATTACTCCAGGGGATGTTATTACCATAATCCAGCAGTCACAACAGGCTTTCTAGCAACAAATGCTTCAGCAGCAGCAAGCATTTATGGCTGCTATACAGCAACAGCTAGACCTTTCACAAACAAGTCAACCTCCCCGGATACTTACTCCACAGGACCCGCCTGTAGGGTCTGGTACGGGGCCACAAGTGGGAGGTACACCTCCAATTCCACCATTCAGCGTTCCTCTATATGTGGTGCCCCCTCCATACCCTTACTATCCAGCTTATGCTCCCAATTACCCATCGACGAATAATACGTCAAAGGTAGTGGAGTCGTTCGAGAGGAACTTGCCACCTGTATTCTCTAAGGTGGGAAGTGATCCTCTAGAGCCGGACCAGTGGATCCAAGAGTTGGAGAAGATATTTGAGGTGATTGAGTGCACTAAGGCACAGAAACTTATATGTGCAGGGCTGCAACTCAAGAAAGAGGCCAACTCTTGGTGGTAAGCCTCCAAGCCCATATTGTTGGTTGCACATCTGGAACCCACCTGGGAACAGTTCAAGGAGTTGTTCTTGGCCAATCATTAACCACGTAGTTTCAGAGATGGTAAGTAGACGAAATTTATGGCCTTAACTCAAGGGAGTAAGACTATCCTTGAGTATCAGCAGCAGTTTGAGAGCTTGTTCCATTTTGCCCCTAGGCATATGAGGTCAGCTGAAGAAAAGGCTGCAAGATTTCTGAAGGGGTTAAAGGCATCCATTGGGTCTGTACTTGAGGTCTTAGACTTGACAGACTATGGCCAGATTGTGCAGAAGGCCAAGACCATGGAAGATAAGCAGAAGGGAGAACAGTCCCTCACACCTGGTTTGTGAAAAAGGTCAAATCCATTTCCGGACATGGGCAACTCATCCAAGGCATATCGTGGGTCGTATAGTTCTGGACCTACATATAGACAGCCATATAGGCCATCTGGCTACCCTACTCAACCAGCTGGTGGTTCGGGCTCTACATTTTTTTGCCCGAACACTAGTACGGTGCCTACAAGCCCAAGGTCGCCCCGACCTCCATCTACAGCGGGTCAAGTGCAGAGGGGTCCCGCCCTAGTTTTGGCGTCACAGATCTGTTGCTTTAACTGCCATTCCTATGGGCACTATACTAAAGACTGTCGGGTCAGACCAGCCTTGCCTTCCAGTCAGCCCCCTGTGTACCAACCTCCCTTAACTAGGGGAATCAACTGCAGGGAAGGATGTATGCCCTATCAGCTGAGGAAGCCGAGGCCAGCACGGAGGTGGTAGCAGGTACATTCTAAATTTAAGAAATTCCTTATGTTATCTATTGATGACCTGCTGAAATTATATTCATTGTTACACTAGGTGTCCTATCTATATCAGGCATACCAGCCTATGTCTTATTCGATTTAGGAGCTACACATTCATTCGTATCTAAGAGATTTGCTGAGAAACTTGGTATGCCACCCAGGACCCTAGATCATGGGATGATTGTTAGTATGCCTCCGGTAAAGTTACACGTTGAAGGAGGTGTATGGACCATGCCCAGTGAAAATCAGTGGGAAGAAATTGGATACACAACTCATTAAGTTCAATATGCAGAATTTTGACGTTATACTGGGCATGGATTGGTTATCGGCCCATCGGGCTAATGTGATGTGTGCTGAAAAATTAATCAGGGTGACAGATGATAAAGGAAAAGAATTGGTTTACCGAGCAGATAAATTGAAATGGGCGAGAAAGGTCCTCATCTCCGCCCTTCAAGCGGTAAAGTTGTTGGAGAGTGGATGTCAGGGCTACTTAACATCGGTACTTGATGTTGATGCAAGGGTTACACCTCTAGAAGAGGTAAAGGTGGTTAAAGAGTTTCCCAATGTCTTTCCAGATGATCTGATGCATTTACCGCCTGATAGAGAGTTGGATTTTGCCATAGACTTGGTTCCTGGAGCAGCTCCAGTGTCTAAAGCCCTATACAGGATGGCACCAGCCGAACTCAAGGAGTTGCAGATGCAGTTGCAAGAATTGTTGGATAAGGGGTTTATTCGCCAAGTGTTTCACCTTGGGGTGCCCCAGTATTGTTTGTCAAGAAGAAGGATGGCAGCTTGCGTATGTGCATTGATTACCGGGAATTGAATAAGCTAACCATCAAGAACCGGTACCCATTGCCACGCATTGATGATTTGTTTGACCAACTGCAGGGTGCAAGGGTATTTTCAAAGATAGACCTTAGATCAAGCTATTATCAGCTCAAGATAAAGAGCAGCGACATACCCAAGACAGCATTCAGGACTCGGTATGGTCACTATGAATTCCTAGTGTTATCTTTTGGGTTAACCAATGCACCGACAGCGTTCATGGATTTAATGAATTGAGTATTTCACGATGTCTTTGACAAATGGGTAATTATTTTTATTGATGACATCTTGATCTACTCTAAGACTGAAGAGGAGCACACTGAACATTTGAGAATGGTGTTACAGAGGCTGAGAGAACAACAATTGTTTGCCAAATACAGTAAATGTGAATTTTGGCTTGAGCAAGTTGGATTCCTGGGACACGTAGTGTCTAAGGCCAGAATCAAGGTGGATCCTGACAAGGTGAAAGCGGTAGTAGAATGGGAAAGCCCTAAAAATGTTATTGAAATTCGAAGTTTCTTGGGTTTGGCTGGGTACTACCGGCGCTTCATTGAGAATTTTGCTCGAATCTCAGCACCAATGACTAAATTAACCAAAAAGGGTGTGAAATTCGGCTGGGTAGAGGAATGTGAGAAGAGTTTCCACGAATTGAAGAAGAGGTTGGTGTCGGCCCCTATGTTGACCATTCCTGAAGGCACAGGTGGAATGACAGTCTACACTGACGCTTCTAAGGTTGGTTTGGGTTGTGTCCTCATGCAACGCGGTAAGGTAATAACGTATACATCCCGACAACTAAGGGAATATGAGAAGAACTACCCCACTCATGACTTGGAATTAGCCATAGTCATCTTTGCCCTAAAGATTTGGCGACATTATTTGTATGGGATGAAGTGCGAGATATACAGTGATCACAAAAGCCTTAAGTACTTTTTCACCCAGAAAGATTTGAACATGAGGCAGAGGAGATGGCTTGAGCTCATGAAGGATTATTACTGCGACATTCAGTATCATCCTGGCAAGGCTAATGTAGTGGCAAATGCGTTGAGTCGGAAGGCACAGACTGTATCACTCTCACACTTAGCAGTCATCCCACCACTCGTGCAAGAAGTGATGCTAATGGATGAAACCCTCCTATATGAAGGAGCAACCTTAGAGCTTGAATATCAACTAGAAAACCTTAAATGGTTGACTGTATCACTGGTGGCTCTACAGGTGCATCCGACTATTAGACAAGAGGTGATAATGAAACAACCTTTGGATCCTGAATTGTAGCAGATCAGAGTTAAGGTTCAAGATCAAACAATGAACGACCCTGATTTTGTTTTAGCCAGCGATGGGGCATTACTGTTTCGAGGCAGATTGTGTGTGCCCGATGATTTGGATATACAAGACAAGATAGTACGGGAAGCACACAGCTCTGAGTACTCACTCCACCCAGGAAGTACAAAGATGTACAAAGACCTTAAACAAAATTACTGGTGGCCAAGCATGAGAATCACGATAGCCCTGTATGTGGCGACTTGTCTTACATGTCAGAAAGTAAAAGCTGAGAGGCATCGACCTTATGGTACTCTTCAGCCACTCCCGATGCATCGAAAGTGGGACAGGATTACAATGGACTTTGTCACCGGATTACCATGCACACCTAAGGGGATGGATGCGATATGGGTGATAGTTGATCGGCTTACTAAGACTACTCACTTCATACCCATCAAGACCAAGTTCTCTATGGCCAGGTTAGCACAACTCTATATGGATAACATAGTGCGCTTGCATGGAGTGCCAGTGAGCATTGTATCAGATAGGGACCCAAGGTTCACTTTCAGATTTTGGAAAAGCTTCCAGCATGCCTTGGGATCACAATTGAATTTGAGTACTGCTTTCCACCCACAGACTGATGGTCAGTCGGAGCGAACCATATAGATATTAGAAGACATGCTTAGGGCATGTGCAATGGAAATGTGTGGTAGTTGGGAAGAATATATACCCCTTGTGGAGTTTACCTATAACAACAGTTACCACGCTACAATTGGGATGCCTCCGTATGAGGCATTATATGGTAGGAAGTGTAGGACTCCTCTGTATTGGGATGAGGCAGGCGAACGCCGAATGTTAGGACTTGAAATGATACAGATGACTTGTGACAAGGTCGATGTTATTCGAGAGTGGATTAAAGCAGCTTGGTCTCGTCAAAAGAGCTATGCGGACAACCGCAGAAAAGATATTGAAATTCATCCAGAAGAAAAGGTGTTTCTCAAGATCTCTCCTACTAAAGGGTTGCAAAGATTCCATAGAAAGGGTAAGTTGAGCCCGAGATACATTGGCCCATTTGAGATCTTAGCTCGAGTTGGCTCAGTAGCCTATATGCTTGCTCTGCCACCTTCACTCGGGAATGTTCATAACGTATTTTATGTATCCATGCTAAAGCGATACGTTCATGATCCATCTCATGTTTTACCCGTGGAACCAGAATATCTAGAAGCGGATATGACCTATACGGAGCAGCCAACTAAAATCTTGGACCGAAAGGTGAAAACCCTTTGCAACCGCTCCATTTCCTTCGTAAAGGTGCGATGGGCTAGTCATTCACTTGAAGAAGCTTCTTGGGAGAAAGAGGATGAAATCCAAGCCAAGTACCCTCATCTTTTCGAACAACCAGGAACGCCAATTTCGAGGACGAAATTTTCAGAAAAGGGGGGTAAATGTGATACCCTACTTTTTAAATCCGGTATAATTACACGGTTGACCCGATTTAACCATGCAGGACCCAAACAGAAGAGGGTTAAGGCGGGTTCCTTATGGACCATGATGGCAAGGGTAACTTTGAACACCGGTTGGTCAGACAAGTCCGAAACAGTGCCAGAGGAGACGGGTGTACCCAAGCCACGTACATGCACATATCATAAGGTCATGTACGGATAAAGCAGGTATGTAGCTATATCCTAAAGCGCATACGTATAATAGACCTTATGTCGAAAGTGAGATTCGTGTTGAGAGTCGAATTCCATCAAAATCCCACTTGTTGGCCAATTTTTGACCCTCAGGTGGGCGGTCACAGGTGGGCACATCCGCCCACCTGAGTGACCCACCCATGTGGTTACTTAGTTGTTTTAGAAAGTATAAATAGCATTTATGAGGTTTCCATTTTCTCATTTATGAAATTCGGGTGTTTGGTGAAAAGAGTAAAGAGGAGAGAGAAAAGGAGGGAGAAAAGAGAACGGAGAAGAAGAAAGGGGAGGAAGAGGAAGAAGGAATGGATTTAAGCGGCGCCAAGGCTTGATCTTCTCATTCCGAAACCAAAAGAGTGATCCCCAACATGAGATCTGCGTTTAGAGGTGAGCGAAGGCTATATTCCCTAAACTTTCACCATACCCAAGTAAAACCTTTGATTTGGGTAGTGTTTCTTGAGGTCTTGTAAATCCCCCTTGAGATGATGAATCTAAGGTTTAATAGATGGTTTATGTGTTGATTTTGAAGGATTTGAAGAAGTGTTTCCACGGTTGGAGGAGCATTGGTGATTTGAAGTGATTTTGGGGTTTTTGAACGAGTTCTTGAGCAAAAAAGGTAAGATGGCTTCCATTCCTTAAATCTAACCTAGATTTAGGTTAGAACCATCTTATGAGACCTTGAATATGTGGAGAATGGATTTGGAAAAGCCCCATTTGATTCCCCAAAGGTTGGGGAAGGTTTCGGGGAAAATGGCATTTTTCTGGCAAGACCGATGGGCCAAGACCGGTGGGCCAAGACCGGTGGGCCAAATGGCCCGCCTGAGGGCACCCATTTGAGAGGGCAGGGCCTCGGGCCAACCGGTGGGCCCTACCGATGGGCCGACTGATGGGCCAACCTGCCGTCGGTCCCTAGAGCCCTCGACCTCCACCGCGGGCCCCTCTTGGGAGCGACCCCACTGCAAGACCGGTGGGTCGGCAGTGGGTTGTCCGACCCACCCGAGAGGTTCCCAACGTGATTTTTACGTTCGAATGGACCCAAATCGGATGTACGACCCTTTTTTAGGATTCTAAACATGATTTTGTCATCAAATCTTGTTAGTTTTGAGCCCAAAGTGGTGAAATACTAACCCCATTCACTTATGATAAGTTCACCAAAACTTACGCTTCTCGCACCGGATCTCACCCGTACCGGGCATGAGTCTTTGTACACTACAGGTAAGTGGGGAGAGGACGTTTGACTTTATTTCAAGGCTTGTTTGGCATTCATTTAATTGTATCTAGACTAGTCATGTCATCATGCAAATTATGTGTAACTTAGTCATCCTCATATTATTATGACTTGTGTGTTGTGTTTATTTTCTCAATGTCAAATAATGATGTGATTATGTGATGAATGATGACATCATTGTGCATAATGCATTAATAGACTAGATGCCGTAGTCGGCTTGAAAACGAGTGCATTAGTGGCCCGTGGAATGGGATACGGAGACACTATACAATCGTATTATGTCATATAGGACATGCGGTGTAGGATTATCATCTTCCCGTGCTACGACCCTTCGCAACAGGGATTGAGGTGTTGGGTTACCATTTGGGGGGAAGCAGTGGTCACGGTTGTCGGGTCACTTGTGGCGGTTAGACATACGCCCTGGTCATTAGGACATGCAACCCGTGGTATATTCAAGAGGGCCAATCGTACTGCTTTTAAATTGCTGGCGTCAGCACCTTTATTTTCTTTCATTTACTTTTATGTTGAGAGCCGGTGGTCGACATGCTATACTTTTTTGAGTACTCACGGTGGGCCTTCTCCTATAGCCCTATGGGCGTATCGCGAGATGGAGTTCGCGGCTCGTACCCGGAGTATACGCGCACTGTGGTTGTAGTAGCACTAAACCTAAGACTTAGTAATGTTGTTTAGGTGGATGTGATTAAAAATGAATTGCATAGCATATAGTGCATATGGTTGTGATTGTTGTGTGGACTATTGTGTGGTCCTCCTTTTCACTTACTGAGCTAGTGAGCTCATCCCACGTGTGCACCCCTTTTAGACGATTTTGCAGGTCACCAGCCTGAGGATCAAGGGTCGGGCCCCACAGTGGAATTCCCCGAGGAGGATTGGTGGGTCCCGAGGACTATGAGCACGCACGGATTACACGTCTTGAGGGTTGTCTTGTGAGACCACAAGAGTGACTCCATCTGAGGTTACTTTTTATTCTTTTGATGATCCCTTTTGTGTACTTGATATGTAAATTGTATTCTTTTTATGTAAATATCATGCCTGAGGACCCACATGTACTTAACTATGTACTACAATTTGCGTATCAAGTATGATGGGGACATTTATAGCTAATTTAAGTCTTCCGCTGAACTGTTGAACATTTTCTTAGTTGTGTGTATGCTGTGGTTGGATACTGTATCAGATGATCCTGGTAGGTTTGGGTTAACCAGAGTTAACCCTGTCACCGGTCCGGTTCTGTGTGAACGGGGTGTGACAGTTACTTACCTCAAAACGCAGATCTCAAAGCACTGGTGGCTATTCCGACAGCGAAAAGGTAGGTTGTGGCTTCAGAAACTAAAGGAAGACCTTCTTCCCCCTCCCTTCTCTTCTTCTTCTTCTTTTATCCCTCTTCTTTACTCCCCTCACCAAACCTTAGCTGAGATCATGAATGGGAGAGAGAGAAACATAAATGCTGTTTATACCTTGGCTAATAAATATCTTCTAGGGTCTGTTTAGTTTTTCTCCTTTTTGAACCAAAACACATTAAATCGTGGTACCGGTTAAAATAGTCGACATTATAAGGCGTATAAGACCTCATTAAGACGAGGAGGTCAAAATACACTTGCTCACCCAAGTTGGGCATGCTAGGGTCCACGTTACCCCAGGTGGGTCACACTGGTGGGTCTTACATCCACCAATGATACCCACCAGTTGGTCAAAACAAAGCCAGCCTTGCTGTATTTTTAGGGAAAGTGTAATCTTATGCGTATCTCGCTCTCGCCACGTGTTGTGGATTAAGTTCTTACCATTCAATAATGATGATGTACATTTCCTATTCATACATAGCTTTATGATACGTGCAAGGGCACGTTTTAGGCATGTAAACCACCTTGGGTACCGGCCCATCTTGTCCAGCCACCCCTTATTTGATGTCACTCTTGTTGTCATGTACCATAGGGCACCAGCATCGACCCTTTTCGTTTGGGACCCTGCAAGATCAAACCGAACCAACCGGTCAATAAACCGGGTTTAAAGAGCAAGGCTCTACATCTACCCCTCCTCTTTAAAAATTTTGTCCTCAAAATTAGAGTTACCTGGTTCTCCAAATAGATGAGGATTTTAGCCTGAATATCATCTTCTTTCTCCCAGGATGCTTCCTCAATTGAATGGTTGGCCCATCGCACCTTTACAAAAGCAATGGATCAGTTGAGAAGGGTCTTTATCTTCTGGTCCAGGATTTAAACAGGTTATTCCTCATAACTCATATTAGCCTCTAACTACTCCGATTCCATAGTTAGTACATGTGATGGATCATGTACATACTGTTTTAACATTGAAACATGGAATACATTATGTATATTGTTGAAAGATGGCGGAAGGGCTAGCATATATACTACTGAGTCAACCAGTTTTAAGATCTCAAATGGGCCAATATATCTTGGACTCAACTTGCCGTCTGTGGAACCTGTGAAAGCCATTGGTAGAAGAGATTTTCAGAAATACCTTTTACCCCTCTTGGAATTTAATATCTTTCCTGCGATTGCCCGCATAACTCTTTTGATGGGATTGAGCTGCCTTGATCTTCTCACGGATGATATCAATCTTATCACACATCATCTATATCATTTTCAGCCCAAGCATTAGTCATTCTCCTACATCATCCCAATATAAAGGAGTTCTGTACCTTCTACCATACAATGCCTCATATGAAGTCATTTCGATCGTGGCTTAATAACTATTATTAAAAGTAAACTCCATAAGAGGTATGTTTTTTCCTAACTAACACTTATTTCCATTGCACAAGCCCTGATCATATCTTTCAGTATTTGTATGGTCCGTTTAGATTGCCAGCCAGTTAGTGGATGGAAAGTAGTACTTAGGTTCACCTGTGTCCCCATGGCATGCTGGAGGCTCTTCCAGAACTTAGATGTGAACCTTGGGTCTCGGTCCAATACAATACTTACCAATACTCCATATAAGCAAATTATATTTTCCATGTAAAGTTGTGCTAGCTTGTCTATGGAGTAGGTAGTCTTGATTGGAATGAAATGGGCAGTTTTAATAAGCCTGTCAACTATCACCCAAATTACATCCATTCCCTTGGGTCTATGGGGTAGTCTGGTGACAAAATTTATAGTGATCATGTCCCATTTCTATTCCGTACCGGAAGTGGCTGAAGAGTGACATATGATCGATGCAACTCTGCCTTAATCTTCTGACACATGAGACACTGGGCAACATATAGGGCTACTATAATCTTCATCCCTGGCCACCAATAACTTTGCTTAAGATCTTTGTACATCTTGGTGCTTCTGGAGTGAAGCGTACTCAGAACTATGTGCTTCCTTCACTATCTTGTCTTGTATCCCCATGTCATTGGGTACACACAACCTGCCCCAAAACAATAGTGTGCCGTCACTGGCTATTGTAAAATTAGGATCGTCAATCCTTTGCTCTTAGAGTTTAACTCTGATATTCTGTAACTCAGGATCCATGGGTTATTTCATGATTATTTCATACCTGATGGATGGTTGCACTTGCAGGGCCACTAGAGATATGGTTAACTACTTGATATTTTCTGGCTGCTAATCAAGCTCTAAGGTTGATCCTTCATTCAAAATGATTTCATCCATCAACATGGCTTCTTGCTTAAGTTATGGGTTGGTGGCCAAATAAGCAAGTGATACAGTCTAAGCTTTCCAGCTCAATGCATCTACCACCACATTGTCCTTACCTGGATGGTACTATATGTCACAGTCATAATCTTTCATGAGTTTCATCCATCTCTTTTGTCTCATGTTCAAATCTCGCTGGGTGAAGAAGTACTTGAGACTTTAGTGATGACTGAATATCTCGCATTTTTCCCCATACGAGTAATGGCGCCAGATCTTCAAAGCAAAAATAACTATCGCCAACTCTAAATCATGAGTGAGATAGTTCTTCTCATACTCCTTCAACTATCTAGACTCATATGCCACTACCTTGCCATGTTGCATAAGAAAGCAACTTAACCCAATTCTGGAAGCATTAGTGTAGAATGCCATACCACCGGTGCCTTCAGGAATTGTTAACACTGAGGCTGACACCAATCGGCTTTTCAACTCTTAGAAACTATCTTCACACTCCTTAGACCATTCAAACTTCACACCTTCTCTGGTTAAATTGGTCATTGGAGTGGTGATTCGAGAAAAATTCTCGATGAACCATCGGTAGTAGCTCGCTGATCCCAAGAAACTTCTAATCTCTGTAGCATTATTGGGCACTTCCCACTCTACTACTACTTTTACTTTTCCCGAGTCAACTTTGATTCCATTCTCAGACACTATATGCCCTAAGAATCCAACTTGCTTTAACCAAAAATCACACTTGCTGAATTTTACATATAACTGTTGTTTTCTTAATCTCTAAAGTACTATTCGTAAGTGTTGTGCATGCTCTTCTTCAGTTTTTGAGTATATCAAGACGTCATCGATGAAAATGATGAACCACTTATCAAAGACATCATAAAATACTCGATTCATCAGATCTATAAAATATGCTAGTGCATTGGTTAATCTAAAGGATAGCACTAGGAACTCATAAAGGATAGCACTAGGAACTCATAATGACCATATCGGGTCCTAAAGGCCGTCTTGGGTATATCACTGCTCTTAATCTTGAGCTGATAGTAACCAGACCTGAGATCAATCTTAGAGAATACTTTAGCACCTTGCAACTGACAAAAAAGGTCATCTATGCTTGGCAACGGATATCGGTTCTTGATGGTCAACTTGTTTAGTTCCGTAATTGATGCACATAGGCAAACTCCCATCATTCTTCTTGACAAATAGAACTAGGGCACCCCAAGGAGAAACACTTAGGTGTAAAAATATTTTCTCTAACAAATCTTGTAACTGAGTATGTACCTCATTTAATTTGGGTGGTGCCATTCTGTATGGAGCTCTAGCGCTTCGGGAACCAAATCTGTCACACCTTGTTCTCACAGAACCGGACCGATGATCGAGTTAACTCCTGTTAACCCAAAATCAATCAGGATCATCTAATATAGTAACCATAGCATAGCATACACACACACACTAAGTCAAGCAAGTTCTATATTTTAGCAAAAGTCTTACATGTACATACCTATAAATACCCCAATACTCTTGATACCTAAATTGTATTATATAGTACATATACATATGGGCCCGTAGGCGTGATATATACACAAGAATTATAATTTAAACATCCAGAGCACAAAAGGGGTGACATTATAAAATAATAAAAAAAACCAGTTGTATCAGTGTTGTTGTCCCACAACACAACTCTAGCACGGGCACTCGACCCCGTGCCCAAGATCTTCAGAGACCCACCAGTCCTCAGTTGGAAACTCCACAATGGGTCCTGACTCTAGCTCTTTAGCCGAATAATCTGAAAGATCATCTAAAAAGTGATGCACACGTGGGATGAGCTCACTAGCTCAGTAAGTGAAAAGAAATACCAAATAATCGTTCACAATACAAATGCACCTATATGCATGCAAGTTCACTTTATTATCTTAAACCACCTACACATCACATATAAGTCAAAGTTTATGTACTACTTACAACCACAGTGCACGTATACCCCGGTACGAGCCGTGAATCCCATCCCACGATATGCCTATAGGGTTGTCAGAGAAGGTCAGCCATGGGTACCGAAAAAGTAAATGGGCCTTGCCCTATATTAAAGTAAAATGAGTCTTACCCTACATTAAAGTAAAATGGGCCTTGCCCTACATTAAAGTAAAATGAGTTTTGCCCTGTATTAAATTAAAAGCAGTACGATTGGCCCTCTTGTTATATCACCAAAGTTTTCGACCGTCCTAATGATCAGTCGGGCATACTTCTAACCTCGGGCTTCTCCCCAGTGATATATCCAAAACCTAAACCCTGCTAGGAAGGGTCGTAGCACAGAGATATGTCATTTCTAATCGTATGCTCCTATATGAGATAGTATGACTACATAGCACCATCGTGTCCCATTCCACGGGCCACCGATGCATTCGTGTCCAAGTTGACTACGACATATAGTCTAACAATTCATCTTATTCAATAATATAAAATCATCAATCTCATATCTCAAAGCAAGAATAAGCATTTAACAATTTAAGATATCAGCATATCAAGTCATAAATGAATTTCATAATGCACACATCAATGTAACCAAATGGCATTCAATGATGACTAGGCTACACACAAAAATGAAATGATGATATGGCTAGTTTACAACAATTATGGAATGATGTAAAAGCACTCTAAAAATAAAGTCAATGTCCTCTTCCCACTTATTTAGTTTTGTACAATGATCACCCTTGGTACGAGAAAGTAGGTATGATGATCCCAATGTGTTTAGAATCGTGAAAGTAAGTTGTCCGACAAATTTGAGCCCTGTCGGAACCCAAGAAGTCTGATTGGTAGGTTAACCGACAGGCAAGGCACCCACTAGTCCTTGCTCGCTTGTCCATCTAGGGACACCGCCAAGATCAACGGGCCAGGTACCTACGGTCTTTGCTCATTGCTAAACCTAGGGGCACTACCAGACGAACGGGCTTGGATTGGTGGGTCCATCCAATTTCAGGGCACCCACCAATAGGAACCGGGATTTTGCTGTTCACTCTCATTCTTCATCCCACCTTGGGGAAACCACCAAAGGTCGATTTGACCACCATTTTCACAAATCTAAGGTCCCATATCATGATTCTAACATAGATCTAGCATCGATTCACAGTTTTAAGCTTGGATTTTACCTCTTTGCTTAAGAACACTTCAAAACCTCAAATCTTCTCTTTAGCTCACGAGATCAACAAACGTTCATAAATCTTGTAAGTTCTTCCTCAAAATCCTTCATAAACAACATGTACGTCCTTTATTAAACTATAAATTCACATTCCCAAGAGAGATTAACAAGATCTAAAGGATTCCTACCTAAATCATAGGATTTCACTTAGGGTTTCATAAGGGTTTAAGAAATACCATTTTTACTCACCTCAAAACGTAGATCTCAAGATGAGGGTCACGTTTCTGGTATCAGATTTAAGAGATCTGACCCTGACGACGAATAATGAGCATCTTCCTCCCCATTTCTTCCTTCTTCCCTTCTCTCTCCTTCTTTTCTCTCTCTTCTTTACTTTTCTCACCCACCATGTAAAACAATAGATGAGGGTGAAGAAAATAATAAATGCTATTTATAATGGGGTCAAAATATCTAAAGATCAGTATGGTAGGTCACACTGGTGGGTCTGACCCATCCATGACTACCCACCAATCGGCCAAAACTTAGTCGAACCATTAAGGTTTCGATGGGGCTCAGCTCCTACACGTATTCCACTATTGGTAATCAATTAACACACGTACTTGATACAAAATACGGCTATGTACCTTTAATATGTGTAAATGGCCCAGTGATATGCGTAAGTGCAACGCTTGGGCACACAGACTTCACTAGGCACCGACTCTAACTCATCTGACCAATCTGAGTTCAGAGTCACCATTGCCATCATATTCTATAAGGTACCCGCCTCGGATCGCTCAGGTTCATGTCCTGTAAGACCAAATCGAACCAATCAAGAAATTAGATTGGGTTTAGAAAGTAAGGTGTCACAAAATCAATGGCAAACTCTAACTCCCTGTCAGGCGGGAGCCAGGTTAGATCATCTAGGAAGACATCGGGGAACTCCCTAACTACATTCAATTCCTCTAATGTGACCTTTGCTTCTACATCTTGTACCGAAGCTAGGTAGCTCTAACATCCGTCTTCCAATAATTTTCCACCTGTAAGGCAGAGATGAGAGCCTCCCTAGGTCGCTTCGTTTTATTTGCTTGATACACCAACTCTTCACCTTCATCACTCACCACTTTAATTTGCTTCTCAGCACACATCACATTTTTCTAGTGAGTAGATGATCAATCCATGCCTAACATAATATCAAAATTTTGCATATTAAATTTGATAAGCAGGGCATCCATCTTCTTCTCACCTATTTCAACGGGATAGGGCCCATACACTTCATTTAATTGTGCCATCTTGCTTGTGGTTGTACTAATAATCAATTTACTTTATAGAGTCATGGGTGTCATGTTAATCTTTCTAGCAAATATTTTAGATATAAAAGAATGTGATGCACCAAAATCAAATAATATATAAGCTGGTATACCCGAGATAGATAGGGTACCTACTATGATATTGGGGCTTGCTTCAACCTCCTTAGCTAATAATGCATACATTCTTTCTTGAGGTGGTCCACCCTGAGTTAAGGCAAGCCTATAAGTAGGAGGCTGACTTTGTACCACAGCTGGCTTGTACAGATAATCCATTGTAAAATGCCCAAGCGATTGGCAAACATAGCACCTATTTTGGGAGGCCTGCAATGGTACTAGTGCTCTCTATATCTGGCTTGATGCAAAGGAAGGATGAGGTGGCTGCAGGGCTATAGGCATCGTGCTAGTGTTCGAATGAAAAGAGGTAGTACCCGATCTACTGGCCGATCGGGCATATAACCCGATGATCTATAGGACTACTGATATGATGGACCATAGTTATATGGCCCACGAAAAATCTTGTTCGAGTTACCCAAATCTATATAGGGATTGGACCTCTTTCAAAGTCCAAGTGTAGTGGAAGACTCTCCCTTCTACTTGTCTACCATAGTCTTAGCCTTTTAGATAATTTGAGCATAATCAGTCAGGTCTATGAACCCCAAAATTGTACTAATAGACACTTTTAGCCCCTTCAAAAAATTTTTATCTTTTCCTCTGCTGTTTTTAAGTGTGGAGGAGCAAAGTAGAATAACTCTTCAAATTGCTACTGGTACTCAAGGACTAACTTGTTTCCCTAGTCAAAGCTGAGAATTCTACTTCCTTCTTCTCTTTGAAGCTGATGGGATAATAATTTGATAAGAACAATTCCTTTAACTATTCCCATGTCGGTTCCGGATGGGTTGCTACCAAGATAGGCTTAGAAGCCTTCCACCACGAATCAACTTCATTCTTTAACTGTAGAACAACACAAATGAGCTTATGAGGTTTTGTACATTCTACCACCTCAAATATCTTTTTCATATTTTAAATCTACCGATTTGGCTCCAAAGGATCACTCCCCACCTTAGTGAAGATAGGTGGCAAGTGTCTCTTAAACGATTCCACCACCTTTGCAGTAGTGGTTACTAGTGGATAATATAGAGGATAAGCCAGGTAATACTAGTACGGGGTGGCATAAGGAGAGAACCATGGAGTAGCCATCGGTGGAGTACCCCCTGGTTGGTCCTGCGGTGGTACCACAGGTAGTGCACTCCCTTATGTCTCAACAGGTGGTGCTCGAGGAGAAGCACCCCCCGGTTGAACTCTGGCACCTGGCACAACGAGAGAATCTTATGGGAAAGGTACCCCATAAGAGTGTTGACCCATTTGCATAGGGTGCAACTGTTGGTGCACAACATTCATGAAGGTTTGCTGTTGTTGGAGGAACTGTTGCTAGAATGCCTGTTGTCTGTTGAATAAGAGCCACAACAACATTGGGAGTAACAACAGGAGGAGGATCCAGAATTTCAGGTATAGGTGGATCCTCAACTATATATTATTGTCTAAGACTCACCCGGGGTCGAGGTCCCCAAGGGTTAGGTGGTCATCAAACAGGAAGGAAACCACGTGGGGCCCCTCGCACTACTGTTGGATCTAGTACGTACCATGATGCTTTATTCCTAGATTGCATCAAGATTAGGTACAATTAAATGCCTCATTCATTTCAAGTACACGCCAAATCAAATGCACATCATGCCTCCCCATTATGTGATCATGAAAACTATGGAGTACCACTCAGCCCACCTCTCTGATGGTAACTATCCTTATGCTCGGTCACTTACTAAGATCTTCGAGTACTTTTAAGTAGATCTTGAGGATGAGGAGGGTAGTGCCCCCTCGGACAGATTTTTTCGGGGCATCTTATATAAGATGAAGCTGTTTGGTTTGATGGAGCCTGCAATGAGGGAGGCAGCTCAAGAGGAGGGTGATGAGGAGGAAGATGATGATGAGGACTACATACCCGAGGTTGAGGAGGAGGATGATGATGTGGAGATAGAGGAGGTCCCCCTCAATGTGACTCCACCCTCTCTAGGTGACCCCTTTGATTTTTAGGGTATGTTGGAGAGATTGAAGGCACTCCAGAAGGGTCAGGAGAAACTTCGCAGGACAGAAGACCATTCAGAAGACCCAAGAAAGATGGTCATAGATATGGATGATTTGGATAATATCATATACACCGCCTCCAAGGACATAGTAGCGACCATGAAACACCTTCAAAAGGAGGTAGATTTGGTGAACCGTCCTGCTTGCGTGTCAACTCGAAGTCCCGGGAAGGAGAGGTGATTGATTTAGATAAGGACTGATGTGACTGCTGGCCTGGAGTAGTGTTTCTTTTATATGATTTCTTCTCTTCTTGATTGTAATTTTAAGAATTCTCCCTAACATGTGAAAATTTTGCTATGTTTATGTAATTTCTCTCCATGATATATGGGATTTCTTTGTGATTATATACTCTCTTTTCTGTGTGAAATTTTTTTTTGGATACTCTCACTTATGAATGCATCATGCCAAAATTTTCAAGGTTCATGCATTTTCAGATTTTATATGGTGTCTTTTATGTTCTTCCCAACCCCTTATCCTATTTTTGGTTTCTAAGAATTTAATCTTACTTATTGTTTGTGATTAGAGCATCGGCTCGATACCACCGTTGTCACGCCCCATTCACATAGAATCAAACCAGTGATCGAGTTCCCTCTGGGTAACCCAAAACTACCAGGATCATCTAATACAGTAGCCATAGGACAATAAGCCACAAGAAATCATGGGATATAATAATCTAACTTAGTGGAAGTCTTGTCATGTATAAATACCTGTAAATCCCCATATACTCTTGATACCCAAATTATTATACATAGCATAATTACATGTGGGCCCATAGACATATATTTACATAAGAAATAGAAATTTAACCATTGAGAGCATAAAAGGGAAAATAATACCAAAAGAATCAAAAGGAGAACTATAAATGGAGTCTACTACTAGGGGTGTCAATTAGTGGCCCGACCCGACTAAACCGACCGGGACCGACCGTTTATAGACGGCGCCTGATTTATTAAGCGTGTTGGGCTTGAGCCGCCGTTTATAAATGGTCGGTCTCGGTTTTGCTACTTGGACCGTCGGGCGCCACGAGACCGACGAATAATGCCCGCGAGACCGGCCTATTATGCAACCGACTTGGCCCGACCTTTAATGATTGTAAAATACCTATTTTACCCCCAAATTAAAGAATAAAAACTAAAAAGTAAAGACATGTTCACATTTTAAATAATGGTTATATTTGGTATCATTTATTGATTTATTGTCATTTTTTGGGCTTGCATGAGTGGCGAATATAATAGCACATTTTAAAGAGGGCCCGTTTAAAACCGGTTAAAGCCTTTAACATTAAACATGTCCGTAGTCGTTAAGGCCCGACTAAAGCCCGATTAAGGTAGCCCGATTATAGCCCGAGACCGACCGACCGAATATAAAGTGTACCATGCCCTCAATAACTAAGCCCGATTAGTTAAATGGGCGGACACGGTGTAGCCTTTGAAAGTCTTCAAGCCCGATTAAGCCCGACCGAAACCGAACCGGCCCGACCGATTGACACCCCTATCTACTACTATTGCCCCGCAACACAGTTCTCGCATGTGCAACCCTCACCATGGTCAAATCCTTTTAGGATCCACCAATCCCCCACTGGGGTTTCGTCGGTGGGACCCAGCACAGATTCCTCTGTTGAATAGCCTACACAAACATCTAAAAAATGTGTATACAAGGGGTGAGCTCATTAGCTCAGTAAATGGAAAGAAAGACATACACAAGCAACAACAATTTAAATGATATTATATGCATAAGATTCATTTTAAACCTACTTCTCCTAAACGATCATTACTAGGTCATAGATTACATGCTACTCAAAACCACAGTGTGTGTATGCCCTGTGTATGAGATGTGTTCCCCATCCCATTATACGCCCATAGGGTTGTTAGATAAGGCCATCCGTGAGCACTCAAAAAAATAAATCATGGTCGAACCACAACAGACAATAAAAGCAATACAATTGGCCCTCTAAATATATCACCAATGTTTCTAACTGTTCTAATGATCAGTTAGGCGTACTTCTAACACCATGGTGGTCCACGATTGATACTTCCCCCCAATGATAACCCAACATGTAAACCCATATTGGGAAGGATCATAGCATAAGGGAGTGTGAAATCCTAACCACATCTATATGAGATATTACGACTGTATAGTACTTCCGTGTCCCATTTCATGGTGTACCAATGCATTCGTTTCTAAGTCAAGTACAACGTCTATTCTAAAAATCCCACACATGTTCGGTAAATCATCATCATATTACAACATATGATAAATCCATTCTCATGATTCCAAGTGAGTAACAAGCATTTAGAAATTTAAAATACAACATGTTCAGTTTTAGATGCATCATTCATACATCAAGCATATGCATGGGAATAACAATCAGAATGTCAATATAATATATGAATGCATAAGATGCCAAAAACACTCCGAAAATAAGATTAAAGTCCTCTCCCCACTTACTTATTTTCAGTACAATAGTATGCATGCGCGGTACGGGTAAGATCCGATGTAGGAGATGAGTTTCTTAAAACCTAGCATAGATAAGGAGTTTAGAATACGTCCAATTCGAGACTATAAAATGAGTTAAGATATGGCCTCAACACGTTTAATAGTACGTAGAAGATTTTCGTCGAGTTTGAGTTCCATTTGAGCTCAATTGGGCAACAGGTGAGTCATACTGATGGGTAGGAGAACCCACCTATGCAAATTACCCAGACAGACAGCACACAGACATAGATCGATGGGTCATACTGGTGGGTCTGACACCCGTCGGTCCTACCGCTAGTAGGTCCAGAGGGAACCAATGAGTCATACCGATGGGTCGAGTACCTATTGGATCCTACCCATCGGTAGGCCTAGAGGCACTGGCGAGACTAATGGGTCACACCGACAGGTGTGGCACCCACTAGTCTTACTTGTCGGTTGGCCCAGAGAAGACCAGTAGGTGACACCGGTGGGTGGCACCCACCGGTCCTACCCGTCGATTGGGCCAAAAGCCCAGGCAAGACTAAGGGGTCACACTGGTGAGTCAGACTACCCACCGGTGTTACCGTCGATATTCTGTGGGTTTTGCTGTTCTCCTTCCTTTCTTCATTCCACCTCTTGGGAACCTAATGAGGTTGTTCCCACTTTATTTTTTACACATTTTTGGCTTCATCTACTGAATCATTTCATGGATCTAAGTTATCATCAAGGTTTTGGGGAAAGAAATCTTACCTTGGCTCAAGAAACCCCAAAACCTAGGATCCTCTTTCCAACTCAAATGTCACATCAATAATTTCTAAATATTTATTTCTTTTCCTTAATCCTTCAAGAAAATCACTCAAGGGTTCCATTATTACTTTGATTTGACCATACACGTTTCATCACATTCCAACGGCTTAGGGTGTTACTTACCTCAAAACGTAGATCTCAAAGCATCAGTGGCTATTCCGGCAGTGAAAAGGTATGTTACGACTTCGAAAACCAAGGGAATATCTTCTTCCCCCTCCCTTCTCTTCTTCTTCCTCTTTTATCCCTCTTCTTTACTCCCCTCACCAAACTTTAGCTGAGATCACAAATGGGAGAGAGAGAAACATAAAAGCTATTTATACCTTGACTAATAAATATCTTCTAGGGTTTGTTTGGTTTTGCCCATTTATGAACCAAAACATATTAAATTGTGATATCGACTAAAATAGCCCGCATTATCGGGCGAACAAGACCTCATTACGACGAGGAGGTCGAAATACACGTGCTCACTCAAGTTGGGCATGCTGGGGTCCACGTCACTCGAACAGGTGGGTCACACTGGTGGGTCTCACACCTACCAGTGACACACCAGTTGGCCAAAACAAAATCAATCTTGTTGTACTTTTGGGAAAAGTGTAATCTTACGCGTATCTCGCTCTTGCCACGTGTTGTGAACTAAGTTCTCACCATTCAATCATGATGACATATATTTCCTATTCGTATATGGCTTTGTGATACGTGCAAGGGCACGACTTAGGTTTGCAAACCACCTCGGTACCGCCCAATTTTGTCCAACCATCCTCATTTAATGTCACTCTTGCGGTCATGTACCATAAGGTACCAACATCGACTATTTTCGGCTCGGACCTTACAAGACCAAATCGAACCAATCGGTCAATAAACCAGGTTTAAAGAGCAAGGCTCTACAGATAATGCTCTCTCAACCAATATTACTCATAGTGTCTTTAATGCATCCATGGCCCATGATGTTTGGGTCGACTTCCATGATTGTTTCTCCCAAAAGAATAACCCACGGATTTTTGAGATCTATCGTGCAATCTCCAGCCATCGTTAAGGCACTCACGGTGCAGCCCCAAAATTTGGCTGAGCCCGACTAAACCGGCCTGTCCCTACTAGTTGACACCCCTACCACCTACTTCTAAAATCTTGGTTTTTGCAACAGTTGATTTCTTCTATGCAAGAAGAAGACTTAGAAAGAACAAAGAAGTTTAGATCTGAAAAAGTATGTTGAGTCAGTTCCTTCGCTGAGCACAACAGAATGAAGAGGAATTTATATCATTTCAAATCCCTATTCTTATCAAAGAGAAGGAACGAGTAAAACTGAAATCTCCCTACTCAAACAAGAAGTCCTATGGTTGACAACTCTTCTTTATATAATAATTCAACCTATTGTTTTGGATCTCCCATCAGTTTGCTAAAAAGAGAAGAATCAAAAGGATCGAACTACCTACTTATTACTCGGAGGTGAATCATAGAACACCCAAAGTCGTGGTATCTTATTGACCCTGCGGGACTCCTATACTGGAATGGCACTGTATTAGTTTGAGGAGAAGGGAGAATACAGTGCAGAAGCATTAGGAGGCCTTCATTGAGTGAAAGACCTTTAAAGAGGAGAGGAAGCGAAAGCTCCAGTCAATCGATCGATCATGGGATCATTATGGACTGAACTACAGACATTCTGCTCTAGTTCAGATCAAGGAAAAGGGATAAGGATAAAGGGGACAAGCTACCACAAACGGATTGACAATATACCAATGGCAAAACCTTACCCTTTTGTCCACTTGCTCGATACAGCCATTTGTCTCTGCTTGTCAAGTAAAGTGATGAAGGTATAATAATGGGTAAGAGTCACATCAAGACAGAGCTTTGACGTTAACTTCGCACAAAAAAAATTTGTCTCTCTTTTTGTATCAAAAGATAGCTTCTATTCTATCTTGGAAAAATGACAATTTCATAAAAAGGAAAACCGTTCAAGTCAGGCTCCCCAGAAGTGGAAAGTTTGCATTTGATCGGTTTCATTTCAAATGTCCAAAATTCAATTTTCGGGGTCCATCTGTCCATGGAAGTAAAGCTTTAGAGATAAATTTATAAGGTCCACTCGTTTATGGAGGTATAGTTTTAGAGATATCCAAATCTCATAAAGAAAAGTTAGTTGTGCATAAGGTCTAGGAGTGTAGAAGATGGCATTTAAGCATTTACGTGACCCAAAATTTAAGCCTTTCTTCCTTTCATAAGTTCCATTTAATTAAATCCCTAGCAAACACATATGAGAAAACCATCTCAAGAATTATGTTTAAAACATCCAAAAGAGCTGATAACGATGAAGATGAAGAGATGAGCTGTCAAATTTACATGCACAAAAATAGAAAGTGCTTGCAAACATTCATATTACGGGACGCAGATGAGGTTGGTCAGAGGGGCTTCTTCGTTTCCTATGACCATGGCTCTAGGAAAGAAGGAGAGATTAGAGGAAAAGAGGGCGAGGTTGGGAAGAAAACTTCGAAGGAAAGAGGACAAAGCAGGGGCAAAAATGGAGAAGCACGAAGAAGTGGATGAAGGAGCGGTTTGATCTCATTCTTAGGGTTTTAACCCTTAACCGGATGGGTCAAGCACTAAGCCCGCCCCATGGAGGGTCAAATGGAAGAAAAGTGGGTTTAAGGGCTCCTTAACATCAATCTCAAGAAGAATAGGTGTCCAACACTGAGACCCTCACCGCACCTCTCCGTCAGATTAGCGCACTGTAGACGATTTTTATCCCATCAGCTCTAATGTTTCCCAAATTAGGGTTGTAATAGGGCCGGGTTGGGCTGGGTTACTGCAACCCTTAGCCCAATCCTGAATCCCCTTAGTTGGGGCCAAGCCCGCCCTGAACCCTGACTCAGGGCCTCAACACTTCAACCCAGGCCCAATCTTGTAGGGTTTAGGTAGCCTAGACCTGTCCTGATTGACCCTAACTAGATAGGGCCGGGCCGGGATGACCCTAATGCTCTAAAGACATTCAACATTTTACAAACGAGTAAAGAAGAAAGAAATCAAACACTAATCTAGGCAACGGTTTCTCAATAGGTCAACTCAGTCTCTTAGATGTTTAACAAAGTTGTGATCATTTTTGCAAATGTGTTCAGGTCTCTATAATCATAATCGGTGTTATCTACTTGAGAAACCCATATACCCATTATTCATTTCAGCAAGATCTTAGCAACCATTTTATGGATATTAAATCAGAAATTAAGAGATTAAAGTATTGTGCTTCAGTGTTCACCAAAATTATAGCAAGAACCGAGAGAAAACCTCAATAAAAAAAAACAATCCATTCGTATTGCTTCAAGGTAACTAGTACATTGGGAATGAAAAGATCCACAATGACTAGATTGATGAAGCCAAGATTAAATTATAAGGTTATAAATCATTTGGCATAATTCCAAAAAATTCACCCAAAATTCAATAAGAAGAGGATAATTCCTCAAATTTTAGGAGAGAATTATAAAAAGAAGATGTTTTCTTTTCTTTTTTGCTTTGTCTTATATTATTATTATTATTTAGAGGTAAATTATTTTGCTTTGGTTGGAAACATGAAAAAAAAAAAAAAAAGGCAATGGAAACTCTACACAATTAGATATAACCTAATAGAGTCACAGCTTCTATAAATAGAAAAAAAAAAAAAAAGGATTGAAACAAAATAATTGATAATGTTTGCCTTGGCATTACCAGTTGCCTTCAGCTTAATATTTGCAGAAATCTCCTTAGAATGACATTGTCTTTCTCTTCATCCTCTTCTTCTTCATCGTCATCATCTTCGTTTGAGATTTACTAGTCGGTTGGACAAAGTGAAGTCTAAGGCGTTCATCTTCCCGACAAGCACCAAGGAATTCTTGGGTAGGGATCGGACCCAAACAAATTGGCATATAATTGAATACGACCTGCTTTGTTGTGAGAATTAATATTGGTAACATAATTATCACAAATAGGCAAAAAAGACAAGGTCAGGCAGGGCCAAAGGTCAAGGTTGAATTCAGGGCGGGTCGGCTACATATATCAATCCTTACTCGCACTGACCCTAACTTAAGGCCAGAAATTTCAGGATTGATCTGACTCTCAAAATCAAAAAAATTGGGTCGAACCCTATTCAAAATCATGACAGGCTAGCACTAGGTTTGGGCCATGGAAGCCAAACTTTCGCCTCTATCCCAAACTACGATTATAAGCTTAGTTTGAAAAGATAGCGAACATCACATCTAGTTGAGCTAACACAAGGCTAGACAAGGCTACACAGGCCTACACCACATTAGCCCCACTACACCGTTGCCTTTGGTCGTTTCATACATTATGTCGTAATTGTTACATCAATCACCTTAAATGCCTCAATCCTTTATGGAATCCTATATTGTGACAGTAATCAACTTCATGTTCCATTTTTTCACTCTAATGAATCATTGGAAAAATGCTCTGGATGGGTCAAGATCATATATCAGCCTCTCATTCAGTAGTTTACCATACTTAAATTTCTCATGCATCCTCTTGGGAACCCATAAACTTTTTTGGTATTTTTCAGAATTTTTTATATTTTAATTTAGGGCATAGCAAAATCAATTTAGAAAGTAACTTGATATGTGGGCCAGGGGTTCTAGGATTACTTTTATTTTTCTGTCAAATTTCAATCTCATCCAACCTGCTATATGACTGATCAAGGCAGGATTACATGGTTTTAAGGGGTAAAACAGGATTGGATTGGACTGAATTTTTAAACCCCAGTCCAATTCTAGGTGTCCCAAAAACTCAATTCAGACCCAATTCAATCCTATCTTTCCATACTCATGCCTAGGCCCAACCATACTGATTCATAGATTAGGAAATTAACCCTTGCCCTTTGAAGATATCCTTGAATTCTAAGAGTAGTGTATGTAAGGTATCCCTAAGAGTGTATGAGTCGAAATGACACTCTTAATTATATATGAATATTCTATAAAAAAAATTATATATGATTACAAAAGTTGCCAATTTTCTACCTCATCCAGCCACATTCTTCCACCCCTTTCTCTCATACGAAGTTGTCAATAAATATTGTATGGTTTTTTTAGTTGAAAAATCTTGTATGATTTGCAATTTTCATTTTGTCTTATGTGGCAGATTCAATGGCTGAACTTCTGCTGCCACATCCCGCAACAATTCAAATATTGGCCAACTTATTTTAAGACTTGTATGAATGTTTGTAATAACATATTACCGTATGGTATCCTTTTAAAGGAAAAACTTTTTTGCAAACCATTCATAATTACATGTGTTGAAATGGAATAATCCCTTTCTTTTATAGTCGGTTTGATTACAAAGGAAATTAAAAAGAAGGGAAGTAAGATTTTCAAACTTAAAAAGAAAATTTTATAATCATTATATCAATAACTTCAAATCATTTTATATTTGGTTATTAAATTTTACTTCACTTTGTATTCAAAACCTTTCGCTATAAAATGTAAAAATAAAAATTAAGCAAGGGAACGCTACCCTATTGGTGCAAGTACACGTTAGGTCGTGGACCAATGTGAGGACAAGTAGGTGCATCTTCAACCCTCTGGAGTGAGAACAACACGGTCATTCCACGCCTGTTGTGTCTGGGCATTTCCTACAATAGTAAGGTAACGTTCTTTCTCCCATAAAAATTACATGTAAAATGATCATTACTAAATATGATAAGAAATTTATGTAGTTTTTTTTTTTTTTTACCCAAAAATATAAATAATTTATACAATTACATGGAATATTAGTACAAAAGTTTCTTTTATAATTGGGTAAACTTCAACCCCCTCTCCTCAACTAAGGTGAAATATCAACTGGACCAACCACCTTTGCGAAAATATCACTCCCTCCCTACAAGAAAAAGATGTTATCTAATAGCTTCCAACCATTAGTTCTGGCTGTTAAGTCAAGTTAGTTTTTTCATAATCCCCAAAATACCCCCTATTTGTATAATACCTAATCTACCCCTTTCTTTCCCACCATCACCCTCATCCTCTGAAAAATCATGAGTGAGAGGAGCGGAGCCCTAAATTGAGAAAGCTGTTCTTTGCTTCTCGGCCCTGCAATGTCGACGATCTTCATCGCTGTTCAATGCTGCTAATGCTCGACGATGCGGGCACTCTCTCTCTCTCTTGTCTGTTGTTTGTTTTATTGCTATTGTGATGGATTGATTGCGTGATTGAAAACGGGGACTCAGGTGAAGCAGCAGAAGAAGAGCAGCAACAAATGGAACTGTGTAATATGCAACCAGAAGCAATCCATACGGAAAAGAAAACAAAAACAATAATTACTCTACTATGATCATTATTGTTCACGCCTGGTTCCCAGCTCATCCTCTTTTTTTTCTTTTGGTAACAGCAAAATTAGAAAAAGATAAGAGTTCATTAAACATAATGTGTTTTCTAGTGCAAGTTATTTAAAATCGAATCAAAATTGCTACTGTAATTGTTCTTTATTTTCCAGTAATAGTGTAACTCTTGGCCTTCATTAGGAAAAAAGTGCCATTTTAGGGAATGGTAATAGGAAAAGGAAAGAAGATGCAGAAATAGAGTTAAACCAGAATCAAAGGATCACAACATCCCAACAAGAGAGAGAGAGAGAAGAAGAAGAAGAAGAAGAAGAATGAAAACATAGTCTCAACAGCTAAAGAATGCAGTTAGATGTACATAGCAGTTCAAGTGAAATCGAAACCAGAGGAGGATAAAAAGAAAGGAATCCCCAAAAGGGGAAAAAAATTGCTAAACTGCGATCTTAGGAAGAGATCTCCAGCTTCCATGTATGTTGGTCTTGATGTATTCAACGAGGATCTCGTCTTCTTCGGGAGTCCAAGGTCCTTTCTTCAGTCCTTGCTTATCACAGCAAGGAGCTCTTCCTATCGTCTTCTTCAGAAACCCTTTCAAGGAGCTCCTCTCACTCACGATTTTTCGGAGGATGAGGGTGAGGGTGAGGGTGAGAGTGGGAAAGAAAGGGGTAGATTAGGTATCACGCAAATAGGGGGTATTTTGAGGATTATGAAAAATTAATTTGACTTAACAGTTAGAACTAACGGTTGGAAGCTATTAGATAACATTTTTTCTTGTAAGGGAGGGGAGTGATATTTTCACAAAGGTGATGGGTTCAGTTGATATTTTACCTTAGTTCTAGAGAGGGAAGTGAAGTTTACCCTTTATAATTTTTAAAATTTTCACTTTTCTTCCCGTTAAATATTCCTTGCAACCAAAAATATACCTTACAGGTCCGCAAACACCTCTCTAAATTTTAATATTTTCAATTTGGAATTCCATTTCAGCGCCAACTTTGCATGAAATTTTTGTCCGTCCTTAAACATTCTTAAGAACTATTCACTCACTAACCGTCGTATCCCCACCGACAACCATACAAAGAGTCCAGTGGCAATAATCTGAACCCAAAGGCCAACTCTGGGACTCAAAGGAAGCCTTGTGAGGCGAACCCAGTTTGGGCTTGTCTTTAGACCTGTACATTGGACCAGAGGCTAAAATTTAGGCCTACGAGCTCAGGCCCCCTTGACAGCCCTTGTCATTTGATACATATTTGTCGAAGTGGGGCAGATAACATCTGTGATGGTGGATGGAGAACCCATTAATCTGGACAAGATACATGGTCGGCCAATCAAGGATTTCATGCATGTGTATAGATTTAGGTTCATTTGGATATATAAAAGGTCCACAAAACCAGGAGAGTCACATATTTTGGAAGCCACTTAACATGCAACCTTTACAACCCATAACCCAAAACATTGTGTTTCTTCATTAAGTATGTCGTGCATGCTTTTGTCATGTTGGAATTTTTCTGCAGGAGATGTCCAGAAGAAAGCAATCGTCTATAAGCAACTATGATTCAACTTACACTCAGTGCACTGAGTAGGGTCTAGGACTGAAAGACTAAGGGACCTGCTGCTTACTTAGTGGCTTCCATTAAAATCAAGGTGTAATCTCTTTTGTGATGATCACTTGGTTGAGTTAGGGAATTGCATGCTATTCTTGTGGTGGAAAGGATACTCGTCTCGTACAAATTCACATGTTTGAATTTGTTATGTGTCTCGAATTTTTGTATCTGTTTTGAAAATTGTCCCACTCTGACATTTTGAATCAAATGAAAATTTTTCCAAGATTTGTGATGGTAGTAGAGGGCTTGAACTGATAAATCCAATGGATGTGACCTGATGGATCGACCCGACTTGAAGGAGTATATATTTGTTCCATTGTCTTATTGTGTAAGTAAGTGAGACAAAAAAAAGTGAAGGGATTTTCGTGTTAGGGTTTTGAAGGGAGAGTTCTTGTTGTGAGTTTGGGTGCTCTTGAGAGATTTTCATGTTAATCTTTCTTCCATCATATAGTAAATCTTCTTAATTAACTCGTGGATGTAACACATCACATTGGTGTTTGAAATCGTTAAATCTTTGTATTATCTTGTGTGAATCTATTTCATTTTTTCACGTTTCTTGGTGTTTATTCTAACAGATTTTGAAGTGTGTAACAAAGATGAACAACGAAAAGTACAAAATGTGAATACATAGGATTTATGTGGTTCAGTACAGTGGCCTACGTCCACATGGCAATTTTGTTGGACATAATATTATAGATATGGAGTGTTCATCAAATCCATTTCAATAGTGACTAAAATTTATTAATTTTCATTGATATTTTATGTGCGCTGGTTGCCTAGATATGACCTTGAAGTGTTCACAATTAGAGACAAAATTGAGCATTCTAGTATTATGGTTGTCACACTGTATATTCTAGCAATGATATTGCGGAATATAAGTGTGAGCATTCATATGGTATATGTGTTGAACTTGATCATTCAAGATTATTGTATGGATTACCAACTGGGTATTTGTGCAATACGAATCTCCTATAGTTATTTCATCCTTATACCTTAAATGTCCTCACCACTGCAATTTTGTGTTGTGCGTTAGTGGTGTGCCAAAGGTTGATGCCTACATAGGCTTCATATTGGTGCACTCAACATACAATGTTTGCTATAAATGGAAGAGATGTATAATATCCACTTCCCCAAGGAGAACATACATAAGAGAGAGAGAGAGAGAGAGAGAGAGAGAGAGAAATTTTCGACTACGATATAATGGAAACTCTTGTGTTTGATTTACAAAACGTTTTAATTATTATCATAAAATATATTATTAAGCAAAGGGTTCTCTGAGCAAGTAGGGTACTTTACACCCTCTCACAATAATTTTTTAAACATTCTTTTAATTTTAAAAATTTAATAAAATAATCCCATGTGACAGGGCATGCAGTATGCCTTAAGCTCAAAGAACCTTTTTTCATATAATTATATTTAAAAAAAAATTTTATAGTGTTGTGTCCAATCATTGGTATTTTTGCAAAATGATTCTATTAGAAAAAAGAAAAGAAAATATATGGGAACCTAGCCTGGGCAATAGAACCCAGTCATGAAACATAGACAGAGAAACCCCACCTTCGATAATGCCAATGTCCAATCACAAGTTAAGGCTCTCTCTAATGTTAGCCTTTTGACAGGTTAGGGTTCTTAGGCGGTACTCAATTGCATACCCATATATCCATTATATGACAATGGTAAGTAGAGGGATTAAAACGTAATAAAATTTCTATCACTTGGGGAGTAAACGGTTAAATCTATAATGACCACTCAATTTGAATACACAAGGGTTTCCATTGCCATCATATTTATAATTGAGCCTCTTTAAAACCAACAATTGAGATTGGGCCAAGTGGTGCTTTCCTTTGGAGGATCATCTCTATTGATTATTTGGAAAATACCCTAACACATGAGTAGGCATTCTTGACGAGTCAAATTTTGATCAACATTCTATCTTCCCAACAAATCTCATGGGAACAAGTATCACCATTATAAGAAAAATAAAAAATTTACACCCTTAACCCACAACACTATTAAACCACTTTTTACTCTTCCTTCAAAAATTTGAATTCCTAAATACCGGGTTGGGAAGCTGCATTCAGGAATTCGGAAGACCTACTTAATACGAGCTTTCCTTAGTGTAGGAATTGAGCACAGATAAATTTAACTTTTCTCTAAATCAAAAGCTTAGCCAGAGTAAGATTGATACATTTCTAAAAATCCCTTAAGATTCTTCACACTATGTAAATCCTCATTGATAAAGATAAATAGGTCATCAACAAAGAGTAAGTGCGAAGGAATAATCGTGTTTTACGGTCCCTGGAGACCTTTAATTGAGCCTTTCATTCTCAGCTCTTGAAACTTGTGGCATAACATCTTTCTGCTAATATAAACAACATTGGAGAAAGTGGATTAAAAAAAAAACACTAGTCTGCCATTTATCAGAATCAACAACCTTGTTGAGGAGAGGATTTGATGAATCCAATCAATCAATCAATCTAGCATGAAACCTAAATTTTTCCAAAATATCAAACAAGAATTACCACTCCAAGTTATCAAACGTTTCAAGACATCTAGCTTTAAACTCATACTATTTTCAAAAGTCTTACTACTCATCATATTAATAAGCTCAGAAGCCACACCAATAGAAGAGAACAACTTTTTTTCTATTGGAAAGCACTTTGTTCCTCATAAATGAGCTTTGGAAATAGTACCAATAATTGACTTGCTAAGATCTTTGGAATCATCTTGAAAATAAAGTTTCCTAGGCAAATTAGTCTAAATTAGCCAACTTTCTGCACATTCGCCATCTTTAGAATTAGAGTAAAAGAGTTGCAAATTGCAACTCTTTGTCGCCACCCCTTCTTTGAAAAGGTTTTGAATAGCAGCATAGAGATCCAAACCCAAAAAATCCCAACATACTCTAAAGGAAGTACCTAGGAAGCCATTTGGACCTGAAGCGTTGTTGAGGTCCAGGTCAATCATAGCAGATCTAATTTTCTCCGAGAGGGATCTCTATCAACCTCCTATTATCAGCCGTGGATACGAGCTCTAGAATAACTGCAAGAAAATCATCTTTCGAAGTCGAAGTCTCTTAATCAAGGCAAACCTTAGATCAACTAGTTGCATGATAACATATACTACAAAGTTCAATAAAGCAATCCTAATTAAATTGAAATTTCAGTAGACTACAATACTGATATAATTCTGATCATAATGCTTAGATTATACTCACTTCAAACAAAAAGAGGATGAATCACCAGCACATGCGTTCACATTGCATGTATGGTCAGGCGGTGCCTATCCCATCTGCTGCCATATAGAGTGCATAGAGTGGCATTTTATGAAAGCAGTGGTAGGTGTCATCATCTGAGTTCTGACCATACGTAGCATGCACATATGTGTAGGTGTTCAGGGCTCAAACAAAAGAGATTCCTATCTTGCTTTTTGTTTTCCATCTTTTTTTTCATACAAGGTTAGTTACATTAGTTACATCATCTATATGCTTAATCAAAGGACATTGATTAAACTTGTTTAGTTGAAAATAATCAACAATTCTATAGGAATTAATCACCATCTATTTATGTGACAATCGATCCTGCTAGCTATAGCTAGGTTTAAATCTTAATAAAAACTAGAAGTTTTTTTATTCAAGTGCAAAAGAAAAGGATCTACATTCTAGTTTTTCTACCTAACTAGTGAGGGTGTGGACTCAATAAAGGGCACATGACATAAAAGATTATATTTGAGTATTGAATTATACCAAATAGCTTATGAAGATAATAAATGCTTCCAAATAGATAAGTCATGTTTGTCAAGTGGATCCACTCGACATTAAAATATATTAATTCCTCATTGAATTAAAAAAAAAATCTAGCTTTCAAATTGAAATTATTATTAGCATGTATGACTAAGTAACAAATTTTAGGGTTTAGGGAGTTATTGTGGTCATTAATCATAATATTGTTATCATGTGACCCTTACAACAACATCCAAACCCTTATCCCAACTTAAGGGGTCGACTACATGGAGATTCTAAGTAAGAATGAGTGTGAGGATCCATGCTAAAAGATTGACGAGTTATGGCTAATTATAATAAGTGTCGACTATCAACTTGACGCACCACTACAAATAACCCACAAGTTTATAGTAACATACTATAATAAGGTACTGATTGTCTACTTGATATACTATATAGATCTGTCAAGCCAAAGCGCCTACATACATTACATCCACCACCAAATACATGAGATCCCTAACAGAGTCAAATACATCGAGGGTACTAAGAAAAATAGGAAAGAAGAAGAAGTAAACAAACACTTGTATGCCATATTAACTAACTTTTAATGGAAAAATGATACCAAATTAATGTGTTCATCAAAGAACCATACTCTGATACCACTTAAAGGGGACAATGGAAGAGAATCGATATAATATCTCATTTAAAATTTCTAAGAGTGAGGATCCAATGAGCACATCACATAACCTATAACACACTATTAGCGTGATCATCCAAAGATACGTTATTCGACCATAATCACCAAAGCTTGCACTTTCTCCAATGGTTGAATCCCCAAGGTTAAAGAAGAAGACTCATCTCTTTCTCTTCAATCTCTTAACCTTACTTGTATAATGAGTAGTGCAATTTGGTTTGGTCAAATCTCTCATTTTATAAAAAAAAAAATTTAATTATGAGATTACAATCTAACGATCAAAATCATGCCAAGTGGTATGATCGTAAAAGGTGGCCTTTAAATTATCATTTATTTCACTTAAAGACATTACTACGAAAGCATAACATGAAAAACCCAGTGGTAGACATTTTCATTACACTATCTCCTCACTGTCAACAACTGCAATTGACCTTACAACTATAGAATATAAACCACTGCTATGATATAAATCTATTACATTATATTATGAGAGTGTCATAAGCATAGATTGGACACACACAAAAATTTGAAACTCCTTTTTCAAATATAATTTATTTAATTAAATAAATAAAATAATAATTTTGTAAACTCTTCACAAACATTTACCAAAGTCTTGGATTTTTATTAATCAATGTTTGAAAATACTCTCTTGGATGTTCCCTGAAAATGTGCAATGAAAACCTATCGAGCGTCACCCGTTCACTATTTATATCGTATACCAAATAACTAATATATATTCAACCATGTCGGTAGACATCAACCATTGACTTACCATAAGTACAAAAAATACAAATGCAATAGTAAATGTCTTTAAATTACGGAAAGAGACTACTGAAAATTCATTTCGCTATCAATAATTTGACGGTGATCCATTTAAGAATCTCAGTAGATCAATGTTCAACACTTTAAGCGTCCATATTTTTATTTCTATCCAATCTCTATTGGAGGAATATACAATATCTCAACTCCATAATAGAGTGCCTAAGCTTGTCTATAGTTGAGAATAAGTAACGGAATAAATAGGAAATTGCACCAAATATAACAATTATAACAAGCACATAATAAAAATATAATAGAATTAGTTCAATCTAGGATTAGGATTAGTAGACACATCAAAATGTCAAAATATCCAACATGAGTCACTAACATGCCATAGTTGATTATGAATCAATAAAAGCTCTTTCTATTTTTTTGTGGAGTGAAGAGGGGGGTCTGAAACTAGATGAGGAACAAGAGATTTCGAGTTGGTTAGGTTCTATTTACTGCACTAGCCAGTGCAACTATCTTTGCTAGTGTAAAAACAATTGATCCATATCTTTCATATTAGGTTGACATAAGAGAAAAAAATGCTTTTACCACAGTTGCATGATTTTTTTTTTTTTTTTTGCATTGGGCCCACTAGGAGTAATACAAGGGACCCACAGAGGGCCAGAGTGGAGCCTGAAGAGGGCCACAACATTCTTGAAAAACATGAAAGATACTAATAGTTTTGTGACTTATTTGCCATCAAGGGGACATTGACCAAGTCCCTGAAGCACTCTTCTGATGGAGGAGTGCCAACCATCAAGGTAAGCCTTAGATCAACCAGTTGTATGATTACATACATAATAAAATTCAACAAAGCAATCGCAATCAAACCAAATTTTCAGTGGAATATAATAATGATCATAATGCTTAGATTATACTCTTCAAACGAAAAAGAGGATGGGTCATTAGCATGTATGTGCACATTGCACATATAGTTAGGTAGCCCATCACATTTGCTGCCATATAGAGTGCATGGAGTGGCATTTATGAAAGCAACTGGTGAGAAGTGTCATCATCTGATCATACTTAGTGTGCACGTGTAAATAGATATTTTGGGATCAAACAAAAGATATTCCTATCTCGCTTTTTTGTTTTCCATCTTTTTCTGCATCCAAGGTTAGTTTAGATTGTCCATATGCTTAATTACAGGACATTAATTAAACTTGTTTAGTTGAAAATAATCAGCAATTCTATAGGAATTAATGGATCTTGCTAACTATAGCTAGGTCTAAATCATGATAAGAACTAGAAGGTTTTTAGTTTAAATGTAAAAATAGAGGTCCACATTTCTCTTCTCCCACCAAGCTAGTGAAGGTGTAGACTCAATACAGGGCACATGACAAGAAAGGTTCCATTTTGATGATTGAACTACACCAACTATCTACTGACGGTGATAAATGCTTCCAAAAAGATGGATCATGGTTGTCAAGTGGATCCAATTTGGCATTAAAACATATTGATTCCTCATCAAACCACAAAATAAAAAAAAAATGTGGAAGCCCCAAAAAAAAAAAAATGTAACTAATAAATTGATTTTTTTTTTAACATATTTAACTAAGTAATATAATTTAGGGTTTAGGGAGTAATTACGGTCATCTAGCTTCCATGATACTGTTATGATGAGATCCTTGATAGAGTCAAATACATTTGAGGGTACTAGATTATGATGATAAGGTATCTTAATCATTACAAGTTGGCGTACCATGCATATAATTAATTTCAATAATAACAACACCACTTAATACCACTTAACTTTCTCCAGAGAGAGAGAGAGAGAGAGAGAGATGTGGACATGGGGTGCATAGATTTTTATCTTGTTTAAGTTGGGAGATTGGCCTAACCCTCTTTGAAAACTATTTTCACTCAAAAGGAGAAAACGAATGCTTTAACCTTTATTTGGAAGGCATGCAAGTCAAAAAGATTGTGTTGATCTCAATCTCAAACAGCTTGCTCTTCTCCTAACCCATTAACCCATCTTAATCTTCCTTTTTAAGTGAAGATAAATTACAAGTGAAATGCCCACCACTAATGATTGTGGACCATGAAACACTCGTCTCTCATGAGATAGGAAAGGGATAGACAACTGCCCTCGTTTCAAGTGGCTGAGTGACCACTTGCTCGACGGCAACAACAAAAACCCTAATTGGATGAATTTGGTCCCCAGATCAGTTCACGTTTTTAATGGGTCTGCGTTGGACAACTAACTTGAAATTGGATATGCGCTACATCTCTCCGGATTGAAATCAGGCGTGGCTCACTCTAACCAGTTTTCAATTTAAGTATCATCTTGGACAATATCACACAGCATCGGATTCACCATCAATAGAGTATAGAACTATAACCGCTCGTCCTCACACGTCTCTCATATTGATATAGAGAAAGACCCTCAGCTACAAATTTATAACGAACCCTATATAAATAGTTTATCAAAATACCAATATAGTCCTAAAAATATTTTCCTTCAAAGCTGCCACCCTTATTCTACCTTCTATGGAATGATGGACCCACTAGTACATCGAAGCCCTAATTATAAAGATATATGCAAGGAATACAAGACAACGTACCACAGCAGTGCAGCCCAATCCCTTCTCTTGTATCGAGTTTAGCTTCTTGGGCTTACTTACTGAATCACTTCATACACATGGGATCAAGGTTTTAAAACTTGGGATTGGTCACAATCGATACCAATGAGATTGAATAGATTTACTACCTTAAAAATTTAAAAAAAAAAATTTAAAAGAAAATGACCATTTTATCCTTACCTTGATAGTGGATCGTTCCATTAATCCTTCCACAAAAGCCCATGCAGATATATTGCATCTGAGGCCCATAGTCCATGAGACCATTCATCGAAGCCCACAATGGAAAACAATCTCCCATAAGAGAATTAGCGAATATAACCAATGATCTAATCTTATATCTATAAAACACCCTGTCCACAACTTTTGAGTGACAGACAAGCTGCCAGGTGTCAGATACAGAAGGCTTCTTAAGCATAGTTTCTCTAACATTCCTTCATAAAAGTAGGGGAGGAATTTGAATTTTCTCGACTCTACTCTACCCTACCCTTCCCTTGCCAACTAACTCAATCCTTTCTATTGGTGGACTTCAAAGTGGCCAAGCCCATAGGATTAATAGATAGCTTCAACAACTTTTTCAAGTGCTCTTAGCAATTGGAGTACTTTTCTATAAAAAAGTACCCACCCATTCACAAGATTAGGGGGAATTGAAGGGGATACCGTGCCGACTCTTCGCTGCCATCTTATCTCTCTTATCTCTCTCCTCCATAAGAGTCGCTTGCGATATGAAATACTAAGTTTAGAATCTAATTACTAAGTACATTATCTCATTTTTGTGATTGGCATCATCATACATTCAAAACTTAAACATATTGCTAATTGAATAACTAGTACTTGTTGCAAAAATCCAATAACTCGAACCTCATCTGATCACGTTCAAGATCTAAATTATGAGGCCAAGGAATCTAGTCGACGCAAAGATGACAAAATCAACTGGGAATAGGGACCAAGATCAGATCGCGAGAGTGATCCTGTTAGAGTTTGAAATTGTTAGTAAAGCTAATGGAGTGAAGGACCACTTATATGAAGGAGTTGAGAAGGTTAAGGAAATTTCATTTGAGGTAGAAACACCACAAAATAAGAGGACCACTGTGTACTTTCTGACTCTGGTGGCCAAAGTGAAGCTCACGAGAATCATAGACTCTCTCTCTCTCTCTCTCTCTCTCTCTCTCTTAAACCTCAAGTGGGAATGGCCCAACCAATACAGCTAGAGTACTGTCTCACCTTACAGATACTGATATCCTTAGCTATCAGTCAATAACTGTACCAAAGGCCACATGGACCGGTCAGGACTCAGGACGTCATAAACCTCGGTTTCTAAAGAAATTGCTGGAGGCTTCACCAGTGCAATTCATGTGATTACTGATGACTTCTTTGCAAGTTTCAACTTAAATGACCAATCTAAAGCAATGGATGAGGGAGACTATTAACTCTTTTTTCAGTTGGAAGTTCATGAAACTAGGAACCTAAAAAGATTTAGAGAGAGAAAAAGAGAGAGATCCATGGTGACTCACTCTTCCCCAAAAGTGTTGTGATATCTATTCACGGGGCTCAGGAGTAGTTGAGCCCACAATCCAAACTAGAAAATAATTGCTAAAGATAACCTCTAGTGACAAGTACAATGATAATTGTTACAATCTATATCAGTTTATGGGGGTTGATCTCACACCAATTTCTTATAGGAATTAATGTAGATTGATGTGATCTTTGATTCCCTCATCGTAAAAGCTGATTTATTGTATTGAGTTCTTTTAAGACCATAACAATGGTATTAGAGCAATCGATCCTTAGCCCAACCTGCACTCGAAAAGAACAACCTAATGCCATATAGGAAAAAAGGTTTAAAAGCGCAATGGTATATTAGGATCCCATATCAACAATAACCCAATTTACACAAGTAATTAACCTGCACAGATTCCTACCCAAAAAAGTAGAGCTACTTTACTTTCACCTTTTCACCTTTTCACCTTTTCACCTTTTCACCTTTTCACCTGTGCTTACAATAATTCACACGAGACAAAAGACGAAAGTAGAAAGACCAGAGGGACGCTTAGCACCTAAAATGGATTCAAGTTAAAGCTGTGACTCCTCCCCCACCACCCACTACCCACCACCACCATCAAGCTTCGAGCACCAACGTCGACGACGGAAGGAATTTTAAACGTGACTTTTGTCTTTTTCTTATTATTATTTTCATTTGTCGTTTTCACCTTCTCTTTTTATTTGTAAGGACCCATTTATTCATCAGAGCCAACACATCATGTATCTAGACATTAATCAGGACCATCTATTTTACAACCAATCCAACGTGGATGATCCATTTTTACTTTGCCAGGTGCCCCACCGTTTACAAGAGTACCCGAAAAAATTAATAATAAAAAAAAATAGGAAAAGTAGATTGATCTAATAATCTTCCATTTTATTCACTTCCCAGATCTTTGACCTTGTTGAGTGAAATAAGTCAGAACTTAAACCGCTTCTTCCCTCATCATCTTCCTAGTTCATACCTAGCCAAAAAAAAAAAAAAAGGTCTCCCTTGACCACGGTGAACCTCACCGCATGATCCTAGGGTTCCAAAAATCACCTACCCTGTGGTGAATAGATTCTCATTCACCATGGATGCAGGTAAACTCAATCCCAAAAGAAAAAATTGGCTTGAGATTTTTGTTACCAAACCCAACTTAATCATTTGTCATAAGATTAGGTAAAGAGAAGATAATGTGATGCATCCTTGTAATCTCCCAAATGTATTGCTTCTCTCATTCAACCAATTAGCAAAAAAGGAATCAATCTACCCCACCAATCAGCCAATGACAACTTAAAAATCAGAACTCTACCCACCAGTGTTTGGGTGCACCTCAGCCATCAGGAATGAAAATAATAAGATTAGGCCCGAAGCCTACCAAGATCTCAGGAGCTTTGAGATGGAAAGGATCAAGCCATGAAGGTGAAATCATGAACCGTTCAGCCCGGGCATCTCAGTGGGTCTTATCTGAAAATATTGGACAGAGAGATAAGTCACAAGTGGAAGTAGATGCCACACACACAGTCGTTTTTCATGCGCATCGTCCTATCAAATGTGTAAGTGAGCGACCAACACATCAGTGATCAGACAGGATGCTTTGATTTATGGTCCCGCTTGCTTCTCATAAACATCTTTGGATTTTACTAAACAAAGATGATAATAGAAGAGTAGGTTGACATGAATTGGGTTAGAGGGTTACAAATTCCTCAAAACCTTAATTCGATTGGCCCACGTGGCATCCATTACCCCACTCCACTTCCCCAGAAGGAAGGGTTCTTAGGATGGCTGGTCTAATTTATTTTTGGAGCTTCTAATAAAATCTCTTTCAGTCCATGCACAGCCAAAAACTTAATGCGTAGAGGACTCACTCACATAGCCATATTTCACAGATTATTGGAGCAGCCACCACTACCACTCTGTGAACCTTCTCACCCTCAAAAAATCTCTGCAATTGCATTCCAGAAAAGCTTCCTGTCTGCCACTCTTAGTGTTTCTCTCCCCAAATTAAGCCTCTAGTCTTTTATCTTTCATAGCACTCTTTTCCCCTTCTTTTTCATTTACTTGCCATTTTTGTTCAAACAGAGGATAGGACTTGGTTTTATCTCCTTTGTTTTCTTTCTTTATGACACTAATCCATCTAATCCATGCTTTTTCTGTTTAATTACTTGGATCACGATCAAATCAAAGCCTAACCCATGTCACTAGTTTTGCTATTTATAACCACTCTCCCAAGCCTTTGCCAACGAAAAGTTTTACAGCACTCTGGTCTCCACACTAGTAATAGGAGTAGCTTTGGGAAGAACTGAACCACCAAAATGTCATTTTCTTGCACATCTTTCTTACGACGGCTTTGTAACTATGAGTTCAACATGGACAGTGGCAGCCATGACTTCTTCTCCAGTGATCTCTTGCCATCCCTTGGTGCCAGGATTCACCAACAAACCAAGCTTAGAAGATACATCATTTCTCCTTTCAATCACCGCTATAGGTCACAATCCTATGCATCCTTCACACTTTTAATCATTGTTATTTTTCTTAAGTAAATATGGAAGACCATCTCTCATCAGTTTTTCGTCATTTCAGGGCCTGGGAGATGTTTCTGATTGTTCTTGTTATTTACTCAGCTTGGATCTGCCCGTTTGAGTTTGCATTTCTAAGTTACAAGCAAGACGCCCTGTTCATCATAGACAACATTGTCAATGGCTTCTTTGCCATTGACATAATCCTGACCTTCTTCATTGCATATATTGACAGCCAATCTTATCTTTTGGTTGATGACCCCAAGAAAATTGCAATCAGGTCAATAAGTAGTTTCATAATCTCCACATCAGTAAAACAGACAAGTCCAGCTCATAGTTCACTTTATTTCATCTTTGTTGCATCTTTGCTGACCTTGGTTCTATCCATGAAAAAAAAGCTTGAAATAATCTTAACCCATGCACAGGTACATATCAACCTGGTTCATTTTCGATGTCAGTTCAACAGCACCACTTCAACCTTTAAGCCTTCTGTTTACAAATCACAACAGTGGTTTTGGTTTTAAGGCACTCAATATGCTCCGACTCTGGCGTCTCCGACGGGTCAGTTCCCTGTTTGCAAGGTTTAACACCAAATTAAAATCTCTACCTTTGGTTTCTCCAAATTTCAAATGTCTTGGTGGAAAGGACAGAGAAATTCATTAAGCCAGTTTCCTTTGCTTCAGACTAGAGAAGGACATCCGGTTCGACTATTTCTGGACTCGGTGCACAAAACTTGTCTCAGTAAGCACTTGGAACATTTTTTTTACCTTTTTATTGTCTTTTTCCACCTTTCTTCTGCTCATAATTACTCACATCAGCTCCGTCAAAATTAACCATGATTTCCCTTTTAATTCAACTGCAGGTAACTCTGTTTGCAGTACACTGCGCTGGATGCATCAACTATCTCATAGCAGACAGATACCCGGATCCAAAAAGAACCTGGATTGGTGCAGTAATGCCAAATTTCAAACTAGAGAATCTCTGGGACAGATACATAACTGCAATCTACTGGTCTATCACAACGCTAACTACAACTGGTTATGGGGACTTGCATGCAGAGAACCCAAGGGAGATGCTGTTTGATATCTTCTATATGCTATTCAACTTGGGATTGACAGCTTACCTCATTGGAAATATGACAAATCTTGTCGTACACTGGACCAGCCGCACCAGAAATTTTGTATGTTCCATCTACAAAACATGTTATTTTTCCCACTTCCTAACTTTATCTGTTCATTCATATAAAAGCTACACATATTTAAGCAAACTGGTATGTGGTAACAAAAAAATCATCAAAATAAAATCCATGGCAAGAAATTGTTAAACTAGACATGTATTCATTCTCACAAGTAGACAGAAAATAATCTTTTTTATTCAAATACCAAGACTTCTATACCCTATTAATTACTCAGAAACTGTCAATAACTAATGTTCCATTTTAACACTTCTAGACAGTAAATTTAAATGCTGAACCAACGACGGAAATAAGCTCTATCTATAAAATAGTATCAATTAAAAAACTCAAAAACATTACCTTTTTAGCAGGAATTTAACATTCAGTTCTTACAGTTAGTCCTAGACTGGACAATAAAATCAGTACTTTTTTACAGATGTATGTTCTATCCAGGCAATGCACTAAACAGCCCATTCTTTTGATGCTGCAGAGGGATACAGTCCGAGCCGCTTCTGAATTTGCAGCACGAAACCAGTTGCCCCCATGCATACAGGATCAAATGTTGTCCCATCTATGCCTAAAGTTCAAAACGGAAGGGCTGAAACAGCAAGAGACCTTGAACGGTCTGCCAAAGGCCATTCGTTCAAGCATAGCACACTATCTCTTCTTTCCTGTCATACAAAAAGCTTATCTTTTCCAAGGGGTTTCCCATGATTTCCTTTTTCAAATGGTACTCTCTCTCTCTCTCTCTCTCTCTCTCTCTGCCTAAAGGCACCTCCTCCCCCCCCAAAAAAAAAAAAATTTCCCTCTTCTCTCTAGGAGCTGTAGTTAAAAGTCCCATGGGTCATTTTATTTCTCTATTTGCAACATGAGTCATCAAACAATCCTAATTGACTGAATTTTTATGGTATTGGTGTGCATTAAGTCCTTGCAAAATTTCAAATTATACTAATACAATATTGCTTTTCCATTTGAAGGTCTCAGAAATGGAGGCCGAGTATTTCCCACCCAAGGAAGATGTCATTCTGCAGAATGAGGCACCAACAGATCTTTATATACTTGTTTCGGGAGCAGTGGTCAGTAAGCTCAATGACAAAACATGTTCAGATCAATGTTGCCCTAACGCCTTAGTGAGAGAGCTGGCTGTATGGCATAAAACAGCTTAGGATCCACAGAGAACCAAGTCCATATCCAAATTACCACTAGCAAAACCATGCCCAGAGTGGATACAACTCAAATCCATATCAAATCCAAATCCTAATGGATCCTAAATATGGATAAGCTATGGGTTGGAACTTGGACCTAAAATCCTAGATTATCATCATATGAAAGATAACATAAACCACATGTGAATCCATGATCAGTACTCCCAAATCGGATAGTATATCACTGATCCATAATACCGTTTTGACCCTAAATCCAAATCTGGTTTATATGCTATGGGTTGAGTGGATCTTGGATCATAGATTTTCCATAGTTCATTTATGCCCTACCTAGCTAGTTGCCCAAGTCACCTAGGTGCTCCCTAGTGACTTCGGCATACCATACATAGAGCGTCCAAACCACCCTCATTTGGTGAGTAACTATAGTATGTCTCCAAAGTAGGGATGGAAATGGGGCGGGTTAAATTGGAGCCCCAACCTGGCCCACCCCTAATGGTCAGGGTCTGGTATGCCTAAGATTGGGTCCGGTTTCAAAACCCAAGGGACCCTGTCTAGCTGCAATGTAAAATTGATAAAGACCATGCAACCATGCATGACTAACACAATGTTTAAATAAATCAGTTCTGGTATTGGTGAAACTCTACCCTGCCCAATCCTGATGACTACAGATTGGAAGCATGGGTAAGGCTAATATTTTCCAGATATACACGCAGCACTCAATGCTCTGAAACCAGGCCTGCTTATAACCTGTTTCGCATAGCAGGTGTTGAGTCACCAGATTGAACAATTTTGCCCAAAAAGCTAAAAAAATATTTTTTTGTTGAGATAAGAAACAAGCAAATAACTAGATATCTATTATAGAGTGCATCTTGTCGACACCAAGTAGGTGAACTAAGAAGTTATAGCCTTACTTTTTTGCACCTTGTCTTATTCCCAAAAGTTATTTCATGCAAGGGTAACAAAGGATTTTCAAAAAAGATGAAAGTCATTTAATGCGGCATTTAATGCAGTTCTCATGTGAAATGACAGATTTATCCTCATTGGAGGGGGGAAAAAAAAGTAAGGTTACAATCCTTTTGTAACCAACCTTGGTTACAACAAGATTTTCCCTATATTATAAGAGTATCTTTTAGCACAATTGAAGCCTTGTCACAATGGTTATATATATTTTCTAACAATATTAGGTCAAGAGATCAAACCTTCTGGGAACTACTTAAAAGTAATATCTAGATGGGTTGTCAGGGTTTAACTGTCCCAGTTTAATGGCTCAACTATCCGAGTCAGTCGAGTCAGTCAAGTCAGTCAACAGGTTTAAAGGAAAGAATGGGTTGGGGATTGATCAACTTTTTTTCTTTTTGGGGGGAACATGTGATTGATCAACTTGTTTAAGTCATTGGTGATGAGGCAACCGACTAACCAGAAGGGCCAGGCCAGGCCAGGCCAGGTCTCAGAACACTGGCACCATCTTTCACTGAATCTGCCCTTGTTCACTATGTGCTTCTCCCTCTAGGCAGCTTATTATCACCTAGTCCTTGAATTTCCAGAATGATGCTACAGATCTTCTATAATGCGAAATCTGACTGATCTAATCTAGTTGCTAATTGATTTGTGGTTGCAGAATTTGATAGCAAATATTGATGGGCGCGACCAAGTATGTATTGCCTTCATCAATGTTACGTTCGTTAGGAGGGAAAGAAAAACCCAAGCTAAGACACTTCCTATGTATCCTATGCAGGTTCATGAAAAGGCAGTTGCAGGGGAAATGTTTGGGGAGATGGGGGTTTTATGTTACAGGCCACAGCCATTCACTGTTCGCACTTCTGAGCTTTCTCAAATCTTACGGCTAAACAGAAATTCACTGATGAACATAATTCAGGCAAACATGGAGGATGGAAAGATGATCATGAACAACCTTTTCCAGGTAACCATGTGTCTGTGTGTGTGTGTGTGTGTGTGTTGGGGGGTGGATGATGGTGGGACAATCCATAAAGCTAACTGCTCTCATCCCACTTTCTACCAGAAACTTAAGGTGCTGGAAAGGCTAGGGTTTGCAGACCCACACACGGATCCAGGGATGATCCTCAAAGAATGGCTAGACACAGGACCACAAGGAGTTAGTTCTCAAGTGGGCTATCAAGGAGATTATCCACATGGAGATTCACACATTCAAGGAAGGGATATAGGAATCCTGGAAGCTACAGCAAATGGAAAAATAGACACAGTTTATGATCTTATCAGAGATGGAGTTGACGTGAACTCAACAGATGCAGATGGCCGAACAGCTCTTCATGTTGCTGTCTGCAAGGGGCACTCAGAAATGATTAAGATTCTGTTACAGGGAGGTGCAAATGTGAACAAACCAGATGCTATGGGGTGGACACCAAAAGCCTTGGCAGAAAAGCAAGGGCATCAAAGCATCTATGACCTCTTACAATGCTACAATCGCCAGAACAGAAGTCCAGGTGACCATAAAATAGATTTCATTGAGACAGAAACCACTATTTGCAAAGGAAGTAACCAAAGAAGCTACAGCCAAAATTTTCCCAATTTCACAAACTTTCATTTTGGAAAGGTAGCACCAACCTCCACTTCGAGAAGCTATTATTTTCCGAGTGATAGCACGGTTGCAAAAATGACCAACAGAAGAGTGACAATCCACATGAACTTTCCAAAAGAGAGTACATCGAAATACCAGCTTGGAAAGTTAGTAGTCCTACCTGATTCATTAGAAGAGCTACTCAGAATTGCTGGTAAGTTGGGCTTGATGTCAATGAGTATTGATGATAAATCTGAAAATTCAGGGGAAGCACTATTAGTTTAAATCAATATAAAAGCATTTAAAAAATTTGAGAATGGATAAGAACAAACTCACCATTAGTCCTGCAACATTCACACCTTTGACATGGATTACTTAAACAGTAAAAATTAGGAGCATTTATTGAGTGTGATTTACCTGTCTCACACCAGTACCTTGTGAAAATGCAGGTCAAAAGTTTGCAGGCAATCATCCTACAAAAGTGGTCAATGCAGAGAATGCAGAAATTGATGATATAAGCGTCATTCGAGATGGGGATCATTTATTTCTCATTCAAGACAAATGAGAAACTTCAGCTACCGATTTACCCTAAAAATTATCGAATGATACAATGTAAAGCTGGAGATAGTTTGTAAACTTGAGGCAACTTATAATGAGAATAACAAGAAAGTAGATTGTGCAAGTCAAATGAAGTTCATTGTTCAAGGCTAGGAATGAAACTACGATATTGGATAGAAGTTAGATCTTACTCCACTTCATATGCAAGGTTCCAGGTTTTGACCCTGGCCAAAATCGAAACATCTCGGTCCAGTCTAAACTGAAACCTGGTCAAAACTTGGATTTTTCTGGGCCAATCGAAACCTAGGTTTGAAAATGATTTTCTGACTCACTTTTTTGGCTCCCTAGTTTTACCATTTTTACGCCTATTCCATGAATTAGTTTCACAAAATGAAAGACCTAAAATGGTACTTGTAGTTTGGATGCAATTTTTCTAGTGTATGTTGAATGCTATGTTGTACACTAGCCCTATTGGGGTATAAAACCATTACCTTCAACCTCCAATCACACAAATCCAACTTGTAGAAGGATTGAAGGAGTAAAAATTGCAAAAAAGTGGAAAGAAATCAAGTGATTTGGCAAAAACTGCATGTTTTTGCCAAATTCCAAGGAAGCAGTATTGAGACCAGCTTCAACCCTTGGTTTCGTCTTGAACCATGAAACTGAGTTGTCTCGGTCGAAACTGCAAGTTTCTACCCAAACCTAAAACCATTCTCATATGATGGAATATGTGGAGAATCCAACAGGGAAAATTATGAAGAGAATACATATTTCAGGACTGTCTTTTTTTTTTTTTTTTTTTTTTTTTGGTGGGGTGGTGGGTTTGGGGAAATTGGGTGTGACGTAGTACTATATTTGAAAGAATCAAAATAGTAGCCAGTTGATCTATACTCAAAGGATCGTTCAGAAGCAAATATGAAGACTAGCAATGAAACTAGATAGCAACTATGGAGGAAAAACAAAACAATAACCGTGATGGGCAAAAACAGTAATTTTCAGCCCAAAATTAGAGTAATAAAGCACAAACAATATCTGATTTCAAAAGTTCACTTGAATCAACAAACGAAAGCAAAACAATAACTATTTGAACACAAAACAAAAAGTAACTTTTTTCAGCTCTTGAGAAGAGAAGGCAAGAATTGGTATTTTGCATATATCTCAAGATCAAGCCATTAGAAAGGGCTTAGATTTCAATCGATCTCCAAATTAGGGTCTTGAATGTGTGGTCAAAAGTTTTGAGTTCGATCAGATGGCTGAATATCTTAATCTGAAAAAAAAAAAGTGTGACATCCAATCTTCTAGAAAATGAAGAACAATACTTGTTGGATGAAGAAGATGACAAAAAAATAAAAAGAAAAAAGAAGGATTGAGATGGGATAAATGTGGATGGGATGGCTATCTCAGCCTCGACCTCTTACCCACAGCCATCTCAGCTATTGAAGAATTCACTCTCAGAATTTTGAGAGCACAAAGCTGCAATTTCATTCATCAATTTCGTGTCCAATGTTGTGGCCCCATACAAACTTATATGAAAGATTTAACACAGACTCAAACACCAAAAAGGAAAGGCCTAGCCCAATCCTTGACTTATTGGGAAACCTAAACTGACTAGGAAACTAAAATAACAAAGAAAATAGACTCAAAATAGGACTTTAACTAAACTATGAATTAAATCTCGTTTTCCTACTTTCCATATTTTGGGCCCATTAAAGTGTCTTATTACAAAGAAAACCCATGGGATCAAAGGCCCAACACCTACATAACCCAACCCAAGGCTTATTTCCAATTAAACTATCCCAAGTGACTTATTTGCATTAGGGTGCCCGAGGTTTGCAGCTATATCTCTCTTCCAATTTCCCCGGTGATACACAAGACACAACAAATCACTTATGCACTGGAAAAGTAACAGTAGAGCAGCCAAGAGCTTTTGCCACTGTTGTCATTGTAATGCCACTTCACATCCTCAACAACATTGCCAGTGCCAATCTTCGAATGGCCAATCGTGACAGCAAAAGCATGTTAGGATGCTTCAATGACATCAAAGGAAACTGATTCAGTTTTCTCACCCAGGATACCTTCAAATCCTTACGTGCTTTCTTTTACATGATTACTCAAAATAATTATAATAGATGAGTCATTCCTTTTTCACCAGGCTGTCGATGGCAAAGGGTGAGCTTCTATGTTAAAAACAAACTTATCCGGAGGAATAACACTGCTGTTGCTGTCCCCAAACAGAAAGTATAAATACTTCAATGTCATGCCCAAGTAAGTCTCCATCTTGTCTCTTCTTTGAGGGGGAAGATGGGTGACATCATTTAGAGAACTATAGCCCCAGAATCAATCTTCGTATATTTTTCAAATGCTTTACAGATCTGCCAACCCTACTCACGATATCTGCAAAAATGTTACAAATGGCAAATGAAAAGAAAAAATCGAACATGACTTCTATCTTTTCCTGGTGATCAATGACAAGCAGAATTCAAAAGGGAAATCTTTCGCTTAGGGGAGAATACAAAATGAACAATGATTCAACAGTTTCTGGGTGCAAAAGATTGTGGCGATCAGCTGTTTTAATTATTATATCATTCACATATTCAGATCTTCTGTTTCTCCTTCAGCAGCTCCCTTGACCAGTACTCAATAAAGTGAAGGCAAGTAAATGCAATTGAAAAATGCCACCAAAATGTAAGTAGGCAAGGATGGTGCATTAACTGTAGTTCACATTCACTCATATCCATAGTTGTCACGGCGCCAAGGCATTGGAGGGCTACCTAAGCGCTTAGGCGACAAGGCATTCGCCTTAAGGTGAAAAAGGCGACCAAATGTTATTTTTTATTTTCACTATTTTCTAACATTATTTAGTATGTTACATATACCTTATATCATAAAAAATCAACATTAAGCCACTTCAAGCCATCAAAAACAACATTAAAGTCACATCAAATCATCAAACATCAACATTCAGTCACATTAAGTGATAAAAAATAACATTTAGAGAAATGCTCTAGTTCTATAACAAGTTTTATTATTTTTACATAGATTTTTTGTATTAGGTACAACGCAAAACCAACTTTCCAACAAGTCTAAGATTACTTAATTCTGAATAAAATCACTTGAATAAAAATAATTTTAAAGACATCAAAACAAAAGATTATTTTACCAGACTTTTGGTTTTAGCAACGTTTTATCATGATAAGATTTATAAAACTTTCATAATTGAAAAAACTCCAGCATTTGAAAGTTGAAAATTGCCTCTACAACAAAAAATCCAATTTTTGTTCTTGGATTGGGGGGGGTTAACTTTTTATCCTTTTGGAATTTTATTTTTAAACTATTTTTATTGGATTCAAATAGGGGGATATTTGCTTATTTATGAATAATATTTTAAGTAAATGAAACAAAAATATAAGGCAACATGTAGTGCAATAAGGCGACAGTCGCCTAGGACCCAGGAAAACAGCCTCGACACCGGGCGACGCCTTGACAACTATGCTCATATCTGATACATTCTACTGAAAATTGCAATATTAGATTACTGGCAATGTAAATGGAAGTTTTATTATCACAAACATATCTATAGGTTTAGCAACTGGAAATCCAAGCTCCTGAAGAAGTGATCTTAACCACATTAACTCAGCTACAATATGAGCCAGAGCTTGATTTTCATTGATCATTTCGATTTTAGATCAATGATAAAAGTGACAACATAATGTGATTTTCTCGCATTTGCAGGTCAGAGGTCAAAGATGCTAAATGGGAGGATTCGATGCAATCGAGACAAGCAGTTTACCCATGGATCAACTCACATGTGATCAAGAGCAAGATGGGAAGAAGTTTCCCTGAAACAATCAAGGGCAAATGAGGAATTTCACCTCAAATTAGAAGTTTGAACAAGAGAATGAGCAACAAAGAAGACTCAGACAAGAGAAGACTTATGCAAATTTGAGAAGAGAAGTGTAAGGGCAAGATGGTAATTTTATAAGTTGAAAAGTTCTCTGGAACATATTGGATATTGGGCCCGTTGCGTTCGTAATTTAAAATGATGCATCTTTAATTCTCAGGTCGGGTCAGTTCGGGGTCAGATGGAGAGATATAGCCGAAAAACAGTTTTTGGCTAAGTTGGAATTTAAGTTGAAATTCAGAATTTAAAAAAAAAAAAAATCAAAATACCTCTCTTCTCTCCCATACGTAACTCTCTTTCACATTCCTATTTCTTCTTACTTTCCTTCTTTCTTTCCGTCTTTCTTCTCTTGCAAATATCTTTCTCTTTCCTAATTTGTTTCTAATTCTCCCTCTCTTCTCTTGCAAGAATCTCTTCCTTTCCTAAACTATTTTTAACACTCTCTCTCCTTAGCCTATATAAAGGAACCTAATTCACAACTTAAGAATTACCTTCTAGAGAGCTTTTTCTTATGAGATTTTCCTTTTCTCTTTAGTTGTAAATAAAGATTGAATTTGAAGTTTGAAATTCTTAAGCGTGGATTTCTGCAGTACATATTTAGTAAAGTATTTCTTTTTATTCTTTTTTAATTTCAGTATTAATTCAATATCAAGTCTTGTCCATCTTCTAGTTGTTTTTCTTCTTTCTTCATCGTCATAGTTAACTAAATCCCACAACTCTGAGATTGGATGAAACTATGAGATGAAAAGCAACTTGAAACAATTGATGACCGTTTTCATAATTCCATGTAACCAAAACTCTATTGCGAAGTCAAAATTATGTAATGCCATTGATTACCTTTCGTATGCGTAATTGACAACTTTCAATACGGTCTTGCTTATAATCTATGTATGTATTGAATAACTCATGGGATATATTAGATTAAAAATCCATATTTCCTATTGACCTATTCAAGCATGCGGTATAGGGCTAAATTGTTTATAGATTATTCTTAAATTTCATGGTGGATTCTAATTCCTAAGTGCTTGCCCACATCATAATTTCACACCTCTCTAGTGCTTGCATAATTTAGGTTCATTATTCATTATTGCCTTAATCTTAGGTTCACTTTATTATTTCATGTTTAATTTAATTCCATAGTTAATTCTTGTCTTTCACCATTTTTAGTATAGTTTACTTTAATTTGTGACAACCTCATTAGTTAGTACATTCTGCCTAGATTATAACTGAATTTTTCATAGATCTTACCTCCCTGTGATTGACCCGCATCTACACACGACCCATGCGCTTGAGGTATTACTTTATTTATCAATCAAGATCCAAATGTGAAACTTCCAGCTGAAGGAGGTGATGTGTTAGAAGATCCTAAGTAGTATCGAAGGTTAATGGGAAAGCTGAATTGTTTGACTGTGACTCCACCTAACACTGCCTTCCCTGTCAATGTTGTGAGTCAGTTTCTTTCGTCTCCACATACATCCCATTGGTAGGTTGTTGTTCGTATTCTGACGTATCTCAAAAAGGCTTCAAGTCATGATCTATTATACTTTGATCATGGACATGGACGTATTGAATGTTTTTATGATGCTGATTGGACTGGAAATCCTATTGATAGGCGATCGAACACTAGGTACTGTACTTTTGTTAGTGGAAACCTTGCGCTTGGAAAAAAAAAAAAGGCTATTGTGGCTAGATTTAGCATAGAGTCTGAGTATTGTGCCATGGCACATGTCACTTATGAGTTGATATGGGTGAAGTAGTTGTTGATGGAACTTGGGATTGAGTACACTTCCTCTGTGCAGTTGTGGTGTGATAACCAAGTTGCTATTTCTTATTACATCAAATCAATGTTCCATGAGATAATCAAACATATTAAGGTAGATTATCACTTTGTTTGGGAGAAGCTACAGCAAGGAGTTTTTTCTACAAGTCATGTTCGTATAGGAAACAACTTGTAAATGTTTTCACTAAGTCTCTGGGGAGTGGTAGAGTTGATTACATTTGTAACCAGCTGGGCATGATTGACATCCATGCTCCAGCTTGAAGGGGAGTGTTAGAAGTCGATATTAATGAGGGAGAGGGAATCGTGGTTGTTGTTTAGCGCAAGTCAAGGGGTATTTTGGTTCTAGTGAATCTTAGTATGTTAGAATTAGTCATTGAGTTTCCTATTTCGGTTATGCTTTTTAGTTTCCAATTCATGTTATGCTTTTGTAATAGTTAGTCTATATATTGAATGAAGGGGATAGTCCCAACCTCAAGGTTGTGACTCCCAAAGTAATAGCCATCTCTTTGTTTTCTTCCTCTTCCTTATTCTTTACACATAGAGTGTCTAGGAGATCTAGACTATTATGGGACTTCCTCCTAGACTTTTTGTCCAATTAATAAACTTTACATTTTCAAGGTCTTTCACAACTAACAAGGAAACTAATTTATTGACTGAAATAAGACTTCACTGCTTTAGATACTAGTTGCAACTAACTAGTTAATTCTTCACTTTTTTAGCGCATATAACTTTTGAAACTTCTTAACTAAGTCTATGGCACAAGGAATTTGTGAGTTGTTATGGCTTAGAAGCTTACTACAAGACCTTGTTGTTTCTGTTCATCTCCCTATGATGTTATGATGTGATAATAAGGCCGCTATTAGCATTGCCCACAACCCAATACAACATGACCATACCAAGCACATGGAGATCGACGGACATTTTGTCAAGGAGAAGTTAGAAGAAATCTAGCAATCAGTTAGCTGATGTTCAACAAGGGGCTAGGAGGGAAGTTTTTTCATCCTATTTTAGTCAAGTTAGGCATGTGTGACATCTACGCTCCAACTTGAGGGGGAGATTTCAATTATGTAAATAAATGTGCCATAGGGGGCATTCCTGGGATTTCCCCCATCACCGACTCTAATTAATAAATTCGATTGTTATGGGAGGCAGCATATTAATTCTGTCTCCTCTTTTATTATAAATAAAGGAGCTTGGATGGTCCTCCAATCCATCCAAGCATTACAGTCCTAATTCAGCTGTTAACAGATACTTTATAATAGAATGCCATGAATCTAGTTAGCAAGCCTCTCATGTTACTAAGACCTTTCACTACAAAGCCACCCAATAAATTTTAAGTGATATTTCACTCGGAAACCACCCGTTCATGCAAGAAACTTTACATCATCTGAAACTAGTTATGTAGGCATGTTCGGATGTAGATGAAAGCATGAAGAAGAGGACAAAAAAAAAAATTAAAAAACACTATTGATGCAGATCGAGGCTAAACCGAGTTGACCCTTCGGGCAATCTCAATCGAGATGAATCGGGTCCGATTGGATTTTTGGATTCATTAGGATCTTTAGGTTTTATTTTATTTGGGGATTATTTGCAATCTTTTAATTTGGGTAATTGATAGTCAATTAGGGAGTTACCAATTTGAGTTTTATTCTGTTTCTAATTTTATTAGTGAGAACTTAGGAAGCAAATTAGAAGTTACTAATTTAGTCTTAGATTTTTATTAGGCAAGTTTTAATTTTCAGTTATTATATAAAGGCATGAAACCCAAGTATTAGACAGATTTGAGAATGAATTGAATTTAATTGAATGTTTTAATGGCGGGTATGGTGCAAGATGTGTGATCCCTTCCCCATTCTTCTCTTCTCCCTTGCAACAATTTCTTCTCTATTTCTATCTCCTCCATCAAGTGGTATCAGAGCAAATTTCCTACGAAATCCTTTACTCCGATGGCGTTTCCCCTTGAATTTATTACTCTTATTGAGGAACTTAAGAAGAAATTTGATGATGGAATGAAGGAACTTCGATCGGAATCTCGGGAACTTTGATCAGATTTTCAAAAGCTTACTGAAAGTACCAAATGCTTATGTGAAAAGGTGTGCAACATGATCGAGGACGGATTAGTGGTAGACAAGCCGGTTGACAGTAGACGTGATGATCAAGATGAACTTAGCGGTCCGATCAAGGTTACATCTGAAGAACTGATCGATTGTCCACTTTCAGTTGTGAAAACCCAACATCAGATTCCAATCAAAGTCATATCATTCGTTGGTGACCATCAGGAGACCGTGACAGATGAAAGCACTATGTGCTGGATCATAGCCCCATCAAAGCCAATGATCGTGGATGTTGATCGAGTGGTGTTGATCCTCTCCGTCTTTAAAACTCGTGGACGAGTTTTTCTCAACATCGGGGGAGTTGATGTAGAATCGAGGCTGAACTGAGTTGACCCTTCGGGCAATCTCAACCGAGATGAACTGGGTCCGATTGGATTTTTGGATTCATTAGGATCTTTAGGATTTTATTTTATTTGGGGATTATTTGCAATCTTTTCATTTGGGTAATTGATAATCAATAAGGGAGTTGCCAATTTGAGTTTTATTCTCTTTCTAATTTAGTCTTGATGGAGGAGATAGAAATAGGGAAGAAATTGTTGCAAGTGAGAAGAGAAGAATGGGGAAGGGGTCACACATCTTGCACCATACCCGGCACTAAAACATTCAATTCAATTCAATTCATTCTCAAATCTCTCTAATACTTGGGTTACATGCCTTTATATAATAACTGAAAATTAAAACTTGCCTAATAAAAATCTAAGACTAAATTAGCAGCTTCTAATTTGCTTCCTAAGTTCTCACTAATAAAATTAGAAACAGAATAAAACTCAAATCGGTAACTCCCTAATTGACTATCAATTATCCAAATTAAAAGATTGCAAATAATCCCCAAATAAAATAAAATCCTAAAGATCCTAATGAATCCAAAAATCCAATCGGACCCGGTTCATCTCGGTTGAGATTGCCCGAAGGGTCAACTCGGTTCAGCCTCGATTCTGCATCAATGTTCATGTGACCACTGATTTGGTCCATATTGTTTCCTTTTTTGTTTTATTCCTTCTTATCAAGCAAGTAAATTTGAGTTTAGGAAAGTCTTTAGGAAGTAGTTTCCGTTTCACTTAGTTACCTTTTCTATTAGTTTTGTTTTTGTGCAAGGCTTTGACTTAGCCTATTTAAAGCCAACCATTGTAAGCTTTTGAGGACAAGTTGAATTAATAAAAATTGAAGTTTCTCTTCATGGCTGAGAGATTCAGTTGAGAGGTGAGATGAATAAAATTATAAACCTAGGGAGAATGTGTCCATCTATCTTCTTCCCCCTTCTCATATTTCCGTTGATTCTTTTCCTTTTTATTTATTATTTCTAGAGCATAACTGAGGTCATCCGAAACCTATAGAAGACCTCATTAAATCCTTCAAGTGTTTCTGTTTTCTGTCGCTGATCTGAGGAGCCATTCCATCACCTACAGTTTCTAGTTTGGGGGTTTTCTCCAAAACAATTCTGCTGGTCAAACTCCCTAACCAGTGGGACTTTGTTGCTGATATTTGGAGGAATTATTCAGGTCACCAGAAGCAGTTTTCAATCTGAGTTTGGGTCCCTGCTGAAGCATCATCCTTCAGTTCTTGAAGATTTCCAGAAGTTTCCTATTCTATGACTTCAATCCAGAACCCTCATATCTCATCAAGCAGCCACCCATCGTGGCCCTAATTTTGAGAGGTTGTTGAAAACTTCAGAATCCATCTTCAATCATGGTTTCAGCCACTCCTGGGCAATAGTTCAATAGTTCCTGAATTTCTCAGGTTTGACCTAATCTATGACCTGTGGCTAAGAGATTTCTTCTATTGCTGGTTGTATTGTTTGGTGGGAATAATTCTATTGTTGTATGGGTGTGTCCAGCACATATGAAGATCTGTTTAAAGTCTTGGATTAGTTGTTGAAAGTTAATTTTACATTCTGATTAATTCTCAAGATCAATACCTTGTTGGAGTTGTCTAGTGATCCTACCTGGGGTTAGGCTAACTATGACCTAGCCTTACATTATGTTTATACAATGAAAAAGCCAACATAAATCCAGATTGGGCAGGCTTCATTTCAGATAGAAGGGAAACCTCAGGATATTGTACTTTTTATATTAGCGAAAGACCAACAAGAAATTTGTGATATCAAGATCAAAGTATATAAAGAGCATTTCAAAGGGATTTAAAGATCCGTATGATACTGACCGGGATTAGTCTGGATTGGACAACACTATCAAAGGATGAAAATCAGCTCAACTAAGCCTTTTCCTAGATAAATGGAGCTACCTACACAGATAGAGACCAATCCAGTAATCCCAACAGCGGTACTGGATTGGCCACTCCACTATACATGATAGATTGATTCAGCACCATCCAATACTAATTTTTAGTGGATGATCCAACTGATTTAAGACTGACCTTTAAAACCATGCACAGATGACATCTGAGCTCTTGTAGGTTTGCAGATGGTGAAACTTCCAAGAGCTCTTGTCACTAAGGAAACTTCTATAAGAAAATTAGGTTAATCATTTTTACTCCAGTGCCAATGAGGCTATCTATAACAGTTGAACTGTTTTCAGTATCCATGTCATCCAAATGAAATAGCAAAGCATGTAGAAGGCTTGAAGCTAATAGACACTATATCAAGTAAAAACCAAACTTGAGACTGATATGTATGCCATCAATGAAAGACCAATTACTGATGTAGAAGGCTTGAAGCTAATAGACACTATATCAAGTAAAAACAAAACTTGAGACAGATATGTATGCCATTGACGAAAGATCAATCACTGATGTAGAAGGCTTGAAGCTAATAGATACTTTATCAAGGACAAACGAAACTTGAGACAGATTTGTATGCCATTGACGAAAGATCAAATACTGATAAAGAGACAAACCATTTCAGCAGTTGTTCATCTTTAAGATAAACAAGTGAGATGGATGCCTCTTCTTCTGGATTGAGATACATAAGGATTTCTCTCTTTGTTATGTTTTGGTCAAACGGGATTCTACTGTGGCAGATGAAAGCTTGAAGAAGACCACCTGCACATTATACAGTTTAAAGGAGGCCCTTATTTGATTCATTCACCTTGTTTCAGAAGTCTGTGAACTCTTCGTTGGATTATTTAGTCAGGTTGGAAGCCCATAGATAGTTGATCTACCAGGTTTTATTTCTTCTCAAAACCCAATTGTTATTCATCTAAAGAGGAATTCTTTAGAAAAGTTTCATCTCCCCAAGATGCCAATTCAATTTCTGCTATTGTCATTCATACAAAATGAAACTTCTCTAGAAGGATTTTCTTCTAAAGGACGAAGAAGAAGAAACCAACAGAACTTTATCAGTAGAATTCACCTTCAAAAGATGCCAAATTATTTTCTGCCATTGTGACTCATCCAAATGAAACTTCTCCAGAAATCTAAGAAATGGCCGAGTAGTCAGGAGCGTTTCCAAGTCCACCATGATATCTGCATGCTTGACAACCTATAATCAATATAATTCTGTCAAATAAGTTCAATTAACCATTTGACACAAAAACCCCTTAAGAAAAGGGGATCACTGCACCTTAGAAATACATGCATTGCTGCTTCAGGGTTTTATTATTAAAACCACCAAAAAAAAAAAAAAACCTTCTTGACTTTTTATTATAGTTCTTTTAAAATAGGTTTAAACAAAAACGGAAGTTTTCAGGAAGAACCAAAAGTAAGTTCCGTTTCCATTCCCCAAACTGTTAAAATACAAAAATTAGCTTTTTTTCTCCTTTCTATTTCATTGGATCTCTATGATGCGATCATAGCTTGAAGAAATTCAAAATCCAACGAAACTCGATTGAACGAACTTAATTTTCTCACATCAATCGAATTCGCATTCAAGTTCAACTAATGTACCCACTAACATGTACCCTAGCATTTAAATATAATCAGAAGAAGCAGTACCAATTGTTCTAGACCTCTAATGGTGATCAGAACAAGTTTTGCTCCAATAAAAAATTACAGTAACAAACAAACAAGAACAAACGGTAGTAGTTAGTCTCCAAATTTCTAATATTACTAGTAGAAAATTCACATAAACAATACCTATCCAAATTCAACCATATTCTCTTAAGTTAGTTAAAAAAAAAAAATCATTCCACGTACATAAGAGCAATCCAAATCCGATCAAAGAAACAGGAAGCAGCGAAGTAAACCAAACAAATTAAGTATTAAGCGACAGTATCTACTCCGAAACAACTAAAACTACTTGATACAGAAGTTAATTACCCTGAAGAATGAGCGAGGACGGAATTTTGCACTGTCGTAATGAACATCTTTCATTGAATAAGGTAGACATTTCAACAGGCTCGTCGTAATGAACTATCAGGGATCTTTCTTACTCTTCTACTACTTAGAAATCCTTCTCAGGTGATAAAATTGCAGAAACAGAGGGAAGTGGATCAGCTAGAGTACCCGACCCAGACTCGAAATCGAGTAGCAAAGAAAAGGGAAAAATTTACAGTGTCACCCCACCCCTAGAGAATGCCATTATTAACAACACTTCCTTTACATAACTCACAATTATGCTCACATAAGTAGATTTATAATTTTTTTAAATATTAAAATACCCTCATAAAATTTAAATGAAGATGATTTACATCAACCTCCTGGCATTTGCCCAAATTACATCGTCCCCTAAAATCCGTTTATTACAATTAAACCCACAAAATTGACATTGTTAGACTAGTGTTAGTTTTGAATTTTAATAGACGAAATTGCCCCTAACCCTTTTTAAGACCCTCTCTTCTCTTATAGATCCATACCCATCACAAACCCAAGAAGAAGGACGCCCTACGGTGGAGAGGAGTTGGTAGTTCTGTTGTTATTTTTGCTTTTTCAGGCGACGTCTCCGGCGAAGGTGGGCAATAGTCTCTCTTCTCTCTCCTCTTTTCTCTTATTTACCTGTTGATGCAGAAATCCAACCGTCGGCATTGGGAGAGGTTACCTACAAAACAAGGGGCCAAAGGGGGTGCTCCGGCCTAAGTTAGTTTCAGTGAATAAAATAGTTTGTTGGAGCAGTGGACATAGAGAGAGTGAGAGTTACCTCTTTTTCCCTTTATAGGGTGGATGTGGTGAAACCCTAGTCCTCATAGGGGGTGAAATGACTTGTTTGTCCTTGTACATAGGTACCTTGAATTGTGAAGAGTCCCTTGGTCTGTGGTTGAGCACCACGTGTCCTACGCCTATTGGTGAAGTTATTTCATGGTGTATCATATGCCCTCCACTCCCTTAAGGTCCTAGAAGAGGAAGTTGAGGGAGTAGATACTCAGTCTTATCTCGTGATTCTAATCGAACTCGTACACAATTAAAGGTTGGGATGCTCAAATCTTGGATACACTTGAGCTCGTGCCTTAATAAAGGGTTGAGCGCTCAAGTCTTGGATGCGCTTGAGCTCATGTCTTAATGAAGTTCGAGGGACTCAAGGACTTGGCACGCTTGAGGTCGCTTCATGTTGGAGGTCAAGGGACTCAAGGCCTTTTAGTACGCTTGAGCTCGCACCTTGATGAAGGTCGATGGACTCAAGGTCACTATTATGCTTGAGCTTGTACCTTGATGAAAGTCGAGTGCCTCAAAGTCGCCATTATGTTTAAGCTCATACCTTGATGAAGGTCGAGTGTTAAGGTCGCCATTATGCTTGAGTTCATACCTTGATAAAGGTCGAGTGTCTCAAGGTCACCATTATGCTTGAGCTTATACCTTGATGAAGGTCGAGGGACTCAAGGTCGCTATTATGCTTGAGCTCGTACCTTGATGAAGGTTGAGTGTCTCAAGGTTGCCATTATGCTTGAGCTCGTACCTTGATGAAGGTTGAGGGACTCAAGGTAGCTATTATGCTTGAGCTTGTTCCTTAATGAAGGTTGAGTATCTCAAGCTCGCCATTATGCTTGAGCTTGTACCTTGATGAAGGTCGAGGGACTCAAGGTCGCTATTATGCTTGAGCTCGTACCTTGATGAAGGTCAAGTGTCTCAAGTCTTCGGTACGCTTGAGCTCGCACCTTGATGAAGGTCGAGTGTCTCAAGTCTTCACTATGCTTGAGCTCCCACCTTGATGAAGGTCGAGTGTCTCAAGTCTTATCACGCGAATAGATGGCGATGACCCAATCTTGCTGCTGAGTTCCCGCCTTGATGAAGGGTCGAGACACTCAAAGTCTTAGGCATGCTTGAGCTTGCGCCTTAAGTCTCACCTTGTAAGCAACATTTGGGAATGGTCCTCCAAGGCGTGCTTTGTAGCTTCATGAGCAACGCTTGGGAATGGTCCTCCAAGGCGTGCTTTGTAGCTTCGCGAGCAACACTTGGGAATGGTCATCCAAGGTGTGCTTTGTATCTTCGTGAGCAACGCTTGGGCATGGTCATCCAAGGTATGCTTTGTATCTTCGTTGCTTGGGAATGGTCGTCCAAATCCGTTTGTTTAACTGACTCCTCTTTGGGTTCAATAGTGACCTGCATATTAAGCTACAAGGTATGGAAAGTAGTTGTAGGGGCTACCAAGACCCAACAAGTTGAAATGAATTCAAGAATTCAAACCAAGCATAAATTAACTCTTATTTAAATAAAAGCTTATCGTCGGGTGAGCGCGGAGGGGGCGAATGTGGATGTTGAAGACTATTCACTTGTGTTCGGTGTGGATGTCGGTGACCAGATACTGTACTCATAATAGATGTGGGGACCAAATCTTGTGTATCAGATGTTGATGACCAGATACTGTATATCATATGCCCCCGCTCCCTTGGGCTCTTGTAACTGGACTCCCATTTTAGATGTTCAAAGATTGCAGAGGCGATGGTGGAAGGAAATCTTGTCTCCACCGTGATGGGAACCCTCTTTCTAATAGAGATTCCGTTAGCACTAATTGCAAGAAATCCAGACTTTTGAAGCAACTTTGTTGCGAAGATGACGAAGCTGATCGATCCAAAGAAACTTTGGATTCTATGTGCGAACAAATGATCATTCTTGATATTCCAAGAAAGAAAATGACGGAGATCAAAGCTTAGGTCCTCAATCCTTTCTTTGTCCGCCTCCATTGCTCATTCATTTTCACGGACGGCACCACTGTTGATGCAAAATCAACCGTCGGCATTGGGAGAGGTTATGTACAAAACAAGGGGCCAAAGGGGGTGCTCCGGCCAAAAGGCTCTGATGCCTAAGTTTTAGTCAACAAAATAGTTTATTGGAGCAGTGAAGAGAGCGAGTGAGAGTTACCTCTTTTTCCCTTTACAGGGTGGATGTGGTGAAACCCTAGTCCCCATATGGGGTGAAATGACTTGTTTGCCCTTGTAGATAGATACCTTGAGTTGTGAGGAGTTCTTTAGTCTGTGGTTGAGTGCCACCTGTCCTACGCCTATTGGTGAGGTTATTTCATGGTGTATCAATACCCATACCTATCACATAACTTATCAAGTGCTTTTTTTAGTTGTATTGTTCCCTAAATTGAAACCGATCACTGATTTTGAGAAGTTAGGGCATCAACTAATTCATAGGAATAGTTGATTCATAGTAGCATCTGAGAAGTTAGGGCGGTGATTATACTTATGTGTTTGGGCCAAATTTATTTTGATTCATCTAGTGGTGCCCCTCTTCTTCTTGCTTTGTGCAAACAGCTTTGGGAATAATATAAGAAGAACAATGATAAATGAACATTTTCTAAGAATTATTATTATGTGATTGAACTCTATATCGAGGAAAAAAAAAAGTCAACTGAAGCATTCAAAGAGAGATCTGCCAACACCATTGTTGTTGTCCATGCCTATTTAGAGCTATTTAGCAATGTTGGTAATGTTATGTTTTTTGGGTGATTTACATTCTAATAATTTTACCTTATATATATATATATATTATATTTTACAAATACACAATGTCATCATTAAGTGCGAATGACAACAATCGAGGTTCAGTACTGAAGTACTTGAATATTATATGTCACTACCAAAAATGGCCATGGTTAGAATATCAAAGAATGCTAATAACAAACACAAGCTCTACTATTGCTGCCTCAATGCACCACATGGTTGTGAATTCTTTTTTTGGTGTAATCCTATAGAAGAATAAAAAATGTTGCCTCTTACTAGAGAAAATATTACCACAGTAACTCCCCAGACATTGGTTGGTGGCCGAAGTCTTGAAGATCAACAAATAAAGAAAGAGATCCATGATTTGAAGAAAATAGTGAAGGGATTAGAGAAGTCTGTTGGAACCCTTCAAATTGTAATAGTGGTGCTTGTTTTGGTCATTGTTATCATGTTTAGGAGAAATTGAGGAGTTAGGAAGACTATTGTACTAGTTTTATTAAGTTGTAATGACTAGTTTTAACTCTTCAACTTTTAATTCTATTATTCTAATTTTATTAATTGGGCCCTCGTGTCTTTGCATTTGTTTATCCCATAATTTTAAGCAAATGAACAACATTTTCTTTCAACATAGGACAATATGACAATAAGATTGCATGCAAGACAACATTATGCATGCCAATAAAACACATTACTGGACCTATTTAAAAAAAAAAAAAAAAAAAACGGAAAGCATTTCGTTTGAATATAAAACATTATCACAAACCTATTAAGATGCAATAATGCAGTTTAACTTAAAATACAGCAGAGTTCAAAAGAACCATTAACATCATCATATAAGCTTTCCATATCACAAGCCTATTAAAGTGCATCCATAGAGTCTACCAAATAAGCATCCATGTTCCAAAACTCAAATAAACATCATTGTTCCGAAACCCAAATAAACAAACAAATTGTTCCATAATATAGATAAACATCATTGTTCCAAAACCCAAGGAAACAAACAAACAATTCCATATCCCAATGATCATCTCTCAATAACCCAAAAAAAGCTTGTTCCATATCCTAGTTGCTCTCTCCCATCACCAACATCCATTTTTCTATTTCTTCTTTGCATATGTTCTCCTCCATTTCAAGTACTTGATAGTTTGCCGGACTAAAGCTCTCTCCTGAATTTTTTTTGTTGGCTGAGATGTTGCTTGTGACCTTGTTAGTACTTGGGAGTTGCTACCTTTATGTTGAATCTCATCCCCTTGATTTCTCTACACAAACACAGAAAGTAAATTACAAAAGTAATATTAGCCATGTAAGTTAAATAAGTAATGATCAACTGTAAAATACATGTGAGGAGTCATACCTTCCTTCTTGTTTTGTTCTTTTTCTTCGATTGTTCGTCATCGCGAGGACATGTTACCATGCATATCTACCACCTCAAATGTCTGTGAATTAGCTTGGTGCACAATGCATTCTCTTGCTTTCTGTTGTACCTTGTCTAAATTTTTTTTCATATCCAGTGTGATTGGACCAGATACTGGATAGCTACAACCCTTCTCAAACATCATAAACATCCTACTCATTATTTTCAGCCTAATCTCATCAATTATCATCATAATAGGCTTGTCTCTCATAGCTGCTATCCAATGGTTGAATGACTCAGCCATGTTATTGGTTAGCTGAGGACTCTTAGCAGCAAATCAAATGCATGTCGTGCCTAGTACTTTGTAGGAGTTTCTATCATCCAATTATATTCATCACTGGATATATCTTTGATGGCTTTCATTTCCTTCTCAAACTGGATGACTATTGTTGCTGATGCTGCTGACTAGAAGTGCTTTTAAACAACTGTTTAGAAAATCCTGTTGACTTGAAGTTCTGATATAAATGTCTAAGCAGCATCTTTGATGCACATTAGGGAATAATCTGGCGATGGCATCCGATAAATCCTAAGCATTTAAAAAAAAAAAATACTTATCACTGATTAGTGGGTAGAAATAAATATACTGATTAACATATTGGTAACATACCTTTTGTTTTTCTGACATAAAAGTCAAAGCCTTATCATCAGATGTCGTCCCAAGAGCTTTGCGTAGAAATTCAAGGAAAAAAAGCCAGTTGTTTTCGTTCAACTTCAACTACAACATATGCCACATGGAACATTTCATTATTCCCATCAAAAGAGACTGTTGCTGGAAGAATGCTTCTATATCTACCCTTTAAGTGGCAACCATCTACACCAGTCAATGGTCTACATCCTTTTACAAACCCTGAAACAGATGCTTTGAAACTAACAAACACTATCTTGAAGATAGGGTTCCCTAACAAGTCATGTATCTCCTAGTACTGGATCTTGAACAGACTACCTGACATCTTAGCCAACACCATCCTACCATATGTAGGTGGATAGGAATATGAATCCTTATAAGTTATAACGACCTTGATTCATTTTCAGAGCAAGCTTGCATGCCTGGTACAACTTTATGTAATGGGGCCTAACCTTGTTAGTTTCATGTAAGAAGGCACGCATAGACTGTGCACTCATATTTGGCTCAACATTCAAATGAGGAGTAAGTTTTTCTGTAATCCATTGTGATGTAACACTCTTGTGCTCGGTTGATAAAATACATGCATGCTTGGGATTGTGCGACTTTATTATAAATTTCGTAGAATGCTTAACACCTTATCATCATCAACCGGTGAAGTATGTACTTGTCAAGTACAACTAGGAGCCTTACACACTATAGTTACTCTTGTTTTTTCATTCTTAATTTTCAAGATGTCAAAACCCTCTTGAATCACATACTGTTGGAGGACAGCCCTGAAATGATTGACATCATCATATGTAGCTCCTATGACTAACTGTATATTACCATCCTCAATATCATCATCATCATAATCAACAATATCCTGCAAATCAGCAACATCATCATCATAACCAAAGTCCATATCTAGATTCCCCTGTACATCATCACCATTGGTCCCTACTTCATCAGTGAGGCTTCCTTCACTTTCACTTGAGTCTTCCATAGGCTCATCATGTTGTTCTACCCATTCTTCATCACTTGTCGAAGACTATAGCATCTGAGGTAATGTAGCTCATATATCTTCAACATCACTAACAGCCTTAGGCACCATACCAGAATGTGACTAAGGTACTTGTAATGACATATCATTTGAACTATCACTAATGTTTTAAATTTCCCTTCGATCTCTACTGGTATGTTGTATTCGGGTTGAACCATCTGTACTAACAGAACTATTGCCAACAACATTCAATCCACTAGTTTGAGCAACACTTGCACCAGTAGATCTATCAGGAGTAGCAATAGCAGTAGCATTAGCTATAGCCTTACCCTTATCTGGAGCATTAACTGTAGCATTAGCAGTGACACTGTCTTGGCTATCACTGCCATCACTGATTGCACTGGTGGCAGCTTTACATAGCCCGTCACTTCTCCTAAAAGGAATCTTTCCCCTCCTTTGGCTCCCTAAGTCATGATCCACATATTGTTTCCCACTATTCTGGCCAACTGAATAAGTATTTGGGGCAGCTCCATTGCGGTCTTTTGTTTCTCTAAAAACTACATCACTAGAGTATTGGTTTACTTTCGACCTTCCTTCCACATCACTAGGATTATCTTCAAGGTCATAAACCACTATTTTGATGATATCGACCTCATCTAAACCAAATAAGCTGAGTGTATTAGCATCATTTGTCACTTCCACATGCACTTTATCAGAAATCTCACTTCTGACTTTAAACCTCATATTACGGCCTTCAAGGATATGGTCAATGACTGAATCGTATATATCACATATCATATCCAAGTGGGAGTAAAAATCTGGGTCAATAAGCTTTGTGTGGACTCTCCCACACCAATTAAACTGGATAGTACATTTCACAACCATTGCTGTAAAATTATAAAGTTAGATTGAAACATATATCAACACAAACATGATAAATTCCTAAGAACATCGAAATGAAAAATTCGGAATAATTTAAAAAAAAATGAAGCAAGCATCTTGTTGACATTAAATCTTAAAAAAAAAAAACCATTATGTATTCTTCAACTAATATTATTCATAAGAACATTGGAAGTGAGAAATTCGAAATAATCGAACTATAGAATCATAGTCAACCTATCCAAGAAGCATGCACCAAAGAAAAATAGAAAATACATATTTTTTTGACAGTTATATGCACCATATAAATTTGTAAATTTAACTCTAACTTATATATCACTAACTTAGAAATTTGTATTCTCACAATAATATTACCATATCAACCATGAGATTAGGATATGTCGTAGGGATGAAACTTGCAGTTTGCATGTAGAAAGATATGATCTTGGCTTGTTTGTCAAAAAAAAAAAGCATGTCTTGTGTGTGTGTGTGTGTGTGTGTGTGTGTGTGTGTGTGTGTGTGTGTGTGTGTTTGTGTGTTTGAGGTTGGGTCAAATACACACATGCAGCTTAAAGTCTCTCCTTTGTCTGCTGCACCTTCAATTTCTACTGTGGTTCCATCTAATGCAGTGAGTATCTCAAGGTACATTGGGGTTTCCTTTGCAGTTGCAGTAGTTGCAGTCATTGCTATATCAATCACAATTTATGATCATCACTTACTGTTTTTGTAGTCATACGAAGGGTTTGTTGTTATACTGGATTTGTTTGCTTCACCAAATCCATAAATAGCAAAATCTCAAAGAAAAAAGAACAGGAAAAAAAGAAAGAAAAGCCTGGAGGCTACAAAAAGAAGGAGATTTGACCAATAGTTGTACAATGTTACCAAGTGCACTAGCTAGGAAATCTAGCCAAAATGCTACATTGTATTTTCATTTTCAAAACATTTCTAAAAACTTCCTAGGAAATTCAACTTGTGTTTAGAAAATTCAAGAAATTAAGGGGATGACAATCATCCTTAAATTTATGAGACGCAAATTCAAAAAAGAAATAGGTGCACATAGCAAACTCTCATTTAAGTAGTTTGTGTTCAACTAGTTTTACTTCTATTCAAGATGTACCTTCAACTGCTGTTGTAGCAGGGTAAGGAGAAATTTGGGAAAAATTTGAACATGATAAATTTAAGGAAAATTCAAACAGAGGGTATACAATTTCAGTTAATAATTCATAGTTCGATCATAAGAAATTTGGGAAAATTCCAAACCTAGGGTAGATCTGAATTGCGGGTTTGAAATTACTTGAAATCAATGATACCCTCGGGTCTCGGTTGGTGAAAACAGAAATTACTTCGACTGAGATGACAGTACTATGTATGTCGCCTGTCTCTTGAGATTAGAAGGGCTCTCGAACTTTCTGCCTGAGACGATAAGGGCAAGTCCGAACTTCAAATACTTCGCCGGTAGAACCTTTGTAAACCTTCATGTTCCAAGTAGCCTTCGCTGGAGAGGAGAAGCCTTCGCCTGTCACCTCTTGCTTGATTTGCTCACGACTTGCCTGAGAACTATGTACATACAGAGGAAAACGATGGCCTAACCTAGTGGCTAGAAAAGATAAGTGGGAGTTTTTGGGTTGAAGAAAAAAAAGGGCAATTCTGGGTTTTCAAAATTATTCAATCAACCTAACGGCCTAACCCAAAAAAGATGCTAACGGTGTCAATTTTTTGGGCTTAAATGTAATAAATGGATTTTTAAGGGAAGAATGTAATTTAGGCAAACGCCAAGGGAGGTTGATGTAAATCACCAGTAAATAATATACCCTTCTCTTAACCCCTAACCCCATCACATAGCCTCATACCCTTCTCTCCAATTGGATCTACAGAGTCCAATTAAAGAAACAAAGATCACGGTATTGATCATTGATGGCTCGAAAGAAGATTAAGGGGGCGTTTGGTTCGAATTATCCGTTGGATCAGATTCTAAGGATTTAGGATTCTGGATCTAACTCATATGAATGAGTTTCTTTGGAATAATTACCTTTTGGTAAAAAAAACTTTTGGTTCCCTTGATTACATCATTTGAGTGCGAGTGAAAAAGCTGTTTGGTTACCCTGATTCTGTCACTTGATTCTGAGTGAAAAACTGTTTGGTTACCTTGATTCTAGCCATTGATTCTGAGTGTAAACTGTTTGGTTACCCTTGAGTCTTTGAACCCATGTTTTGTTGGGTTAAAAAAAAAATCCAAAAAACAAAACCAAAAACCAAAATTTGTTCCACACATGTACTTTATTGGTTATTTTTTTATTTTTCTTTTTATGGTAATATGTGAAAATTTTAACTGATGGACATCTCTATTATTGATGGCCTTCAAACCTCGATAGAGCAACCCTCTATATATGACAAATTAAGTCATAACTAAACAGAATCATGATCTGTTGGTTAGATCAGTAGTAATTTCATATGCTTCAGATCTGAAAATTGCCCAAGCCAGAGCTTGATTTGGATTATGGAGATAGATCTTCTTTAAAGTGGGTAGAAACAATAGTCTCCGACGACTTATACAAGTAATATCGGTACTTAGGACCAAATGATAATGAAACGTTTATCATTACAATGGCTTCGGCCTTTTTGTTTTCCAAAAAATTCCAAAAAAGTTCATTCTACATTTTTTTTTAAATCAAGCTTCTTAAGTGTGTCAAGAACATCTCTCAATATCCTCGTATGACCCTCCGATTCTTTTATTGCACCGTTCAAGTATCCTTTGATATAGTCTGATGAAGGGGAAGGAGATGATGAAGTTGAGGTTTCTGAGCATAGTGACCTAGGTGGAGTCTGGAAAGTATGACAACTTGGGCTTGAATTTGATATCCATTCGAACATTCCACAACCTTTGTTTTCAACCTAGGTAGCAAATATAATCATCTTATAAGAATATAAGGAAATAAACATTCAAATCTTAAACATCTGAAAAAAAAAATCTTCCTAAAAAATAAAAATAAAAATTTAAGAAATTCATACCCCAGTTGATTGTGGACAACACCAAAAATATCGACCATAATTTGCACTTGTCTTCACAGTTCTGACCTTACATTGACCGTTCCCACACTCACACATCTTAAGATGGTCAACCCACATGAAGAAGGGGTAATTCAATGGATATTTAAAAAATTTCCTTCCAACATGTGACCCTGACTTAGAAGTGAAAATTGAACAATCTTTACCATAGTAATCACACTTCGCAATAGCACAAGCGGATACATTCGATGCCATTTGTAAGTTAACACAAACATTTTCAAGAGAGGAAATATGTATAGAAAATACTGTCACAGACTTAACATAATATCAAGTTACATCAACCAAACACATCAAATTTATATTCAAAAAACCATTGTCTTCGAATTCTTCACACTTCCTATTGTCACCTCAATTCTTCTCAATCTCTGGCAAGTACATCTCAAGTAGATTTCGCCTATCTTCTACTCTTGTTTCCAAGAAGATAATGGCAGATTTCTTCTTGGCCATGAAATATTCCTTGGCCTTAAACTTTTGTTGAAAATTGAGGTCTGGAATGGCATCAACAACATCTATAACTGCTCTCCCAAATTCAGACTGAGATTCACTCATTACCATCTTTTCGATTGAGTTAGCAATCGATTTCAATGGACTTACCGCCTTTTCAGCTGCACCCTTCTTCCTCTTTTCTCTACCACTATTGACGGACCCACGAGGTCTACTATTGACGGACCCACGAGGTCTTCCTCGAGAACGGCTGGTACTACCAATGGGAGTGGAAGGAACACTTTCTTCTTCTTCAATAGGTTCATAGTCAACACCATCATTGTTCCCTATTCCCTCAACCTGAGTACCTATCACGTCCATCATAACTTCAGTGGCAGCTTCAGAGGGGACTGTTGAATCATTCCCAGTTGCCATCTCTTTCCTTAGCAAAGCTCCAACTTCAAGGTGAATTGGGAGCACACTATGTTCCTTCCAATACTTTTGTTCTTTTTTCTAGCAATATAAAGGACAATGTCAATGTGCTTATGTTATAAGTAAGAAAAAAAAACACAATTATATAGAAATTATAATTTAAAAAATTCCATTATACCCTATAGTCATTCCAGAAGTGTTGAGGAGCATCAAATCTCATATCGATGCATTCCAATCAATCCACTTTGTACATAGGTCACCCAATGCTCTAAGCCTTTGCTTCCAAATCCGGAAGTGGTTTCTCACTTGTTCACAGTCGTAACTAGTAAATAATTTCTCTTTCAGTTGGTTGGCAATTTCAATGAACTGCTCTTTTTTCAGTCCGTTATCTCCACTCTTACCACTCTTGTACTGCTTCAATATACACTCCAACATGTAATGAGAAATGGCACTAGGCCATAAAGCAATGTCCCGTGACCTACTATTAGAATCTCCTGTTGGTTCCATCACATCAAAACTAACAAAATACACCATATATAATATGAGTATATTTCATTAATACCAAGTAATAATAACACTTACTAATTGGGAAATCCATAAACCTAGTATTACAATTTAGTTAATAGTCCACATACATGCATCCCACAACACAAAATTTTAAACCAAACAATAATAACAATTACTAATTGGGAAATCCATAAACCTAGCATTGCAATTCAGTTAATAGTCCACATACATGCATCCCACAACACAAAAATTTGCTTCCAAGTATGTTTAATTTATACAGTCATCCCAAACCATGCAAAATTTTAGAACCAAGTATGTTTAAGTTATACAATCATCCAAAACCATGCAAAAAAAAATTAAGATTGTCCACATCAGAAATACATTCCAAATAGAAGTTAATCAATAACAAATATTTTAGTTCATAAATACTCAATCTGAGTTGGACAAATCGTCTGCCACCCAATCATCCCACATCTGGTCAGCAATTTGTTCTCGAAATAGATCCCAATCACCATTCTCCTGCACATGATCCTCGCTATCAGAACTATCATCGTTAACATCATCATTTACTTGGTGAGGGGTAGATTGGGTACTAGTACTATCTTCTTCAACCTCTTCATCCTCTTCATCAAGCCATCGTTCTTCTTCTTTAACATTATTCTGTGTAAGAATGTGGTTGTGCAACAGCACATATGCCAACACAATTCTTGCTTGTGTTTTGAAAGGATATTCTAGTTGATTTTTCAAGATCTTGAACCTTGACTTCAGGAGGCCAAATGAACGTTCAATCACATTTCTTAATTGTGAATGTCTCAGGTTAAACAATTCATTTTTATCACTTGGTGACTGATCAATATTTTTCCACTCTTTCAGATGGTATCGAACGTTTCGATATGGCCGTAAGAACCCCGCTTGGTTAGCATACCCAGCATCAACGAGATAATATTTACCTCGTGGCACCACCAATTTCCCATCACCGTCTCTGTGCAATGCATTGTCTAAGATTCGAGCATCTGATGCTGATCCTTCCCCACCAGAAAGAATGTAAGTATATTTCATGTCAAAGTCATAGGCAGCAAGAATATTTTGGGAAATATCACCCTTCCTATCACGGAACCTCGGATGGTTGCTTAGATGCACCCACACAGGGATATGGGATCCATCTATGGCTCTGATGCAGTCTTTGAAATAAGGGTAAAATCTTCCTTCATTACTTGTTATTTGATGATGCGCTGCGACACTTGGAGGTTTCAATAGTATCGGGTACAATTTAATGATTGCTCCCAATACAAGGTTAAAGTACCTACTTACAGTCTCACCAGAATGTCCAAACTTGTGTGTAATGACGCGGTTTTTAACATTGTATCCTACTGTCTGTAGAAACATAACTAGTTGTTCATTCACTTGCACAGATCTGCTATTCCTCAATAGACCCTTCTCCCTAATCAAATGACTTAAACTGAAAAAAGCCCTCTTGCTTAACCTTATTTGTTATCGACAAGTTTTATCAGTGTGACCGATAATTCTCTCTGTTTCAATAATACTGCGTAGGGGTTCACAACGGTATGGCTCTTTGTTCAGATATTTTTTTATATACTGGTCTACTGCTATAACAACAGCAGTCGCTGCAAAGATTATAATTTTCCTTCGCCTCTTGTAGCCGTCATCAAACTCCATTGTAAAAGTAAATCTACATTCAAATTAAACAAATAATAAATTGGTGCTCTATAGAAGAATCAGTTACAAATCGGTGCTTTACAAGACTTAAGTTATAAGCACCAATTCTACATAGTGTAGTACATGGTACTATTGGCACACAAAATTCTTTCATTAATATAGACTCAATCAAAATATCAACAGAGAACAAAGAATCATTCCCATTTCAAGAAAAACATAATAGTCAGAATTGACCATTGCTCTTCATTAACAATAAACATTAATTTAAGTCAGGCAGAAATTAGTCCACTTAAATCGAATTTGAACTGAATTATGGAGACCATGCATGGACCGAATAAACTGAATCAATTCAATATGATTCGGTTTTGATGTTAAGAAAATTATTCAGTTTTAATTCAATTTCAATTTGTATCATGAACAGAAAAAACAATAACAAATCGATTGAAACCTCTATGTCTATCTCTCTTCTTCCCTGTGAATTGACATCCCTACCTCTCTTTAGGAGAAGAGAGGTAGACCCAAGGGCTGTTGGTGTAGGGCATGCTCCTGGACAGAAAACTCCTCTCCATAATTTATTTTCACATATTATTTATTTCACCTGCAGTAAACTATCCCTTTGTCTTTAATAATAATCGCATGATAGATTTAATTTTTCTATTGATTAGATCAAGCATGATAGTAACTTTATCTCAAGAGAGGTGTGCATTGAACCATCCCCTTATTCTTCTCAACCCACAATGAAACAGGCACAAGATATTCATCCTTCAACCCATACATGTATAAGACCTCAAATCATAGCCCACCTATAAGATGGAAACTACATAATTCAGTGCAAAAAAACTTACATTTCCATAACAAAATTCAAGAAATGGGTAAATTGAATTGCAATTGCCTTATACCCTAAAAAGAAGTTGGGATAGCAATTTCTTAAGGCATGGGGATGCTCAGATTTTGTTTCTACACATAAACACACAAAGTTGGAAATTTGAATGTAGGGCCTCCTGATGCTTACCTCAATCAACTCTATTGTTACTTGGGTAAGTTCTGATTGCCACCTACCTTCTGAACGGGCGATGCAGTTGCTGAATCTCGAATAAGCTCTGAGATTTTTTTCCCCACCTACAACACCATTTCAAATTTAAAGATACAAATCAAAGACCCATTTGAAATATTTGTAGATATATACTAAACACATTCATCTGTAAAGACACAATACAACAGGGCACCCCAATAAAAGACAGCAAGGAGAGCACAACAAAGAAATAGCAAAAAACCATCTGTAAAGATGCAATGCAACAGATACCCCCAAAGGCCCAATGAAGGTTTTTCACCTAGGTTTTTTGCCAAAGAGACAATAAGTAGGCACCTTAAGAACCTTGACTTCCACATAATTACAATCTTACCTTGTACATTAATTGATTCCCGATCCGTTCTAGGTTCATGCTAAACACCCCTCGACAGGATCCAAGTCAACCCAAAATAGTAATAGGCCGACCATAAGGTCAAAAGTTAACCTAATCCGATGGAGTTCAGACTCTAGACAAAGGTAGGTTGATGTCAGGTTAGTAAGCTTTCAAAAGACAACAATGATTCAACGGCCAGATTCAACCAAATTAGAGAAATAGTGAAAATCTGGAAAATTAAATCAGAATATGCAAAACTGTAATGACTTTCAATCAAAGACTTGGATGAACCTGAAACTCAAGTCGAGTTCGATAAATCGGGGTAGAACACTTGCTGAAAATCCCAACTCAATCCAAGGGCTGGAAATGAGAATATCAGTCAATCCTAGTTGGATAAGGAGAGGGGTATAACAGTAAATTTACCACTCAAAATAGAACTCAGAAAATAAGGATATAAATCTCGGTGGTAAAAGATTAATAAAACCATGAATCGAGTCAATATTCGAAAGTAGAATCTCAACTTAGAGATAAGGGTAGAATAGGAAATTCAGTAATAAAACTAGATTTGCATGTCGATCGATAGAGATTACGATCGAGTCTCTCTAGAACGATAAAGAACATATCCTCAAAATCTGAAGGTATTCTAATCGCTAGGTTCTCCTAACTCAAATTCATGAAAAAAAAAAAAAAAAGGAAAAGAAAGTAATGCATATGAATTCTGATCGATTAGGAATTGCGAAATTTCGACAAGACACCTACTTGCTTTAATGTAGAATAGAAAGGAAGACTGTGACCTTTGGATTTCCACTAGCAATCCTAGATCAGAATCTCACTGATTCCAAGGATTCCCCACCATTACCTGAGTCCGACAACGTGCATACTTTCTCAGTCGCAAAAGAAAAACCTCAAGCCAAAATCTCATTAATCAAATTCATGTACTAGGCTAAAACCCCTTACAAACTTATATAAAGGATTCAAAAACAAACTCAAACACTAAAAAGGAAAACAACCCAATCCTTAACTAATAAGGTAACATAAATTAACTAGCAAACTAAAATAATGTAAATAAACTGATTCATAATAGGAATGGACTTATAGAATCCTAATCCAGCCTAACTAAAAAACTTAATACCAATTAAAATGAAAAAAATAAAGGCATTTAACTAATCTTGTATGTTTAGCCTCTACCCATTTTATAGGTCCATTAAAGTGGCTTATTAACAATGAAAACACATGAGATCAAAAGCACAATACATACATAACCCAACAAACAACTGATTTCTAATAAAATAAGCCTAATTAGGTGATTTATCTGCATCAAAGCCATATATTTGTAGATATATACTAAACACATTCATATGTAAAGACACAATACAACAGGGCACCCCAATAAAAGACAGCAAGGAGAGCACAACAAAGAAATAGCAAGAAACCATCTGTAAAGATGCAATGCAACAGATACCCCCAAAGGCCCAATGAAGGACGCCGAGCAAGAAGATCACAAAAGAGAAACATCACGAAACCCAACCAATAAACAGCTGCCTCCCCCAACCCCACACACCAAGAAAAAAATAAGAAATAGTATTGTTCAAACAGTGATGGGATCATCAAACCCCTAGATTGAAACCAACAAACCCGTAGACTGAAAACACACCTTGATCAAACAGTGATGGGATCATCAACTATAGGCCTTTTGGTTGGCCTCACGAGTGCCATGATCGCTACTCCTTTTATCAATCAGAATTCTACAACAAGAAATCAGAAGAAAACACGGTCTCATCGAGATCCAAACATAATGGTAGTGAAGTTTAAGCATCTCAAAACTACAAAATGGAAAAAACTATCTCTGCAGAAATTCTTTAGAATAACAAAGGAAGTTAAAGAAAATGATCGAATGGATTACCGAGCTCGAAGAAGTGATCTCGATGGTCTTCACCAAATGTATCAGCATTTACCAGAGAGGAAAAAATGGAAAACATAGAGAGCAAAAGAAACTGTAGGTCTCTCTCTCTCTCTTCGTCGGTTAAGTTCCCGACTGCTTTCTAGCCACTCAAATCTTAAACGTGAGAAACTAAACACAGAAGAAAACATAAGAAGGGAAATCTCACCTTAAATCAAGCTTCGGTTTTGCAGATTCAAACCTCGGATTCGAGTGTCTGATTTGGAAAGAGGGTAAACCCTAGATATAAAGTTTACAACCTGAAAAATAGAAACCGAACTTCAATAATCTTAATAAAACACAAATGTAGAAGAAGAAAACAAAGAAGAGGGGAAATCTCACCTTCAATCAACTCGGTTTTCAAATTCTTCTCAGCTGCGAGCATCTATCATGGAAGGAGGGTAAACGTGAGAAACCGTAAACACAGAAAAAGAAGAAGAAAAAGAGAAGGAAGAAAGAAGAGGAAGAAGAAGAAGACGAAGACGACGAGGAAGAGGAAGAAGAATCCTCGAGAAGAAGAAGAATCCTCGAGCAGAAGAAGAAGAAGAAGAAGAAGAAGAAGAGGAAGACGAAGAGAAATCTCACCTCCGTCTCTCTGTTTCAGGTAAACTCCGATCGACCTTCACCGTAAAAATCGCACGATTCCGAAAATTTTGATTCAGAGTGAATCTAGGCTTTTTATAACAACCCTAGAAACCGTGACTCGATCCTGGATTAACCTATTGAGGTTAATCCAGTTGAGTCATGGATTTTAGTTGAAATGTGGGATTCCACTGGACACCACGACTCCGAATCAGCTTTTCACAAAAATGAGTCAAATGGTTTAAATTTAATGAGAAACTGATTCCATAGAATGTGATTTGATGGAAAATTCGAACCAAACGCCCCCTAACCCAACTGGGTGTTCGGAGAAGACGCTTAGAAGGACCAAATCGTTGAGAGTTATTTACCTTCACCCATTGTCCTCTCCTGAGTTAACTCTACTTTCGGTTTCGAAACAGATCGGAACAACCAATCGCAGTCAGTATAGGATTTCTTTTCTATCATGAACATCACAGTCCGCTCTCTGCAAGGCGAAGATTTCACAATTTTGGTGCACGGAGAAAGACTAGGGTTTCAGAGTCTTATCTTCATAGATCTGCTGCTTCTGTAATGCTCTGCAGGAATGCCTGACGCGAATGAACAGGTACCATTGTACGATCATGAGGACCACATGCAGTCCATGAATCACCCCATGAGTCAGATCAAGCGAGAAGACGACGGGGCAGCTGGAAGGCCAGCTCGAAAACGGTGATGTTGGGCGCAGCGTCGAGGTTATGGATGGCGTTGAAGACGTCCCTCCAGATTTAAATTACCTCGGCGGCGCCAATTTCGTGTTACCTTCATGTGGACAGTGTGTGGATCAGCTGACTCTCTCTCTTTCTCTCTCTCTCTCCTTTTACGGTGAAGTCTATGTGTTCGAGGTTTTTGAAGATGGGTTTTGTTAAATATGCTCAATTTATGTCCCTTCTGGATTTCAAACCCAAGTGAATTTGTTAACCAGATGATCTTCTTCTTCCTCTCAAATGTGACTAAATTGGAAGGTCAGAGTAAGATAGGGAGAGGACTTAAGGGTTTGAAAGGAGGCTTTTGGAGTGGACAATGATCACCCTCAACTTTTTGGATCCAAATTTACAAAGACCCTTTTTGAGTCTTGAGAATTTAACTTCAAATTTAGCTTTGGAGTTGACAACGACCATGAGTCGTATAACTGTTCTTTGATTTCCACGTTGAAGGTGAGGGTGTGAGGGTCAGGGTAAAATGATATTGAATTTATGTTTTTCAGCCAAAAGGGTAAAAATATTATTTCAAATTCTCACTTAATAACAATAAAGGGTCCGAGCATAATTTATAGTTATGTTATGAGTGTTTTTTTATTAATAGTGGTGCACTGTAAATTTCCCAAGCAAAAATTAAAATAGAAGAATATGTTGCAAAAGATTGTGCGCCCACTCGATATGGGTCGGATAGTTATCAACCGGAAACCCAATGTTTTAATTATTTAGAAAAATTACAGCCCCTCTTATTAGAATATAAGAGGGGAGGGTCTCTGGTCAAAAGATAAACAACTCAAAATTAAATATTTTGCTCAATAGAAACCTAGAATCTAGGTATTCATGCATGTTCTGTCATCTATCGGGCGTTCGACTACTAGGTAATCAGAAGTTGATAACTTAGCTTGCCTCTCTCTCTTTTTTGGCAAATCCAAACAAGTTGCTTTCGCATGTCTCCTTGATTATCTTGACAACATGATTGAGGGATGGACGTCTAAGTTGCTCTCCTAAGCGGGATGCACCGCACTCACTAAAGTTGTGACCAATTCCCTCCCTCTACTCGTTGTCCTCTTTCTCCATTCTCAAAACCATCTGCAAAAAATTGGGGCTAATCACTCCAATAGCAAATGAAATCTCTGGACGAAAATCTGACTTGACAAAGGAAATATCTACTCCAAAAGATCAGAGAAAGAGGAGTGTTTGATCTAATTAATAGCGGCATAAGAATTACCACTATACCACCCAAAGCGCCTTCCTAAGCAAGATGCATTTTTGAGACATAGTGATACATACCAGTTTCTTAATAATAAAAAAGCAGTTACAGGGCGTAATAGCCCCAACTGAAGCTGAGAAGCTAATTAAAATAAAAGCATTGACTGAAGAGAAATCACGTCGAAAAAAATAAATAAATAAGACATTCTACTATGATTCGGATTCATTCTCTATTCCAGCCTCAACTCCACATGTGAATAGCCCCAGGTCAAAGATGAAGGTGAGGCAATTATAGGGCAGCCAAAGCGTCAATTCAAATGAATCAAATGAGTGCCCCTCAAGCTGTAGCACTTGATTTGGAAACAAGGAGATTGCTAAAGATATATAGTGAGTTAATAGAAAAGATAGCTTAGTAGCCTCAGCTACAGAAGGAGTATACAAGGCATGCTGGAGGGTGGTGGTGGTGGGGAAGGTAGTGCAGAGGGTGGTGTGGGTGTGGGTGTGGGTGTGGATGTGGTGGGGGATGACAGAGGAGAGTTTTTTTTTTTTCTAAATTAAGGGAGATGGTTGGACAAGCCGGCAGCTCCAAGTAAGATAGTGCTAGCGGCACACACATGGGAGTGGGGAAAGCCATGGGTCGGGAGTCTTTTTATTAGGAGGAAAGGCAAACACATGGCCAGGTAGCCTGGTGGTATGGCCAGCCTTGTCACTTCAATTAATTACTTTTATTGGCAGTTTATTAACCATCATTAAAGGATATCCCATTAATTACTTTCAGGACCACTACTAAATGTCATATCTTTCATGATTTTTCTTTTTCATAAAAATAAAATTATCGCCCCACCCTTATGAAATAAAAAAATTCTATTCATCTTGACTCCCCTTTGCTCACTCTCATTGGCCCCTGTTAGTACAAGGGCCACACGACCAAGCAACCTTCTCTTACCCATAAAATAAATACATTTAATTATGGTAAAAAAAAAAATCAACCCCAAATGTTTACTTTTAGTGGTGGAACATATTATCAACACACTAAAGGGTATATACAAGGGCAAAAAAAGAAAGTGCCACATAGCAATAGTTGTGCCATATTTAATGGCAGATTTTCGACAATTGAAAAACAAAATCATAAAAGAGTTTCCCCACAGTTTTTGGGCTCTAAGTGACAGTATTTTTTCACAACTAAAGCCCTTATTTCTTGCACACAAAAAACAGTATTTTTTTTTAATTAATATGTGTGTATTGAAAAAAAAAAAAAAAAATACAATCCCTAATACCTTCTTTTGGACGGATCTATAGAAATGAAGAGCCCTAACTCAAGTAGGACATGCCCCACCCCCCCCCAAAAAAAAAAAAAAAAAAAAAGAAGAAAGATACATCCAAACAATTTAATATCTGTAGTAGACCACAATAGCTACATCTTCTATAAAAGCACATTCAACTTGCTAGAATCCTAAAATAAAATATGATAGGTGAGTTAAGTTGCTCAATCATGGAAGTGAAGATAGAACGGAGCATTTTTTTAATTCGATAACTCTTCCGTAAAATGCTTCTAATTTTCGGAGTGTTTAGGATTCTAAAGACACTATAACCGAAGTCATCCTTATATTCAAACTCCAAATTTCTAAAAAGTTTCTTACCATCACTTTCAGTTAATTCGCCATATTCCTCCCATTGAAGAGAAAACTTAGGGGTTGATCGGTTTCCCCCATTTTTTAGTCTGCAATAGGCGATAGAGGGTTATATGATGTTGAATTCTCTTTCAATTTCTCCCCAATCAACTCTTTATCTAAAGCCACCTCAGCAGCCACTTCCAAATTTGTATTCTTCTTGCTTAAATTGCTCTCCAATGAAACATAATTATCTATATTTAATTCTAAATTTGAATTTGAAATCCTTTTCATTTTCATGTGAGAATAATAATTCGGATCCTCCAAATCCTCTCTTACCTACTCCCCTCCTTAAAAACGTGGTCATCATCCACTTCAGCGATATGATCCTCTTCAATTCCTCATGGCTGTCTAAAATTTTTTGGTAGTTGGAGAGATATTGGACTCTTGAATATTCCTTTCCAAGTCAAATTGTTGGAGAGACGATTTGAATTTAAAATCAGCCGATAATCCCCAGAAACCTCTTTCCTTAAGAGTAATATCCATCTCAGCAAATTGATTGACTCCCTCAATTAGCATCTTATCATAGCTGTCCATACTTAGGCGTAAGAGGGTCCTTCCAAATTCAAATCCTTGGAGATAGGATTTGAATTAGAAATCAATCCAATCTCCCTTGAAATCTCTTTGACTTTATTAAGATTCTCTACACCTTGCTCCATAAATGATATCTCATCATCCATAAATGGCATTAGGGGTGTCAATTGGTCGGATTAATTTGGTTTCGGTCGGGCTGAATTGGTTTCGATCTAGGAATGAGAGAGATCAAAATCAATCCATTAAGGAACTTTGGTTTTTGGTTGGTTTCAGTTTTGGTTCGGTTTGGTTTCGGTTTATTTCGATTTTTTAGTATCGGGTTAACACCGTTTAGATCGGTTTATTATCGTGCTCAAACCATAATAAAATCTTATATTCATAACCTATAGTGATGAAATATTTGGCAAAAATACTTTAAATTTGTGACAAATAAAGGTTTATCATTGTAAAGGAAAGATAACTAATACTGAAACCAATGGATAACTAATTACTAAGAGGATAATTAATATTGAAATCACAAAATGAACCCTATTATCCAATTATTCATTTAAGTATCCAACTAATTTCGTATAGTGAACAAGGAAATCAATGCAAGCATTGGTATAATTTACAAATCAATTTCCTATCCATAACCTCATATTCATTGATTTGTAACAATTCCCCTTAAAATAAAAAATATTCTCACTAATATTGTAAAAGATGGACAGTCAATTCACAAATTTATAATCTCATAATCATTTATTTTTTTATCGGTTTCATTCGGTTTGGTTTCGGTTCGATCATTGATAGGTTCAGTTTGGACCGGTTTTTAGTTGATCCCAACATACCTCAGTCCAAAACCAATCCGATAAGGATCGATTTGGTTCGATCCATGTTTTTTCAGTCGATTTTATCGATTCGGGCTAGAGATTGACGGGTGGCATTATCCTCAACCAACTTAAGGGCGTTAGTGTAGACCTCTTGGGAAGCCTCATCCAACTCATCATTGTTGGCCAAATTTAATTTCTTCTTACAACATTCCTTTTCCAGCTCAGAAAAAAAGAACAATCTCTCTTCCACTATAATAGTGAACGTCTTCAATCAAAATTTCCAATAAAGAAAATGCATTAATAATGGAAACAGGTTCATTTGATCTGGTAATCTGCCCACTAAATCCTCTTCCCTTTCCATCCTTGTTCCCTCCATTTTTTTTTTCAGTCCGCACCATTCTCCTTGTCAGCTGAAGAATCCGGTAGCCCATCACCACCTTGTGCAGTTGCCTGAATTTCACCATTCTCACCACCTTGATTAGCTGTTGGTTGGGGTTCCTTCCTTCTCCACATCGACCTGCTCTTCCTTGAAGGCTGAGTCTTAATGACCCCTTCATATTGAGCCAGGAAATGACAAAAAATTTACAATAATCACATCTAGGAGGAACCCACTCATATTGGATTTGTTGTGTAAGAATTCTTTCATCTTCGTCTTTAATGGCCACTGCGGATGGCCAGTTATACGCTACATTGACTACTACACAAATTCTAGTAAAATACAGCTGCTCCATGGTTTTGGGTCTCTTGTCACTCAAGATTAAGAATCCAAGAACACTTCCAACAGCCCTTAATGAATCCACAGACCAAAAGTAAAATGGGAGATTTGGGGGCTCACCCAAATAGGAACAAAACTTAAATCCATTTTACCAAAGTGTTAATCCCAAGTTAACACTGAGAAGGGGTGAGCAGTGTCCATAAAATCTTTCCTGGAGATGTATTTGAATCTATCATGTATTTTGTTTAACACATACAATCATATGTTTGTCCAGCTTGCACCACTCAATGTCCAGGTTTACCAGACAAACATACACATCTTGCACGCATTCACAATCTACACATTCCAATATACAAGTATACACAAATAGCACAAGATATATATTGTTTAGCTTACTGCCTACTCCACAGAGCAATATTCTTTCTAGATTTTATATTTTGCTCAATACTCATTCTTGTGACTGTTACAACAATTCAGGTGCTATGGCACTTGCTTCAATAGAGTTTCACTCATTTACAATGTATATGATAATAGATATGAGTACAAATCCCTCCACTTACAATCAATACTTAGGTTATGCAACTTTAACAACCTAGGTCATACAAAGTGGACTTGATGAGCAGAGATTGCCTTCCTTTATTGGCAAGAGGTGAAGAGCTTCTCTGAGATTCTCAGGTATACGGGAATCTTCAACTTTCCTTCTTTGATGGCTAATCTTGAAACTTCAAGAGAACAAGATGGTTTTGTCTTCTCCTTCTTCTTCTTCTTCTTCTTCTTCTTCTTCTTCTATCACATACAAGGAGGTTCTTTGTCTTTAATGAACTTGATGGAGAATCTTGAACCTTCAAGAATTGAAGATGGTGATCCCTCTTCTTTGTTTTTAATAAATTCTAAAACCCCTCTCTAACATTCATGGTCTTTAACGGCTTTTCAAGTTTGGTGGTGATGGTACTTATGTATTCAATATACAAAAACCTTCAAACAAAGGTTTTTCTCAAGATTTGGACATAAGAGACAAACACTTGGCTTCTGGTTCTCTTTTCTCCTCTTTTCTCTTCGAGGGTTTTTCTTCTTTTTGATCTTCAAGAAGTTATAAATGAAATCTCTAAAATTCTCTTAAAAAGGTCCAACAAAAGCCCCAAAACCATGTAGGTTTAACCATCCGGTTCAGACTGGAATCTACTCTAGCAGATTAACCTTACCTCAGTGTCGGAGTCATAAATTTTTATATATAACTCCAAATGAACCGATTCTTATTGTTTCTGAAAGCAGACTCACATTTCTATAATTTCTATAGAAATATAATTCCTCTAATTCTTCTTTCAATATAGCTAAGAAACTCAGTTGACTCTGTTTCAAAGCGATCATACAAAAATGATCATATCTCTCTCATCTGCATTCTGATTAACCCGATTCTTTTTTCTACTGATAGAGGACTCAATAAGCTACATTTCTCATGTTTATATCTTTAACCCAGATATAATCTATTGATCTAAAAAATGAGATTGAAGCTAACTAATGTGTAGGATAATGCGTTTTCAACTTACACGTTGGCATGAAGAACATGTTGTTGCAATTTACCCCAATATCTGTTCAATGTGATTTCAATTGCGATAGACTCAAAGTTCAAGGATCTACAACTTACATGCACATGTCTTTTTCTAAATTTTTCATCTATATTTTCGGAAATACCCTCAAACGTTCTACCATTGTTTACAACAATGATTTATTCACTTTTAATGAAAGGTCCTTCCCACACTATTTCCACTTTCACGCATGCAATGTGTGACATGTCTCTGAGCATTATCAAGATAACTTAGTGATTATACATAGCCATGGTATCACCTCTGACCACCTCATCATTGATACATGGCCAAGGTTATCAACAAGGACAACCAATATGCAATACCAAGATTGGTCTCCGTACTCCATGGATGAAGAATTAAAGGTTTTCTTTGAATATACCATGGTCCTCCTTCTAGCACCTCTCCCTATCTTCCATAAGATTAAAAAGGAAGATAAATAAGCCATAATAAGCGGATTGAAGTCGACATGTCCAAAAATCTTTCAAAGCTTAAGCAACATCTCCTTTGTAAAATGAAAAGGTGGTCTTTTATCCAAGAAAAAAACCCACCAATGCATTTTTTCCATCGATCAATCTCTTCTCGAACCAACAGCAGAAGCTGATGGCCGGATGGCCATTAAGGAAATCAGATTGACCACCAACTTGGTCTGCTCCTCTCTCTAAAACACATTTATTGTGATGAATCAGATTGACCCCATGTGATTGTATCGTAGTCATTATATATAGACTTTTGAACCTTGGACAATGGACTATGATTGTTCCACAATCCTACATGGAATGTGACCTACACGTGACAAAGGAACCTGAGAGTGTGCATGGGCAGTTGCTTCCACATGAGGGATGTGCAAGGCAAACAACCACCATGAGCAACCTTTAAATGAGGGACCCATATGGAAAATGTATGGAGAGGACCTCTACCTCTCACCTTTTTTTCCCCACAATGTGTTTGAGAAAATGAACAAATGGAAAAAAAAATTTAAAGCAGCAGCCTAAATGGAATTTAAGATGAAGAATATAGACTTAATTCCATAGTCTTTCAAGTATAAATAAAGGATGACAGTGGCTCCATTGCTGTGCAGTTACTGGTAGTTCCTCTTGTCTCTTCAACTATCTTCACTAAAATGGTGGTGGTTGTCGAGGGTATGAAGCTAGAGTTCGACATCATAGATGATGAATCGATTCATCGCACTTGTTTTTATGAAGAAAACGATGATGATGATGATGACGATGACGACGACGGGAAGTCCATAGCGCCAGCAGCATAGCATTATGATTTTGGATTAGGGGTTTGCCTTCCCAGGTAGGTGGGAAGGGTTGAGAAATGACTGGGACAGAGGAATAGAAGTAGGATTTAGGAGACTTATTTCTCTAGATATATAGAGTTTAAACCACTATGGCTTCTTATATGTGAAAATGTTTTGATGGTTCCATCTATCAAGGTATGTAGTCGTGCTTTGCATCACATTCTCTCTTCTTCTCTCTCTGTCTCTCTGTCTCTCTGTCTCTCTCTCTCTCTCTCCTAGAAGCTTGGCTAAAGGGCTAAACTCATCCTTTTCTTTTGTTACCACATTGTAGGCTTCATATATTGTCCACAACAGGGTCACACTTTAATTCACAAAAAAGGTTATTTGAGAATCAAATCGGAAGTTTAATGCATCAACCTCTTTGCACATCATATTTGCAATTTCTCACTCTGATTTGTTACCATCAAATAATAAATTGTAAGCTTCCGTATAGCAAAACACTGTCCTAACTGAAAGGGCTACAGAAACAGTAAAAAAATAATAATAATAAATAATAAATAATATGTATATATATATATATATATATATAAATAAAATGCATCAACAAGAAGCTCCTTCATGAAATAAAACCCAAAAAAGTGCTTCCCATGTTGCTGTTATTTTCCAGCTAGTGGGGAATACACAAGTACACATTCCTAGGCTGTGGGCAGGGTTCCAAAACTCACCAAATTTGACAAGGAATCACCTGATTCAGAGGTCACCGATCCAGTTTTCTATTGAGTTGATACTAAAGGTGTTAATCGGTTCGATTTCGATGTATATAGTGTGATTCAATTTGGTTCACATTTATTTGGCGAAACTAAAATCGCACCATTTATTAAACGGTTGCATTTTCTAAAACCATAATCATCTAGTAAACGGTTTCGTTCCACGGTTTTGATTGCAATTTATTGCATATACTTTTAAATGATTTGCAATCGGTTTGTTAGCTTATTAGCATGCTTACTAAAATTTGCTTTTGTTGGTAAATGCTTCAATCTTGTATCAAATAAAATGAGGCATTGAACAAGCAAGGATTTAACTACATAACTACATAATAGGAGTAAATTATTAAATAGACCGTTAGATAGCCTCTATGGTCTTTAATTCTTCCCTAAATTAAACCATTATGTTTTATTAAAACAACCAAATATTCAATCGTTATACAGATTAATCGAATCGATTTTGACAGTTTAAGCATTTCGATTTTCACGGTATCAGTTCGATTTGAAACCAATAATTTAAACGGTCAAAACCGACCCAACCCATTTAACAAACCAATCTTAAACTTAAAACCAGAACCAAACCAAATCATTTACTAAACAGTTTTACGGTTTTGATGTAAAAGACTTGATTTGGATTCTATAAACGATTTCGATTTCAAATTCACATCCTTAGTTGATACAGCCAATTCTTGGATAAAAGCTCTAGAATCATTCGAATATTCCTCAGGTAATTGGTGGAATCGACAGACTGCCTCCATCACCGATTATACATTTTAAAACACTGGCCGCGAGAGACCAGCTCTCCTAGATTTATCTTACACTTGTCATAGAGTGGTCACATGGAAGATAGAATGTTTGATCCTAGTAGGTAAACACTAGATGAAGCCATATATCTATTTCTGTGCTCTGTTCATAATTTTTTTCTCTTGGGTTTTTTTTTTTTGAGGTTGGGGTGATGAGAAGAACTAGAATAGGTGTGGATAATATACAGAATCTAATAAATTACTTTCATCAGAATCTAATAAAATGAAATGTCATTGGGCATGGTTGCCATTTGCACACCCTGAAAATTTTTCCCCAGGATATTTATTTTTGCATCCCTTTGTTATTTCACTCTCACCAAACATAAGAAAAGGGAAGATAGCAATGGCTTGAGTAAAAATGAGAGAAGATCAAAAAAATGTACAACTTCCCAGTCATAAAAACAAGAAATGAAACAAAAGAAGTATTAAAAATAATAACAGAGATCATCTCAGCAAGTTGCTCAATGGGATTTTACATGAAACCTGCTGCTTCGAGAAAGTAAGGCATTTAAGGATACCGTATCAAATTGATCAAGATGCACATTTATTTCAATTTGCATCTAAGGTTTTTAAACAATAAATTGCAACTATCTTATAGCACACTAATAATAGAATAACTCATGTTTTTACCCTTAAAATATTTGTAAACAAGCAGATCCGGAGACTGAATCAAACTGTGCCAGCCCCCAGCACATCGCAAGTTCATTTACTTGAAAAGAGACAGACAAATCTTGCAACAAGTGTTGGCAGCAAAGAGCATCAAGTACTCTAATGTGAGAAGTGGCCTCCCTACTGTATCCCAAAATTACTGAGTTGAGATCTGTTAGATTTCCATCAAACATAAAAGAGTTTCCACACACAACAGCACAGAGCACCATCTAGCTGAAGAACTCATAACTCCAGGCTTTATCTAGATGGTCCGCAGAAATGGGCACCTTAACAAGCATGATCCTTCTCAGGGTTAATATGTCCTCTTGATGTTAAATATTGATAAGAGTTCATGACTCTGATGTCCCAGGTCTAGCAGTCCACAGGCTCCAGCAAAACATAGTGGTCTTCCATCCCATTTGTTCCTTTTATTTATTCAATTAGGAAGAAGATTGCCTGTAGAATGTAAAGATTCATATATAGAGGAGCTTCAAGTAATATCATACTATAAAGAGGAATACCTCAGACAAAGAATCCACTCTCTTCAATCTAAATTGAAATAAACAATGAGTTACATTTGGCTGACAATCAGTCTTCATAGCAAAATCCTGCATTTGGAACTTCCATCGAAATGGAAGCTAATAGTAAAACACACAATCAGAAAGGAACTTTACTTAACTTGGACGTTTTGTCAATTTGCAGTGTCCTCAAATTTCACTTACTTATAAGGGTCAAAATGACCAACTGTACAAAGGCAACCTTTAAGGTGGTTCAAGTCCTCTTGATCTTTGAGAAAGTGCCTACTTCTGAGAAGTAGGTACTTTGAGTACCACTACCCAGCTGATTTAATGCCTGTGGATTTGTGAGCTCGATTCCCTACAACATAACATAACATGAAAAATGTCATTGGGATTAAAGAAAAATACATTTAACAGGTATGTAAAAACCTCCAGCTCACCCCACCCTCTACCCAACACCCCCCAACCAAAAAAAAAAAAAGAAGAAAGTTGAAAAACCTGACTAGCACATAAAATGGAATGAGAATATCTTTACAGTAGTCAACAAATGTATGAAATGCTAAGGATATATGCAAAACACAGCAGTTTTGAATCAAAAAACGCTATAAATAAGTAATATGTAAAATATATTATTCATAAAAATGAGAATAAAGTAAAGTTGAGACAAGCACATTCAATTAATTATGTATAAAAGATGAAGTTTCTTACATGTACTAATACCAATTTTTTTTATGGGTATTGTATCGTTTCTGTATCTAAAAGATACGAAATGTATCAGTTCATATCAGCAGATATGATACTTTAAACCTTGAGTTTAATCTTTATAAATAGTTTATCCCTAATTTAGAGGATTTTTTAAATGAAACTTCCTAATTTAGTCTTCATAAAGGTGGTTTGTTGTATCCCTAATACAGTGGACTTTTAAACGGAACTTCTAATTTAGTCTTTATAAAGGGTTTTTTTTTTTTTTTTCGAGAACAAGCATTGAACTCTACCTTTAGGTTGCATACACAATCAACAAACCATTTAGGCATCAAGAGGCTTGTAAGGTGTTTTGTTGTTGAATCTTCTCCTATGGGTCTTCTTCCTCTCTGACTCTCTTCAGCCCAGATTAGTTCCTCCATTAACCTCTCTGTTTCCTATATCCTCCTCTTCTTCTTCTATCAGAGATACCATTATCGAATTTTTTGTTTCCAGCTTTTTTTTTTTTAATCTCATATATCATATTTAATCATCTGGTAACAGTTTAGTCAATTCTGGTAATTATTTTCAAATTCACCAGTCTCCTTTATTACTTTTTCTATACAACATATCACATCATCCTGTTCTTACTTGTTCCCCACTGAATTAAAAAAAAAAACAAAACAAAAAAAAAAAAAAAACTGTTGCAATAGCGCAACTTTAGTGTCGAAACCGCAACCAACAGGTTGCAATAGTGCAACTTAACTGTTGCACCAAGGTTCGCTCCCGCTGAGTTATAATTGGACCCCTTTATTTTGTGAAATGGTAAGAATTTGTCCTCTGCTAATTATTATCAATTTCTCTTCTTTTAATCAGAAATAAACTTTGTTTTATCTTAGTTGCACTTTCAGGTTAGCTTCATAATGCAGAACCGGGGCTTGAGAAAACCCTGTTTGGTTTGCTTAATGGCTCACCCAAATAGGAGTACTCAATAACCCAAAATGTAGTGGCAATATTGTAAATAAACAGAAGTTATAAAGGTGAATGGCAAAGTTGTAATTAAACAGATTATTTATGAGCTACTTAGGAGATGGGACTTAAAGGGAATTAATAAATATTTAGTGGGGATAAACTAGGCAGCAACAGAAGTAAAGGATAATGTGGTTACAGTAAACAAAGGTAAGGGCAACTTTGGAAAAGAATTGTGAATACCAACCCATGACCAGAAGTCCTAGTCTTAGGTTGTCTTCAACCTTGCGCTCAATAATGGAGGCGGGAGGCAATTCTGGTTCGAGCCCACTAACCCTTTGAGGGCTCTTCTATTGGTCCTGCAAATTCAAGAATAATGTCGAAGCTTCCCACCCTATCAGACGCACAAGTCAGTGGTAAGGATGAACTCTGCCAGCAGCAACTAACTTCTCCTGCAACTGATTCCAACGCAAGGCACAGAACCAGATCTGAACCAGGTCTCAAACTCTTGATAGAACGACCCTGTAGAGACGAGATTCTAGGACTAGGTCGCCTAGGGAAGGAAAACCCTCTACTAAAATCTCAGTCCAAATAGGTCAAGAACGAGGGAGATCGATCCCCTTGTTTGGGACTGCAACTACCGCCCAGTAACAGAAAGGGAATACAACCAGAAAAGAGAAAAGAAGAAGAAGAAGAAGAACAAAGGAAGATGAAGAATGTAAGGAAGAAGAAGAAGAAAAAAAGCAGGGGGTCACACACAACCACAGTTATCAGCCATTTAACCAGTCGTTCAAATTATTTCATTCCAAAAACTGAAAACTCCATTATCGATTACAGCAATATAAAGAAAAAAAGCCTCACATAAATTTGGAAAGCAGTTAAAAGTTGGAAACTAATCTAAAATGGAAACTAACTTAATTGCAAAGGAAAACCTATGTATTTGCTTCTAAAATAGAGAAAAATCAAATATACTAATTTGCTTTCCTAAATATCAACTAACAACCCTGGCAAGACCAGAATTTCAGTTTGGGTTGGTTTTGTCTTGGCTTAGGCCTCCATAATGGGTCAGTCCAGTCCAGCCAAGCCAAGGCATCTGCATCAGCTTGCGTCCTCTGAAAAGAACTCGATTCCGTCGAGTTCGGATGAGGCCCAAGAATGCCATCTGAGTCAATGCGCCTGAGGAGAAACGTACCAGCCGTCTTCTTGAGTTTCAGAGGGGGAAGATCCTTTGCCGGAAGAAACCTCATCTCAAGTCCACCATGCTGAAAGGAGTAAGTATTCTCATATCCACAGTGCTTAGCTTTCTTGTCGAACAACCATGGGCGCCCCAGAAGAATGTGACAGACCTTGAGAGGAAGAACATCACACTAAACCTGATCAATCAGCTCACCAATGGAATACGTGAGTAAACACCTTTCATTGATTTTCAGATTAATGTTGTTCACCCACCCAACTTTGGAGGATCTGGATGAGGCTCCGTTTTCAGACCCAACTTGCGAACAGCATCCTCAGCAACAACGTTGGTGCAACTGCCGAGGTCAATCACCATATTGCAGAAGTTATCATTGCATCGCACCCTGGTCTGAAAGATACTATTACGATGCCAATCGTCCTCCTCGGGAAGCTTCTATGTAGTCAAAAGAGGACGGATCACATAGAACGATTGACGCTCGCCATCACTATCACCATCATTGATCTCACTAGGCTCACGTTCACACTCAGCCTCCAGATTTACCGTTCCTGTTTTCAGTTGCTCTTCTGGTGCATAGGGTATAAAATTGTCCTTATCGATGTATGCTAACAATCGATTAGGACACCGATTAGCTCGATGCCCGTATCCCTTGCACGTGAAGCATTGAACAGCCTCCTTCGGAGATACTGAGTGGGGAGTATGGTCTGTCAGAGCCACGACGAGGAGGGGAATATGGACGAGCCAGTCATGTAGGCGTTGATGAAGAACCACTAGCCTATAGTTTATTAACTGAAGCTGATTTCTCTTGAGAAGATTGCTGTGGGCATGAGGCATCTCCTCTAGGGTGTCAAAAAAAGTCCTCCGAGTGTAGGGCCTCTTCAAACTTTCCTCAACCTGATAGGCCACTTAAACTGCATCCTCCATGGTAGATAATCTACTAGCGGCTAGTGCGGCACTAATCTGTGGATGCAAGCCATTGTGAAATTGCGCCACTAAGACTTCCTCATCTCACTCAAAGTCAGATCGAGTGGCTAAATAGTAGAATCTGGCCACATACTCAACTGACATATTGTCCTGCCTTAATTGCACAAATTTGAGGTGTACCCGTTGCTTGTAATTGGTCGGTTGGAATCTTCTGTCCATCGCACCTCGCATTTCAGCCCATGTAGTAATTTGCCCAAACCCTCGAGTCCGATTTTGCTGTTGGTGTTTTATCCACCAAACACGAACTGTGCTTTTCAATTTTCCCTCTGCAAATATCAACTTTCTAGTCTCTGTCAAGTTGTACCATCTAAAGAAAATATCCAAACTGTGAACCCAGCCAAGGTACTACTCTGGGTTGTGGTCTCCATAAAAATCAAGGACGTCCAATCTCGCTGCCTTGTCTGCTCCGTCGTCATATTGTCCAACCCCATAAGGTGGTGGTGGTGGTGGTGGTGGTGGTGTATGATGAGGTGGTGGTGGTGGTAGGGGAGCATGTGGTAATGGCTGTGAGGTGACGTGAGGCAACCCTGTGGGACGGAGTTGGAAGAATCCTCAAATAGCATGGGACTCTTTCCTTTCTCAGAAGCTATCAACCTGTCAATATAAGCCTTCAAAGAAGTCATCACAATCTGCAAAGAAGTGACATTATTATTGAGCGTGTTAACACTTCCCTCTAAGGTAGTCACTTGTTCAGTGAGATTGGCAATAGTTGTATCAGTCTCTTCTTTATGTGAACCAATCCGCTGAAAAGTTCATTGTTACTCACCATCGTTGTAGGAATCTTTTCGCTCGATACTAGATAATGCAAAACTAGGGCTTGAGAAAACCCTGTTCGGTTTGCTTAATGGCCCACCCAAATAGGAGTACTCAATAACCCAAAATGCAGTGGCAATATTGTAAATAAACAGATGTTATAAAGGTGAATGGCAGAGTTGTAAATAAACAGATTATTTATGAGCTAATTAGGAGATGGGACTTAAAGGGAATTAATAAATATTTAGTGGGGATAAACTAGGCAGCAACATAAGTAAAGGTCAATGTGGTTACAGTAAACAAAGGTAAGGGCAACTTTGGAAAAGAATTGTGAATACCAACCCACGACCAGAAGTCCTAGTCTTAGGTCGTCTTCAACCTTGCGCTCAATAGCGGGAGGCAATTCTGGTTTGAGCCCACTAACCCCTTCGAGGGCTCTTCTACTGGTCCAGCAAATTCAAGAATAATGTCGAAGCTTCCCACCCTATCAGATGCACAAGTCAGTAGTAAGGATGAACTCTGCCAGCAGCAACTAACTTCTCCTGCAACTGATTCCAATGCAAGGCACAGAACCAGATCTGAACCAGGTCTCAAACCTCTTGATAGAATGACCCTGTGGAGACGAGATTCTAGGACTAGGGTCGCCTAGGGAAGGAAAACCCTCTACTAAAATCTCAGTCCAAATAGTTCAAGAACGAGGGAGATCGATCCCCTTGTTTGGGACTGCAACGACAGCCCAGTAACAGAGAAAGGGAATACAACCAGAAAAGAGAAAAGAAGAAGAAGAATAACAGAGGAGGATGAAGAATATAAGGAAGAAGAAGAAGAAAAGCAAGAGGTCACACACAATCACAGTTATCAGCCATTTAACCAGTCGTTCAAATTGTTTCATTCCAAAAACTGAAAACTCCATTATCAATTACAGCAATATAAAGAAAAAAAATCCTCACATAAAATTGGAAAGCAATTAAAAGTTGGAAACTAATCTAAAACGGAAACTAACTTAATTGCAAAGGAAATCCTATGTATTTGCTTCTAAAATAGAGAAAAATCAAATATACTAATTTGCTTTCCCAAATATCAACTACCATCCCTGGTCAGACCAGAATTTCGGTCTGTGTTGGTTTAGTCTTGGCTTAGGCCTCCATAATGGGTCAGTCCGGTCCAGCCAAGCCAAGGCATCTGCATCACTTCACTATTATTCCTTATCAGTATCATATAAAAATTTATCTCCCTTAAAGTGTCACTTGTAGGATTTTGGTTTATCAATAGATTCAAGCAAGCTATTTTCCCAATTTCTTAAATTAGGGTTTAGTTTGCCTCAATAAGCATCACATGTCCACATCATGTTAGCTATTCTTCGTTTCCAATGGAATGGCCATTACACCCAAGAAGCTGGGTATTTGTGTCTAATGAAATAAGCAAATCTCCAAGGACAATCTTCATTAGAGGTAAGCCAAGCATGATAGTAATTGCTAAATCTTCGTGGCCCATGGTGGATCCTGTAAACAATAGAGAAAAAAGAAAGCGAGAGAGTTGCGATTTGGGTAATGGGAGTCCCAAACTCTCAATCGATGAGATTGGGTTGCCCTGCTCAATTCATTATATATCCTAGCAATTGCATACTATACTCCTAGTAGGAATAAGAAACAATAAAATAGGAAACAAATCTAACTTCTAATTCTAATCTACTAACCAATTATAGTTAGACTAGAACACCCCTAAACCCCCCTAAGGGGAGTCGTGGCTTGCGCTAGACAGCTGGCCATGATTCTCTCTTTCTTATGTCATACTTCTAACAGAATCAAAGCCCTCTCTCATGGCAAAGTCCAAACCCATGTGAAGAGAGCTAAGTTCAGCTCCCATAAAATTCCCAAAGCCAACTGGACCTAGATAGCCCCTAAAACAGTTCTATTGCCAGATCTAATCACTTCAACTCTAAAAGGGCCTGCATGAAGGCCCATCCAAGTTTTAGTTTCACTATTCCATCCAAGGAGTCAGAACTTCTCCTTGCTCTTTGGCCTTTATGAATATTAGCATTGATTGTATTGCCTCAATTTGCGAACAGAAATATAGGTTAAACATCTTTATAGAGTGGTCAGCCATTACACAATGGCCTAACAACCAATAGCAACCAAAGAAAAAAATAACTTCTAATCTTGCTATTATTTGGCTTCTTTTATTAATTTCTCGATACCAGGCAAACAGAGATATCCTCCATACCTGAACACTAGAAACCAAAGAAAAAAATAACTTCTAATCTTGCTATTTTATTTGGATAATTAAATAAATTAATAACCAAAGGAGAAAGAATATACAAGGGGGGAAAAAGAGAAAGAGGGGGGGAAGAGACTTCAGCTAAAAGGAGAAGCCAGCCACAAGGGCAAAGAACAACAACAAAGAGCAGGCCAAAAGTCAATACTCAACAAACCAACCAAGCGATACAACAACAAAAAAAGGGGGGATCAAGAAGTGGAGATGGTGCCATTAGGAAGGTTCCAGGAGGCAAAAATGTGTCTATTCCGGGAATTGGAGACAGGCCTAATGTGAAAGGAGCGGATTTTGGAGGAAAGGGGGGAGACCAGCCGGTAGGGGAGAGAATTGAGGAAACAGAGGCAGAGGGGAGACCCGAGGAATAGATAACTCTGGCCGAGATCAAAGTGGAGAGAATATCAGAGGGGTGCCACGAATCGTGCCACGAATCATGCCAAAGGGAGGTCAAATGGCCATTACCAATAGAGAAGGAGATCGCGGTGAGAGCAAGAGGACGGTGATTAAGGATTTTCCTCCAAATCCAGAAGCATCCGCAGGGATGGGGGCAGACCAAAGGGAGTTGTCTTTAAGCAGGGAGGTGTGAATTCAATCAACCCAAATGCTTCTCTGCTTAGAAACAATTTTCCAAATAAGCTTAAGAATACCCACTGAATTGACTTCTTTGATCTTTCTAATACCCTGACCTCCTTCAGATTTGGGGAAACAAACCTGGTCCCAGGAGATGGGGTGAAGAAATCTAGAGGAATCAGACCCCTTCCAAAAGAAGGAACAGAGGAGTTTTTAATGGATTTGATGGATGAGGAAGGAAGACCATAGATACCAGACCAATAGAGGTACATGGACTGGAGGACAGATCTAATAAGGGTGAGGCGCCCAGCATAAGATAGAAGCTTGGCTTTCCAGAGCCGGAGCCTCTTCCTCAAGAGGTTGAGCAAAGGAGAACAATGGTGAGCCGAGAGCCTAGAGGAGATGAGAGGGAGGCCCAGGTACTTGACTGGGAGGCTACCTGGGGAGAACCCAGTGATCTGGAGGAGGAGGTCACGGGTAGCATCAGAGACACCCGCAAGGAAGAGATTTGACTTGTGCAGGTTAATTCGGAGACCCGAAAGAAATTTAAAATAGTGGAGGGAGTCTATGATGGAGGAAATGGAAAGAGGGTCAGCCTTAAAGAAGATCATGATATCATCAGCAAAAGCAAGATGGGTGAGGCGAAGGGAATTACACTTCGGGATGGGGGAGATGAAGTGTAGGTCAGTGGCGTATTGAATGGAGCGGGAAAGAACTTCAAGAGAGAGGGAGAAGAGGAAGGGAGAGAGGGGCAACTTTGCGAATGCCGCGGGAAGAGGAGAAATAACCAGCGGGGCTGCCATTGATAAGGACAGAGAATCTAGGAGAGGATATGTAGCAATGGATCCAATGGACAAAGGATGGGGGAAATGACATGTGAAGTAGGACTTTAGAAACAAAATCTCAATTAATAGTGTCAAAAGCCTTATAGATATCAATCTTGAGGAGAGCAACAGAGGAGTGGGATTTACGATCAAAGCCCCTGACAATCTCATGGCAGAGAATAACGTTATCTACAATGCTCCTACTGGCAATAAATGCAGACTGATTTGGGCTAACCAAGGAATCTATCACTTTCTGAATCCTGTTGGCAAGAATTTTGGCAATGAATTTGTAGAGAAGATTGTAGAGAGAGATGGGTCTAAAATCATTTATTGAGTTAGCACCTTCCTTCTTTGGGATTAGGTAAAGAAAGGTGTGGTTGATTCCCCCAATCTGATTGGGGCAGAGGAAAAAACTACGAACCGCAAGGATAAGATCTTTGCAGATGATATGCCAGCAAGAGAAAAAGCCCATACTGAAGCCATCCGAACCTGAAGCACTGTTGGCTTTATGGGAGAGTATAGCAGAGAAGATTTCATCCTCAGAGGGAATGGCGTGAAGACTGGGAAGGAGCTTATCAGGGAAAAATTTGTTGAGGATGTTATGGGGAATAGGGGGAGTAGGGTAGTGGACAGGGAGAAAATACTAGTAAAATGGGAGATAGCCTCGGATTTAATGTCAGAGGGGGTGGACAGCTCAAAACCAGAGGAAGATAGGAGCAGGGGGATGGAGTTAGCATTGTGCCTGGCTTTGAGGGACCAGTGAAAGAAGGCAGAATTAGAGTCTCCCAAATCCAACCAACTGATCCTAGCTTTCTGGCGGAGAAAGCTTTCTTCCTGAACCAAGAGAAGGGAGAGCTCAGAGGAAGTCAGACTTTCTTCAGCGGCAAGCACAGGATTAAGAAGATCAGATTGAATTCTGAGTTGGATCGAGTGAAGCATATCACGGCAAGAAGAAACACACGAGGAGATATTGCCAAAAGTGCAGAAGTTCCAAACCTTTAGGACTTCTTTAACAATTTTGAGCTTCCTGGCAAAAGAAATGAGAGGCGAGGAAGAGAGGGGGTAGGAGCATTCCAAGGATCTTAGACAAGAGAGAGGAAGTCCGGGTGGGAGGATCACATATCAAAGAACTTGAAAGGCTTGGAACCAAAGGAGGAAAAGGGGAAGACAAAGATGGAGATGGGACTATGGTCAAAGATCCCCGGGAGATCAAAGGAAGCATGAGAGGAAGCAAAGGAATTGAGCCAAGCTTCATTAACAAGGGCCCTATCCAGTTTGCAAGCAACACAGAGGTTTCCCGACCGTCTGTTGTGCCAGGAGAATTTGGTATTGGACCATCTGAGATCATTAAGGCTAAGATCCTCCAGGCAATTGTTGGAGTCAACAGCTTGGTTGTCCAAAGGATTACCCCATGCTTCTCATGGCTGAAGCGGACCACATTGAAATCTCCCGCAACCCCCCAAGGGTTGGAACCCGTGAAGGGGGCAAAGGAGCTAAGGTCAGTACAGAGGGGGAGCCTGAGGGAGGCCCGATTGTTCCCATAGAAAACAGAGAAAGCAGATGAGAGAGCTCGAGGGATGAGAGATGGAGAGATGCATGGACTGAGCAGAGGAGGAGACAAATATATGAAGAAAGGATGGGTCCCAAAGGATCCAAATACGACCATTAGAGTTGTGCAAATAGTTGGAGGTAAAGGATCAGAAGGGAGCTATGGAAGAAGCAATACGACTAGCTTTGTCCTCAACCTGGGTTTCGAGGAGACAGCAGGGATTGGATTTGGCGGAGCGAATACGGGAACGAATGTCAGATTGTTTGGCCAAGGAATTAAGATCTCGGAAGTTCCAAATGGTCCAAGGGATCATTGAGAGGAGGGGGGTTGAAGGGGCAGCACAGGCTCTGAGGAGCGAAGAGGGGCTTTAGAGGAAGCCCTACGGTTATATCCAATGACAGGAGAAGAAGATGGTTGGGAGTGGGGAAGGTTTTTGGTTCTAGAGGAGGATCTCACAGTAGAGGCAGGTTTCTTTTTGGGTTTGGGAGGAATATGAAGAGGGGGAGAGAGGATGGGAGTGGTAGTCGAGGGGAGGGAGGTCGGGGATCTAATGGAAGCAGGGAGGGTGGTGTCTGATGCTGCCGGAAGGGACAGCAATGGCCTAGAGGAACCATGGCAACCATCAGTGGCGACATTTAGTAAGGCAGAGCTGGTGCAGCAAGACAAAGAGCCTTCCAAGGCAACCGAAGGTGCAGGGAGAGTGGGCAGAGACACCATTGCAGAGTCCAGGGAGAGGTCCCTTGAAGAAGTCGGCAGCATGGGGCCTTCCGATGCCAGAGCTATTGAAGGCAGGCAAGGGGATGCATTGCAACATTGGCCAACGACTGGGGGGAGGCATTCACGTGCAGAGAACCATTTAGGGGCCGAATCGAATTTCCAGAAAGGAAATCAGGCGCCACACAATGGTTGTTGAGGCAGTTCAATGTAGCGGAAGTTGTATCGCTTGTGGCAGCAAAGGTGGAGTCACTAGTAGGGGGCAGGTGACTGAGGATGATGAATGAAGTAGAGGCAAGCATTATGAGGCTGAGGCAGTTCAATGTAGCGGAAGTAGCAGGTGTATCGCGGCAGCGGAGACTGAAACAGCAGCGGAGACGGTGGCAGTGTAGACTGAATCGGCAACAGAGACTATAACGACATCTGAGATTGGCATGACAAAGCAGGGCTTCAGCAGAGGCGGAAACCGAGAGGCGGCACAAGTGGCAAGGGCTAAACAATCAGTAACGAGAGCAGAAGAGGGGCCAGGGGAGCTGTCCAGGGCATCAATCGAAGGAAGGCAGCTGGAGACGACCGGCAAAGGAGCAGTGGAGCAACGGAGAGGGAAGAGACTCAAAGCAAGTCTCGGGCGAGGGAGAAGGTTGAGACGGGTTAAGGCAATGTGAGTGGGTCAGGTCAGAAGTGGATTGTAGCGTGCAGAGGGTCGGGCAGGGGAGTGGATAGAAGAGGTTTTGATGGGTCGGGTGAGTTGTATAAGTTGCCCGGGTATAAGGGGTGGTCAGTTGGGAATTTAGAGAAGGTATTTAACAATTGAACCGGAATGAACTAGTTCAATGGAAAGAAAGAATCAGAGACTTTGGACCAGACCAAAAGAGGATTAAAGGGATTTGAAGACTGACGCGAAGGGATGGAAGTGGAAGAGGAGTGACGGGAGGAGGGGGCAGGGTTTGGAAGAGGAAGAATTGGTGAAAGACAAGGCATTAAGGGAGCAGAGGTAGAAGGGATGGCAGGTAAGGGTAGGAGAGAACCAGATGGAGTTTCAAGTGTGATCGGACTTTCCTCAAAAGTCGCAAGGACCGAGAAACGATTGCAACCAAAGGTAAACGCAACATCCTTCGGACAAGGGGATATTGCCACATCAGGAGTATCCAAGGAGATCGGCGTGGAGGGCGAGACAAATGAACGAGCAGAGGTAACTTCTGGTAGCGGCAGCAGAGGCGGCGGCCCTTTTTTCTACTTCTTGTTCTGTTTTCAATGAAAGGGTCTTCTGGAGGATGATCAGCATCAGGAGGTGTCGAGGCCGCTGGCGGCAAGGATTCTGCAACGGCTTTCTTAGAACAGAGCGTCGTGTTGTGTCCAAAACATTTACATAGGGTGCAGATTGGAGGCACCCAATCATAAATGACCGCCTGGGTGAAAGAGTGACTTGTGCCATCTTCAACAGTGATGGAGGAGGGCAAAGTCTTGTTTACTTCAACTTCCACACAAATTCTAGCAAACGAGAGCCTGTCCATCGCCTTTGTGCGCTTATCAGAATATAGGGGTTTACCTATTATAGAGCCAATGTATAAAGTAAAATACAAATAAGAGTTATGGCATTCAATCTCACATTGCAAGAAATCCAAGAATTTCTGGGGGCACTAGCACGAGCAAAAATGGTTGAAAAGTCTACTGTTTGAAAGAGAGTAAAACGACCCGAAATCCCAGGAGCTGATCCAAAATCACCTACTCGATTGACAGGCATAGCTTTTGTAGCTGCTTTATCTGCCTGAAGTCGTGTAAACCCGTAGCACACCAATAATGCAGAGGGAGGTTGGAGAAGGAGACCCACAAGGGGAGCGATGTCGGTTCCGAGCAACTGAATGAGGTGTGTTCGTCCCATTGACAGAGGAATATGGGTTTTTTGCCCACATACCAGGGATTACCATCAATAGCAATCGATTTGTCAGAAGCACAAGAGAAGTTGAAAACAAATGTGCCATTGTCGAGCATGAAAGTGGAGAGGGCTCCAGCGGGCTTCCATTGCTTCTGAAGTGAGGATTGAACAACCAAGAAGGGTGGCCGGCTACCAAGGAAATTACCAATCACACAATTACTCCATTTAAGGATCTCAGAGGCAAGAAGATCAGGTGGGCAAAGGGGTTATGGGACTGAGGAGGATGGTAAAACAAAGAGTGACCAGCAGAGAGAAGAGGAGAGGATGAGGGGGAAACAGACGGAGAGGAGGGAGCAGGGGGGAGGAGACAACAGAGTTCCAAGGTCTGGTTGTAGGGAAAGGGGTAGTGGGGAGGAAGAGGGAGAATCGGTGGAAGAGATAGGGGGAGGAAGTTCAGGGAACGGCTGGCAAGAGGCCGGGAGGGGAGGAGGGCCAACGGCGAGAGCCGCAGGAGAAGAAGGGGTCATACAGGGGGGTCAGTTCATCGGGGTGGGCAGAGGTTGAAATTCTGGTCTAATCTTGCTATTATTTGGCTTCTTTTATTAATTTCTTGATACCAGGCCAACGGAGATATCCTCCATTACCTGAACGCTTCATATACCCGTAGAATATCCCATGTTTAATCAAATCAGATGGGTATTTATGGGATGTCTGGTGCACATGCAAAAGTAGGACACTAGGGCACGGCCATTATTAGTGTCAACACGAAAAATAACAAAAAAAAACCATTCTTATGTCAAAATCCACCAAAGTGAATAACATATTTTACCCTTTTTTTATGACAATTTCTATTTTCTTTATCGTTTTTATGTCATTTGTATCATTTTGGAATCAATCCAAACACAATACATTCACTAATCGTGTCTTGTAATGTCATATTCGGGTTGAGAGGTGTGTTTTCCTGTCATGTTCAGGTTAACCCACAAGACCAATTAGTTTTGTGGACGTGTTCAGGTCGAGACATTTATGTTAGACTCATGTCTCAACATGACCTGAAATTGACATAGCACGACCCATTGCCACCGCCTATTGAGTGTAGGGTTCATCATCAACATATCCAGTGATTTTTCCAACTGGCCCAATTCTATTCTCGAAATTCTTCAAGTAAACAGAAGAAAAGTTCGACACCTAGTAGAGCCAAATTAATGCTGCTTTAAAAAATGAGGGGTTTATTTTCTTCCAAATTCTTTCCCTCGAGCTTATGAAACTCTGAGATAAATAGCTTCCCTTCACCACTAAACTAAAAATTCACATCCCCATAATCATTCCATCTTATGTATCAAGATAAGGTATCTTTGCCGGAGGAGCTTCCAACATATGGGACTGGATTGTGGCACACAGGTTAAACCTCAGTCGGCTTATTGGACCAAAATGTGTCCATTTTTTAGCAAAAAAAGAATGATGTACTGAAATATCCAAAAGAAAAATCCCCAGATAAAAACCAACAGAGAGATCTGTGCATTTTTCCAGCTCTCACTTCCACTTGGTGCAAATATGGACTCCAACTCGATGATGATAATTTAAACAGAAGACAAAAAGAGCAATCCACAGCAAGGGACATGAAAGAATGAGTAAAAAAGGAAAACATGAAATAGGAAATGATGGTACCAACTAGATACTAACCTGCACAGGTGTAAATGCCAAACTAGAAGTCAACCCTGAAGTGGCACCACTGCTGCCGTATTGCTTTTCTTTGAACCTGAAAACGGTCATGCACGGCATAAGGTCATGTAGACAAGGTTGATTTTAAGAATTCAAGAGTAAATGAAAATAGGAGGTAAAAAAAGTATAGCCTAGTGTGCAATACTGACTAGTGAAGCATTATTTTACTCTCAGAGAGAAAATTGATAACAGGATGGGAAGAAAGTTAAGTATAACCAGTAAAAGAAAGGAGAAGAGAGAGAAAATGAAAACAAAGACGTACTTCTTTGCAACCTTGGTAGCAAGTTTGCTCTGACCAACAGCTACACGTAACTTCCCACTTCCAGCCTGACCAAGCATACCATATCCTTCTCCCAGTCCATCACCTAAGTTAAGGAGAGAACACAGACAGTAGTGAGAAAGTGAAATCTCCAGGTGTGCTGAACTACATTAAGCTAAACTAAATAAGAAGCTGCAGAACAAAAGAGATACCCTGTCAAAAATCAGTAGAATCTTTGTTACAGAACAATTGGTAAAATCATTATAAGCAAAGATTGTCACTTCATGCAGATAGATTCTTCCATTTTTAACTCGTGACTACTTTGAAGACTGAAAAGGAAGGATCATCTCATTTCTCCAAGAAAGACGACTATGAGCACATAGCAAAGTAAGAAAATTTTAGGATGAGAAAAATACCAATGCCCTAGTGATTCTAGATTCATACCAGCTTCACAGCATCATTTGTGTGATTGATACCAGCTTAAAAATAGGCCATCAAGTCAAAAAAAAAAAAAAAAAAAAAAAAACTTGTAGAATCTACCCATGCTAATTTATATTTCCCATTACTAGCTCACTTTCTTTGGCACTTTCCCACTTTAAGCCATACGGATGTTACTGCAAGAAATTTACAAATAAATTCAACCATACAAAAAGCAAGTAGAGATCACAGTGGGGGTGGGTTCCTCAATACCTTACCCAACCCTCTTAAAATATTCCAATATCGCCCAACTTCTGTCCAAACAAAAGTACACAGGACTCTCCTAAATTTACAAGGTAATGGAAGTGGGTATCCTTGGGGTGGGGGGTGTTGTAGGTTATTCAAAATTCAAATATCATACTGGACAGGTCATACCACATCCAAAGCATTAGAGGATGAATGGAGCTGGTACGTGCTTTAACTGGCCCAATTGCCATCCCACAAGCCAAGGCAAGGTCCTACCAACTGGCTGTAGACAAACCCAAACCCAAACCCCAGCCAACCAGGTAGCCTGTATCCAGATTAACTGGTTTGACATCTAATTCACATACTCTGTCTTATATTCAACAAAATATTCCTACTCTAGACAAAACATTCATGTACACAATGTACCATCCTTCCTACTATAACGATCAAGGCATCAACAAGTCATAGAAAGGTTGTCTACTCGCTCCAAGGATAATGGTGGGGACTTAAACCAGTTTGTCAATGTTACGGTGAAAGCTTTACGAATCTTTGTAACAGACATCTCTCCTAGTACGGATAAGCATTTTTTTAAACCTCATGGGAAAGACAAAAAGATTTTCATAGGTTGAGATACTTGATCATGTCAAGGACAGCAAGATGACAGCAACATTGGAGGTGTTTCTATTACTGGACTGGTTTATGGTTGTTCTTTTATAAGTATCCTGCAGTTTGGGATTAGGTTGCCCTTGTCAATCCTAGCCTACATTAAGTGGTATCAGAGCATGGCATAGAACAACCCTACTGCTGAGATGCTGGCTTCCATGATGGAGATGTTGATACAACTGAATCAACTAATGGTGCGAACGGATGAAAGATTAGCTAGAATACAGGGACATCCTGGTGTCCCAGAATCATTAATAGCACCTATAATGCCTCTATGGGAAGTGAAGATACCTCTATGTAAACCAAAAGAACCCAAAGTCAAGGTTACAAATGAAGAGAATAATTCTTGAAACTTCAAAAATAGAAGATCAAGAGTTGGAAGATTTCACTAAAGAGTTCTATATTGAAGAGATCAGAGTAGAGAATATTGAAGCCATGGACGATGATGTAGTGGTTGAGATCACTCCACAACAAGTCTTTGAAAATCATGATGAAGAGGAAGAGCTTGTTCCTTCAATCCTTGATGAAAAGGTTACCAACATTGATAATAGACATGTGACAGTTTGGTATTGATTTAGAGATCAAGAACATAGAGTTTGTTATGCCCTCATGGTTCTTTGAAGAGAAAGCTCCACGCCTTGAAGACTACATTCCACAAGTTCTCAAGCAACCAGAATTTTGTTTGGGAATGGTCAAAACGACTACTCACATGTTGTTTCCCCCTCATCACTACAAAATTCGAGGATGAATTTTTTCAAGATGGGGAGAGTTGAGTTGTACATTACGCGACAGTTGAATGTGATTTGCAGTTGATTAAGATGCTTTAAGCTCAGTCTGCAGGTCCCTCGCACTGTATGTAACATTTAAGGAGAGCCAGTTTGTTATGCTCACAAGGGAATTTTTCATTTTCTTGGAGGCTTCGTTTCTGCTAATTTCTTGGCAGATGAGCTGCCCAACCAAGCTATCTTTGTTATATGTCCTTTCCCATTGTGCAGCCCCTTCTTGAGGGTTTATGGTTCTGGCCCCTTGTTGTCTTTGTTGTTTTACCTTGTGCTTCATATCCTATTTGTACTCCAGCTATCTTCTACGCATTCAAATTTTGGTTACCATAAAAACGAAACAAAAGGACTAGCATGGAAGAAAAGGAAGAATAAGATTCTTTAAAGGAGAAACAAGCGAAGTTGTGAAGAAGGGAGGAAAATGTGGTGACACAGGCTTCCAAATGCTGGACTACAATGGAGATTTGGATTGTCTATATATTATTTCTTCCATTTAAAAAAGTATTTAGATATTGATTTTATACAGTGGAAGAAAACAATTTATCAACCAGAGGTGTTGAAAATAGGAAATCCTTGAACAAAGGAATCAAAATAATTCCAGTCTGTGCTACAGGGTACCACACGGTGACAGGCAACAGTAAAGAATGACAGGTCATTTATACTTGGTGGAAATAACAGATGACACTGAGTTAAAGAAAGAAATATAAGGATTTCAAATGTCCTCAAATGTCCTTCAATAATATTCTGTGTTCCTTGATTATGCAAATTGCAAAATATGGCCAATGTCAGTCAAAAAATATCAAATCAGGTAACAGGGAATTTTTTTTACCTAAGGTAATTATACCTTAAGTTTCTATTAAAAAGAAGTTCCTAACAAGGACTTAAGTTCCCAACAAGCAACAGAAATTTAACTTCAGTTTCAAAACAAGACATGGCCAGTAATCATTACCCAAAGAGCTTTCTTCGGGTACTCCAAATTGCATCCTATTTGCCAGCTTCCTCATATCTGTAATTGCATACCTGTAAATTGAGAAAATTAGTAACAGCGTCAGATGGTAACTGTAAAAAATTATACCATGTAGCATAGCTAAGACAATGTATGAAAAAATAGCACAACCTTTCCTTCATCTTCCGGAGCCTACGACCACCCCTCTTCTTTTTGGGATCAGAATCTGGAACAGGGAGAGGTTTTGGTTGCTTTGCAGGAGGTGGCTCTTGCCATTTCTCAATCTTCTTACGGATTTCGTCCCTTAATGTCCTTCCAGTTTTTCCAGTTGGATCACCTCGTGTTGAATCAACTCGTGACGCTAGTGTGGATTTTGCAGCCAAAAGTCGGCAGGCACGCATCCTCAAAGAAGGAGGTGTGCTTTGAAATATCTCTGTTTGCTCAAGATAGCCAACGCGAAATTGGGATGTTGCAGTTGAAAACCCTGCTAGATTCTTCCTCTTGGCACCAAGAAGCTGAACGTTACAAGCTGGCATCTTGGCTAACGCAGACAGACCACCAGCAGTCCCCATGAGTTTTGCTGCAACAGCACTCCCAACAATAGCAGAAAGATTCGGTGCAATGTATCCCATTCTACTCTCAACAAAATCAAGGACCTTTTTCTTTGCTGAATCAAGAGCAAGAGCACGATCACATGCATCAATTGTCCTTTGAAGGTTCTCCTCTGGAAGTGGCTTCCCACTCGTAGTTGATGCTGTAACAGAAACCACCATAATGATAGCTGATGGTAAAAGACCTTCAAGATCAACAAGGGTTAAATCCACTTCATTCCCAATTTTCTTTACAACTCGAGCATAGTCAATTGGATGATGTACAAGAGATTCAAGCTCTGGAAACTTCAGGCGATATTTGTCACGAATAAAATTGTGAATAATAATGATTTCATTCTCCATGTCAACCAACAATGCATTACAGTCAACTATCAGTTGATATTCAGGATCATCTTCCAAAACTATGCCCTGGCTAGGGTTATCAGAACCTTTCTCAAGCGCATTTTCAACTTTCTGCAACAAAAACAGAATTAGCTGTTTCAGTCATGCAAGTATGCAAATTTTGGGCATAAATAAACCAATGCATGTAAAATTCCACAACGCCTACTGAAATCCCACATAATTATTGGTTTAACATACAACTATTGCTTATAAATTACCAAAATGTAAAGCCTCGGTACACTCCCTACATTATTCTTAGGGTTTGCAAAATATGCAAACCCAGACACAGTCAAGGTGAAAAGGATGGCCTCCATAAAAATCAAAATACTTAAGAACAATACCCCCAAATAAATGAGTGGCAAACATAGCTTAAGTCAATGCAACATGTACAAAGTGGTTATGAGCCAAGAGGCATGGTCCCTAAAAATAAAAACGAAGCATAAATTTAAATTTAATCTCCAACCAAGAAAATGAAGACTATGAATTGGGCCATAGTGCTGTTGCCTTGTTGGGATCCCACATGGAGAAATGATTCAAACCACTTGACCAGTTGCCTCTCTACCTATGTGGTTGATCAGCTCAAGTTGAAGCCCAAGTCTACCTTGAAGCCATCAAAGATTAGCATTCGTAATGAAGGAGATTCGGAGACCCTCAATAGACAGTGCATCAACATCTGAAGTTTGGAGGGCTACCATGCACGGTTAATTGTTACATGAGCAATTTAGACGCATGAGTTATTCTTCTTAGACTTCCTTGGAAGCATGATGCTCCCATGCCGTACGACGTATGGCAAAAGTGATTTATATATCTCTATTTGGTTGGTGTTATGAGTTGGAAGCTTGGCATATTTCAGCCATGCCCCTGCAATAGTCTGATGATGCTGAGAGCATGACATCTTTGCCTAAAAGTTTGAGGACGAACATTTTCAAGAGCGGAGAAATTGATAATGTGCAGACAGAGGAGATTTGGGATTAAAAGGCCTAAAGAAGATAAATCCCTCTCCAGAGAAGGCTTAGAATTGCTTGCTGCAGGTTTAGACCTCTTTAAGAAGGCTAGGCATGTTTTTTCACCTTTGATACGTGATATAGGTGTTGGACTTGATAATTTTTTGGGCTCTCAGTCTAATACAAGTTTAGGAGCTTTCAGTTAGATTTTCTAGTAATTTTCTTGGAGTTTTATTCGTTAGTTTCCATTTTTTGACTTAAAAAGTTTAGGATTAGTTACTTGGACACCCGTTGTACGATGGCCAGATTGCATGACACCCCAAAAGTTTGAAAAGTTTACTTGGACACTCCTTGCATATTTAATTTCTTACAACTAGCCCCTATCCGTTAGTCAATTACCGTTTAGTGATGACGGCGTGGTTGGGGAAAATCCCAAATGCCCAAACTACCCTTGAAGGATAGTGAATAGACCATTTCACCTTTTAACTGAAAAAAAACCCAACCATCCCACAAAACCTTTCTGAATTAAAGTTAAGACTGTATGCAAGATTATCTTGAATCATTAAAGTGCACAAGTGGAATTGGAGCAAGAAATTAAAGAAGAAAAGAAACTAATCAGAATCCACTATTAATCGACATTCAAGCAAGATTTCACAAGGAATGCGAGAAAGAAATTGAAGAAGAAAAAGATTTTGACATAGAAAGATGAAGATGAACAAGTACTGCAAATTAACTTCCATCACTTTCGGAGACGGCTTTACCTCTACGTCATTAGATCTTCCAGTGCAGTTTGTACTTATATACCTTCCACAAACAAGCTCTCCTACTTTTTTTTCCGACCTTTCCATCGTGTATATATATATATATATATATAACACTACGAGGAGAGCTTTGATCAGTGGCCCAGTTCAGACTTCACTTGTAAGAGAGAGTATTCTCCTCCATTGTCTGTCTTACTCAGCAAAAAGGCAAGAAAAGATGTTTGAGAATCTAGTAGAACAGCGTCTATCTGATACGCACGGACCACCGCTCTTATTGAGCTTACCCAATTTGATTGCTTCCAGCCACGGGACTAAAGTGCTTCCCATCTGGCCACTGCCTACGACTGTGTTGTGCAAAACTAAAGGATCTTGAGATGGAAAATGGGTGAAAGGGGAAACCTTTCACCCACTACTTAAATCGATTTGGGTTTATTTAGGTTGAATAACTCATAAGGGTAAAATGGCCTTTTTTATTCAACCACTATCAGCAGGCTAACACCATCAGGTTTCATGGGGCTTCAAGTGAACTTTTAAAACCTTTGAGGTGTCAAGCAATCTTCCATAGTACAGGGGGTGTCCAAGTAATTAACCCAAAAGTTTATTGTTCCAATATAAACTATAGGGTCTTAATCCAACATTATAAATATGTATCTACGTTTAAAAATTATTCGACTAGCTCTAGAAGGAATTCTGGGGGGGACCCTATGAAAATTTAGAAGTCCGACGCTTCGATAGAACAAAAGATTCTGAATGGAATGATTGAATATCGACTCAATAGGAAAAAGCCTTCTCCCACTTCTGAGTTGTCGAAACAGTTTGAACTTTACGTAAGAGTGGAAGCCCCAAAAGGAGGGCTAGGAATTTTTCTGATAGGAGATCGGAGTGTTTTTCCTTGGAGATGGAAAATTTGTCCACATTGCAATTGATGAACTTAAGAATTGAATGAGAACTCTGACAAGTGTTGGAAGAAATTGTGAATGTTCTACAGTGAGGTTACACCTCAGGAATTTTGCCTGGTTTATCAAGTTCCATTAATGTATCCTGTCGCTTTTTCATTACGCTACAAGTTTGTAGGCAATAGCCATAGTACCATTCATTTCAAAGCTAATTTCCCTCTAATCTCCACCATAATTTGTATTTGAAGCTCTAGTTTGATTTAGGAGTTCCAAGCTCTATTTGTCATTATGCTCTGAGACCCCACTAGATGCGGATCCGAGGTTCCAATAACCCGTTTCAGATCGCTTGTGGAACCACCCAATTAACCAATAGCTCAATTCTAAGGTTCAATGGGAATTTCGTAATTAAAGATAAAGCTAACAAGGAGAACAAGAGCAACAGAAAATTGTGTACAAGGGATCACTAGGAATGAAAGAAAAAAAAAGGAAATTTACATATTACATCCACCCACTCGCGTTTCAAAAATTAAAAATCAATCCAGCACACATAAAACCGTGAGAGAGGTGTTAGTTTTGAAATGGAAAAGACTATTTCACCCTTATGATTTCTCGACCTAATGCATCCTAAATCTAAAGACCATTTTACCCTTATTACATCTTCAACCCCAAAATCCCAAATGGGTCTTAAAACCTAGCGGCTGCGCTCTTCAACTTCACCGTCTCCGTCCACATTTGAGATCAGCGGCCGGAGAGGTTACTCCTCGCAGTTCGCCATAGAAACCGGATGAGTAACCTCTCCGATCCAACAAATGATCCGATTTCTGCCAATGGCAAGGAATCACCTCTCTTTGTAATCAACAATGAAAACGACCTCATTTGCCGCAGAAATTAGATTCAAAAATCAAATCTTGAAACACTTAGTACCTGAAGTTATAGAATATCCAACTCTGGAAAATATAGAAAACATAAGATTCTGATAACTATATAGATAAAACATCGTTTTCAGGGGTTCAAAACAAGGTCCATGAAGATATAGTGAAGCTACGGTCTGTAGAACTGACAAATTCGTTAAACCCTACAGCGGAAGATATCATAGATAAACTATCGTTTTTGACACTTCATTATGGACTTTGTGTTGATGCGTTGCATAATGATGCTTGGTGGGAAGGTGTTGTCTTTGACCATGCGGATGGCGCAACTAGGAGGCTGATCTTGTTGCCTGACTTGGATGATGAAATGCGCGTGGGTATTAGTAAATTGCGGATTACCCAAGAAGCTATTCTCTGATTCCTTGCCATTTGCAGGAATTGGATCCTTGTGGCCATGGAAGAGAGGTGATCGCTGGAGATGAAAGAGGTGAGATGGAAGATGAGGTTTTGTATTGAAAGGGTAAAAGGGTCAAAATAAATTAAGGAAGGGTACTAAGGGCATTAACCAAAATATGGCTCCACTTAACAGATCAAACCTAAAAAGCCTCTCATGGCGTTAGCTATGCTGGGTCAATTTGTAAACGTGAGGGGAGTGGATGTAATTAGGTAAAACCTCAGGGGAGGTATATGTAAATTTCCCTCAAAAAAATTAAGGGATAGTGGGGAACAAAGGCAAAAGAAAAGGGCACTTTTGGGAAAGCAGGATTTAAGGGTTTCTTGACAACCCACAATGATGGTTGTCTTCAACCTTCAGTCAAGAAAACAGGGGCGGAACTCCAGTGAACCTTCAGATTGAGAGAACTCTCTCATTAGGTGTCCAATGAATCTGAAAATTTGGAATTAGATAGCTATCTTAATTTTCTACCAAACCCAACCAATAAGAACCTGATTTAACATCCAGGAAGCAAAATAATTTGATGGAAAACAGAACCGGGCAGAGGTTAGAGCTTCAGACCTGTTGCAGGTCTTGTTTCTCTCCACAGAAAGGGGCTTAGGACTAGGGTATCAAGGGCTTAATTCGCATATGGGTAGAGAACCTTCAATCTAAATTTCAGACTCATTACGCAACTCATTAAGAAGTTCGATCAAGTTTCTTGAGGTTCAGTGGGTTTCGTTAGTAACAGGGAAGAAGGTAGAACCAGAATTTTAACAAAGAAACAGGAGAGAATCAGAAGGAAGAAGAAGATAGAGGAGGGTAAGAGAAGGGGTGAGAGATCGCATGAGGGGGAAAGGAGGTCACACAACCTCACTGCTACCACACCAACCTGGCACACTATAAACCAGTCAAAATTCTAATTCATCATATCTGTCCATTGATTACAAGCATGTCCCTAGTTAAAGCTTAAAAATAAGATACCTACTAAACCCTAATAATCAAAATCGATTCCAACAAGGAAAACTAAGTTGCATTAAAAAGGGAAACAACTCAATATCCTAATCAACAGTTCAACACCAACTAGTCTGATAAAAAAAAATCTATAATTACAAAAAAAAAAAAAAAAAAAAAAAAAAAGGCAACCCAGTATACAAGGCTCCCATTAGTCAACTCAATGTCCTAAATATCCTACTGAACCCAAATTCCACTTGGACCCGGTTCAACTCCATCTAGATTTCCAAAATAGTCAATCCAATTCAGCCACGATTCTGCATCAGTGGGCTTGATTCTTATCAATCAGTCTCCTTTCGGGCAGGGATTTTGAACATAGCTGTCAAGGCGACTAGGCAACACAAGGCATTGGAGGGGTGCCTAGGCACCTTGGCAGTGCAGTATATGTAATATAGGAATGCCAAGTATAAAATTATGCTCCTATGAAAAATAAAAGCCATATAAATGCAATGTGATAAAATTACGCTAGTAACGACCTAATATGATAAACAAAGCATATTCACCAAAAAAATTAATAGTAATAATAAAATAAATCAACGTCAACTCATGAAGTAACAAAATTTTGATATTCTATTATATTTTTATTCTAAATTTCTGGAATTCTAAGGTTATATGCTTTTTTCATTCGACTTTCTAACCTATTCTACTCCAAAGAAAATAGAATTATAAATAGATTATGATTGATCCTACAGTCCAAACACAGATCTATGTTGAATCACATAAAATAATTCTTCAAAATTCAAGGTCTTTTATTGATTAGGTCAAAAACAGCATGTGAGTCTAAGATTGTCCCATTTCTTGCATTAAACAAGGCCCAAGAAGGCACCTGGATGCCAAGGCTTCACCTAGGCTGCTGACAACTATGATTTTGAAGGCTGTTCACAGCTCCTTCGGCGACCTAAACTGTGGACTTTCACTTCAACACCAAGGTTATAGTGATATCTGGATTCTGGACTGAGTTTCAGGCCTGCAACTGTTTGTACCTCTCAGACTAGCTTCAAGGAATTTTATTTTCATACTATCTGGAGCTGCTATTTGAGGAATTGAGAGGTCCAACCTAATATTAATAAGCAGCGATTGTGAAACCAGGTGTCTGCATCACTTATTCACTTCAAGTATACCTAGTTCTTCAATTTGAAAGGTTAGAGATAACTCTAACAACAACAAAAAACAACAAACTCAGCCTTATCCCAACTTAATGGGGTCAGCTATATGGATCCATGGAAAACAAAATAGAGAAAAAAGGGTCCAAACAGTGAATCGAGGAAGGATGAGACGAAAGACGAGAGATGAGAAAGGGAAGATGAGAGTCAGAGGAAAGACACAGCCCAACAAGTCAAGAGAATACAAGCTTAAATGGGGTCTGCAACATGGATCCTAGCCCTCCAATAGGCTCTATCCAATGTCATATATACTTGGGAAAAAGCCGAGACTATGCATGTCATTCCTCACCACTTCCCTATGGTCATTTTAGGCTTGCCCCTAACACTTTTAACTCCTTCAAACTTAATCAAAACACTCTTCCTTATTGAGGCGTCCTCAGGCCTCCTTTGAACCATAGTTGTCACGGTGTCGCCTAGGCGGCGATTTGGCATCCCAGCGGAAATCGAGGGCATGGCAATACACCGATTTATGTGAGCCACGATTGGCGGCCGCCAAGGTAGTGTCGCCAAGGCAGCGCCATGGATGCCATCTCACGCCTATTATACTAATCGATCGCCATTTTTTTTAACTTGCTATTAGGTGAACCGTGAAATACAAAAAGAGAGAAAGTCAAAAACCTTCAATTCTCAAGTCGAAAACCCTCGAAGCTGACCTGCCGCCTCCGACTGTTGACCTTCTCCTTCTCGCACCAGAGTGAACTGAACCTCGGTGACCTGACGCTGACCTTCTCCTTCTCCGACACGGGCAGTGAACCTGAACCCTCGAAGCTAACCTGCGACTGCTGACCTTCTCCTTCTCTGACACCGGTAGTGAACCTGAACCCTCGAAGCTGACCTGCGAGGCTGCGACTGCTGACCTTCTCCTTCTCTGGCGACTAACGTCCTCCTCCTTCTTCGGCAACAAAACCAAGGTAAGGGGCCGCCTGCAACGTCTTTCTCCTTCTCCTTCTTCGTCTTCTTCATCTTATTCTTCTCTGCTTCTCTTTCTTCTTCCTCTTCAACCCTTCTCTCCTTCTTCGTCTTCTGCTTCTTATTCTTCTTCTTCTCTGCTACTCTGCTTCTCTCTCTCTTTCTCTGTTCCTGATGAGTGACTTCCTCCTTCTCTCCTTCTCTCCTTCTCTCCTTCTTTCCTCCAACGTCTTATGATTCTTCTTCTTCCTCTCCATCTTCTTCTCTGCTTCTCTTTCTCTTTCTTCTTCTTCAGTTCTTCCCCTTCTCTGTTCCTTCTTCTCTTCTTCTCTCCTTCTCATTTCTCTCCTCCTTCGTCTTCTACTGCTTCTCTTTCTCCTTCTTCTTCTCTGCTTCTCTTTCTCCTTCTTCGGTTCGTCTCCTTCTCTGTTCCTCCTTCTATGATTAATGTTTCATAACAGCATAAATAGAATTATAGAAATATAGAATTAGTTCTTAATCGAAGTATTGGATTGCTTGTTTTATTAGCCTTATTTTAATCCTTTCTTGGATCACTTGTTAAGTTGCTTCTGACTACTGATTTGAATTTTTTTTGGATTTTGATGTTGTTCTAATGGTTTTTGGTTAACATATATGTTAATGTTACTATTTAACAAGTGTTTTATATGTTATAGGGTATATATTATAGGCTTGTAACATGCTAAATAACTTTAAAAATAGGAAAAATAAAAAAGTAGCATACTAAATAATATTAGAAAATAGAAAAAATAAAAAATGACAAACGGGCGATTTGACCGCCATGGAAAGCCAAAACGGGTGATTCATCGCCAATTCGATTAACCACCCCTCCACCGCCTTTGATCGATTTGACCCCGTGACAACAATGCTTTGAATATGACCATACCACCTCAAACAACTTTCACACATCTTGTCGTTGTTTGGGGCAACTCCCAAGTCAACTTACCTTAATTTATCCTTACTAGTTTTTCCGCACATCTATCTTAACATCCTCATCTCAGCTACACATAGCTTCTCTATATGGCACTTCTTAACTAGACAACATTCCGCCTCATGTATTATAGCTAGTCGCACAACAGTCCTATAGAAATTTCCCTTAAGATTAAAAAGGATACACTGATCACATAACACTCCGGACGCACCTCTCTTCATCCATACCACTTTAATTCTCTGTGAAACATCATCCTCTATGTCACCATCTTTATTTATGGTTGACCCCAGATATATAAATTAGTCACTTAGTGGAATCTCTCTCCTCAAATTTCACCATTTCATTATACATCATAGAGTAGTTAAAGTTACACATCATATACTTCTTTGATCTACTAATCTTAAAACCTCTTGTTTCCAGGGTAGATCTCCATATCTCCAAGTTAGCGTTAATCCCTACGTTAGTCTCATCCATTAGAACGATGACATCAGTGAAGAGCATACACCAAGGGACCTCGTCTAGAATGCTCTTGGTTAATTCATCCATGATAAGCGAAAATAAATGGGGGCTTAAGGCCGATCCTCGATGTAACCCATTTGTAATTGGGAATTCCTTGCCTTGACCTCCCACAAATCTCACACTAGTCATAATGCCCTCATATATGTCCTTAATTATATCCACATATATACTCGACACCTCTCTCTTTATTAGGACATGTCGGATTAAATCTCTAGGGACTCTATCATATGGTTTTTCTACATTAATAAAGACCATATGAAGATCCTTCTTGCGGGCTCTATAACTTTCCATGAGCCTCCTCCATAGAAAGATAGCCTCTATTGTGGATTTACCTAGCATAAATCCAAATTGGTTCTCCGAGATCTTAGTTTTCTTCTCAGGCAGGCTTCAACAACCTTCTCTTATAGTTTCGTAGTTTGGCAAATTAGTTTTATGCTTCTATAGTTGAAGATAACTTTGGCTTTAGAATTTTATTTACAGAAAACACTTTCTTTGGAAAGTTCTAATATATCTCCTAAACTTTCCTTCAATTCCATCCTCAAAGCCGAGTTTCTTCACTGTTTAGTGCCTGGTGATATAATAATTCCAGAAAGTACTAAGACCTGAAACTTATTTACTAGAAGTAACTAAACCCTAAAATTAGGATTAGGGTTTCAGATCTCCACCTGTCTGAATTGAGGACATTGAGGTCAATAGACAGAGAAGGAGCTGCGGCTTGTCTGGCGGTGCTAGGTGGTGGTCAATGGTGTATTTATGAAATAAGAATCTGGGTCTATTTGCTTTTGGCCTGAAATTCAACCTTCCACAAAGGCTTATGTGGTTTGGCAGTCGTACCTGTTTGATGTTGGGTCCATTTAAATGAAAGTAACAGAAGAGTACTTGAAATAAAAATAAAAGTTCTCAAGGCTATGTTTAGATGTTGAGCCTTTTCTTGGCAAAGCTGGTGCACTAAACAAAAGAATTTGAATATTTCACATCAAATGTTTTGGTTGTGATTAGGGAACCAGGATATTTGACAAGGAGAGATATGTATGTATATTAGCATTCTTTGTAAATCGAAAAAAACCACATTATTGAATTTATGCTGACAAGGTATCAGAATTTAATGCATGGTGCCAAGATTTGAAGATAAAATAACACGGTAATCGAGAATTAACCTGCATGATATCAATGTAACGCTGTGTCTTTTGTAATTTTGAAACACTATCTAGATCATCATAATTAAGAGATTCAATGTCAGGCATGTCACCATCAACATCTTCTTCCATGCCTTCCTCATCACCGACATCCTCATCCTGACAGAAATAATTTATTATGGAGAATCAGCCAAACAGAATCCGAGTAAGACATTTCTACATTAATGTCAAGCAAATGCTCAAATGAATTTCATTGATGGAAAACATGTTAAATTTGCACACTGGTTTCTACATTAATGTCAAGCAAATGCTCACACTACGTACAATAATATCAGCTTCATTGTCAGATAACTCGTCAAGGTCTGCCAGGAATGAATCAGCAAGAGTTGCCTGAACGAACCAGAAAAGGAGAATGGTTAATTTTTAAGATTTATACAGTATCCCCATATGAAGAAACAAGCCATTACGAAACATAACAAGCAGCCCACGTGCATGGAATAACCAGAAAATTCCAATTCCATACAATGAATTTTGGAAAATCTTTCTAAACAATTTATTTTCATACTGTTTCCAAAGAAACAGAAACTATAGTCACCTACTGTTTCCAAAGAAACAGAAACTATAGTCACCTAATAACCAAATATATCAATCCCTCACCGAGATTATGTCAGTTAACTATTTGTAGATGCCACTAATACAAACATGATCGAATATTCAACAGTAACTAAGAGAAACTAACCAGAAGTTTTAATGCAGTTCGAGGTATTAGGAAGAATCTAGAAGCAAGAACTACAACCATGATCACTATAGAAGTCGAAAGAATCATGTTATGGACAAATTTAACTGAAAGTGAAAAATTCAATATCTGAATATCCAATGACCGCATCTGGTTTGAAATTCTGGTCGAGTGTACCATACCTATTATCTATGTAGAATTATTGAAAATAAGATCAGATCTATAAGATGAAATCCATGCTCCTTAGTTTTCAAGCTAAAGAAACTGAGAAAATATGCCAGGGATCAATGATCAGATAATAAAAATTCATAAGTCACTAGTCATTCAATTATGAACTATGTAATCGATTGGACAGGTTGGGACAACATATTATAAGCTTTAAAAATTCCTATTTCAACTTACAAAAAGATTCTTATTCAAACTCTCACACCGACTTGACTTTTTAAAAAATTAAAAAAAAATAAAATAAACTCTATACTTGCTAATATGTATCCCATTCCAACTTGAACTCTTCTAACTACTGATCTCATGTACTAATTTGTCCCTCATTTATGGCACATAATAAAGGCCCAATACAGCACATAACCAAAAATTACCCACCCCAAAGCCCACAATAACCCATTGGTTGCCCAAAATAAGGTCTCCCTAGGCCCAATTGTGCAGTTTGACAGCATCCCACTTTCCAAGGGATATATAATATCCCTAGATATCACGAGTAATATTAATCGATTAATTCTAAATGGGTACATTTTCCAGTTTATTCATCCAGCAAAGAATAAGGGCAACAAGGATATCTTATATGCAGCATGCATAGGGGGGCAACTCGAAAGGTACCATACTATCGTTTGCTTATTTGATCACACTTTTCAAATGCCAAACATTAATCCAAGTATAGTTACTTCATTCATGCAGGGAAAAGTACGGAACGGGATGCGTATGGTATATTTAATTGAAAAAGATGGTAGAAAATTCAGTCAAACAATTGAAGATAGCAAAAATTCAAAATAGATTTACCTTGTAAAACTCAGGAATAAAAAGACAAATGAAATATCAAAGAATGCACTGTACAAGCCCTTTCCAGTCACTTATGTTATTTCTAAATTTTAAATTGCCACTTACATTTTAAAGATTTCAGAATCTATGTATTTTTGTAAATAAACTAGAGAGAGATGGCACAATGAAAATTAAAGGGTAAGGGCCTTAGGGGTGGGGAAGCTTGTTCAACTGTGAAACACAACTGAAAACTTCATCTGATAGCACTTTTACGTGACAGTAAGAAAACAAAAAGGTAATAATCTGGTAATGCCAATATCACAAAAAATTATATAGGAGAAACATAGAAGTTCTGAACTAGACAAAAGCCATCAACCCAAGATAGGAAGAATTTTCTCTTTACTTGTTTCTTACCCTTTCTGAAGACAATACTGGAAAAAGAAAAGGGGATACTCTGTTTTTTGTGAACGTGGGAGAGATAGAGATAGAGACAAATAAACACAAAGAAAGAGAGGATTACAAGGGGAGAACGGTGTCCAAATATCTGAGAGAGAGAGAAGGGAAGAATGTTAGGGATATGCCCACACTCCTATAGTTGGTTTTGCTGATAACAAACATATGAAGGTACTTCACAATTTGCCTTCAAGTATTTTTTTTGTAGAGGCTTCATATCAAAGACCAAATTTGATGAATGAAAGGAAGAAATGAAGAATGAAGTCACCAAATGAAGACAATCAACAAGTTGGTATAAATACTCGAAGAAGGTATCAGACGGTATCAGACATTATAGGATCAAGACCTCAAAGTATCAAAGCTTGAAGTGAATTGAAGTACATTGAAGACATCAAGTATGCAATGTCAACATGAAGACTCTTGAGGACCAACTGCGGGAATAATAGAAGAGCTTAACGCTCAATGTAATAGTGCACACACCATACACAAGCACTACACTGCATCTCATAAGCATGCATTACATATTGCATCTATTACTTCATATAAACTTATAAAGACTTTAGAAAGTACCTATGACCAAGTATCAAGACCTAAAAAAGGTTAGGAACATGTTCGGCATAACATGGCTTAGGAAATTGCTGAAAACATCAACGACCCAATTCAAGGGCATTTCGGTCAACCTTAAAATAGATATCAGGAGATGGTCCCCTCATGAAAGTTGTAGAGATTCAAGTTACGAATCCAACGCACTTGAAATCAGGTCAATCTAATGTCGGACCAAAAAGTTACGGCCAAAATACTAACAAATAGTCAGATTTCCAAAACCCTGTCAAAATGGGTATGGCCGAGCTTACGGGCGGTTGACCGCTGAAAGCCCCCAGTCGACTAAATGATGTGTCCGGTCGACCAGTGCCAACCGGCTGGCTGACAACTGGCTTTAATGGCTAGTTTTCTCCCAACGGCTCTTTGGCAATCGATCGGCTACCGATGGTGGTTGACTGCCAGACAAAAAAAGTGACCGTTTGCATGAGATTTCTTGCCTATATTTCATCCCTAATGTCACCTACAAATACCTTTAATGCTACTCATTAATTAACAATTAATCCTAACTATGAAGGAGCATTATTTGAGCATTAGAAGTGAGATTGGTCTATACCATCTCTTGAGTTCAAGTTCTTCATTTTCCATTCAAACGGAACTCAATGTTATCTACAAGTCTTCATCTACATCTTGGCATTTGCATTGCAAGCCTTAAGAAGACTTCAAAGGTGCATTGTTTTATAATATTGCATTTCATTCACACACCACACAAGAGGTAACTCTAAACCTTTCTATTCCACTTTGAATTTGCTTTTGTCCAAGAGTTGGGTTAACTCTAGAACTGAACACCTTGTTTATACATTAATCTAGACCATACTTAGACAAATGTGTAGAACCCTCTCATCCTTAAGAGATTGTAAAGACTCTCTCATCCTTCAGAGATTGTAAGGACTCTCATACTTGAAAGAAATTGGACAGATCCTTTTACCCTTAAAAGAGTTTGTAAAGGTTTTCCTCCCTACCTATTATACTGAAAGGGAAAAGCTAGTGAAATACCTTACAAGTGAAACTTGAAGGAAGTGGATTAAACTCAAATTGAGTCGAACCACTATAAACCTTGGTGTTATATGATTGTGCCTATTTTATTATTCTGCAGTTTTTAATTCACAATCACATTTGGGAACCATTAATCAAAAAGGTTTTAAAATCCACTAGTATAACTAAATCACACCCTTCTAGGTTATTTCAATTGATATCAGAGTCGAACTCAACTTTTTAAGACTATCTTGTCTAAGTGAGTCAAAGACCATGGCCACATTTAATGGACCACTTGAAGGTATGAATGCTTTTAGGCCTCCATACTTCAATGGAGAAAAAAACTTCTCCTTATAAAAATATAGATTTAAAAATTTTGTTCGTGGATATAATATTCTTGTTTGGAGAACTATAGAAACAGGACCACATGTCATCACCAAAATTGTAAATGGAAAGATAGTGGCAAAAGATGAATTGGAATTAACAGCCAATGATCTAAACCTCCTTCAATAAAACTTCAGGGCTCTCACCTATCTTCAATGTGCCTCAAACGAAGAAGAGTTCAAGAGAGTAAGTATGTGCAAAACAGCCAAAAAAATTTGGGACACACTTGTAGTAACACATGAAGGTACTACAGAGGTAAGAGAAAGAAAGGTAGACATGCTTGTACAAAAATATGAATTATTTAAAAGGTATGAATATGAAAATTTCTAATATGTATACTAGATTTACTAATATTGTAAATACCTTGAAAGGAATTGGTAAAACTTACACCAACTCTAAGATGGTCGGAAAATTCTTAGGTCACCACCAACCAAGTGGAGATCAAAGACTGCTATCAAGGAAGCCCGAGACTTTAACGAGATAAGTCTATATGAATTAATGGATTCACTAATTACCCATGAAAAGGACTTCTATGAAAATTTTAAGAAAACACATCTCAAATTCATTGCTTTCAAAGCATCCAAAGAATTAGATGAAGAAAGTGAAGAAGAAAGTGATGAGGAAGTCTCATCGGATGAAGATGAAAGTAACTCCGATGAAGAAGTCACAAACATTGCCTTGATGGCTCATGGAGACAAAGAACAAGAGGTAAGTTCTCAATCTCATTATTTAGATACTTCAAATGATGAATCTAATGATGATGATCTTCAACAAGTATTGAAACTTTATATGAACAAAGCTTAAAACTAGAGACTGAAAAGTCTAAGTTAGAAAAAGAGGTTCTTTCCCTCAACAAGATGATAGAAGGCTTAACCTTTAAAATGCATGAACTTGAGGAAGATAACTCCAAGTTAATTAACATATTTCATACATTTACCAAAGGCCAAAAGACTTTGGATGCATTATTAGGATTCCAATACAAAAGCCCTTAAGACAAAGGACTCAGCTATAATGGTGGAACCTCACCTCAAAGGAAGGGGTAGTTGCTCCAAAAAGGAGAAAATCTCATTTGGATCAAAAACAAGTTCCTAAAAGGAATAATGTCCATCATGCCTATTACTACACACCCTCCAAGATCCATGATAGACCTCAAAAGAATTTCAAATCTCAAAGGAATTTAGACCACACACTCCCTGTTGGCCACAAACACATCATAGGTCATATACTCCATAACGATCATATGCACCACAAAGGCCTCATCCATTTCATAGATCATATAACACTCAAAGAGATGTCAAATCTTATAGGTCACCTACACATTATGAAATATATAATTCACATAGGCCATACACATCATTTAGACCTCACACACCTAGAAGGGTTTGGAAACCCAAGGGTTATTTTGATTGTAACATGGATTATGGGGACCAATATATGCTTGATTCTATTGGCTTAAAGAGCCAAAGTAAAAGATGAATGATTCATGGATGGTTGATTTGGCATCGTCAAAGAAGATATGAAATATCCAACTCCAAAAGGTTCTCTGATAGATACATTTGCTAGAAAATTTGAAACACTAGAATGTTTGTCAAAATTGGCAATAATTGGCATCATCAACCATCTTAAAATTTTAATCTTCTATCTTGCTTGAATGTATGTTAGCTTCATTAACATCTATTACATATTGTCGGGGAGCTTCAGCCCAATGCTTATTATTTGAATGCATTTTTGTATGATGCATAAGGGGAGCATGTTTTAGTCTCAACTCTCAACTAAATACTTTTTTTTTTCTTGAGCATACCCTTAGGGGGAGGTATTGCTCTATACCCCCCCCCCACTTTTTATTGTTGACAAAAAGGGGGAGAAGGATTAATGGTATGAAAATTACCCTTTGACATGTTGACAAAAGGGGGGGAGAAATAAATCTTAACTGATTTTTCTCCCTAAGGGAAGCTATTTTCCCACACTCTTGGACAATGTTAAAAAGGGTAAAGACAATAAAGAGATTTTTAACCCTACTTCTTGTTGTTGACAAAGGGGGAGAAATTGATAAATGATTCTCCAACTTATTGATAATTGATTATTTATTTCATTTGAGAATAATTTGTTTGTCATCATCAAAAAGGGGGAGATGGTTAGGGATATGCCCACACGCCTATAGTTGGTTTTGATGATAACAAACATATAGAGGTATTTCACAATTTGCCTTCAAGTATTCTTTTTTTTTTTTTTTTTTTTTTTTTTTGTAGAGACTTCATATCAAAGATCGAACTTGATGAATAAAATGAAGATGAAGTCATCAAATGAATAGCATCAACAAGCTGGAATCAATACTTGAAGAAGGTATCAGACAGTATCAGACATTCTAGGATCAAGACCTCAAACTATCAAAACTTGAAGTGAATTGAATTACATTGAAGACATCAAGCATGCAAGCTCAACATAAAGACTCTTGAGAACCACCTATGAGAAGAATAGAAGACCTTAAGTGTAGCTCAATGTAATAGTGCACACATCATACACAAGCACTATACTACATCTCATAAGCATGCATTACATATTGCATCCTTTAGTTTATATTAACTTAGAATGACTTTAGAAAGTACCTATGATCAAGTGTCAAGACCTAAAAAAAGGTTAGGAACATGTTAGGCATAACATGGATTAGGAAATTGCTGAGAAAACAGCAATGACCCTATTCAAGGGCATTTTGGTCAATCTTAAAATAGATATCAGGAGATGGTCCCTTCATGAACGTTGTGGAGATTCGAGTTACGAATCTAGTGCACTTGAAATCAGGTCAATCTGATGTCAGGCCAAAAAGTTACGGCCAAAATTCTGACAAAAGGTCAGATTTCCAAAACCTCATCAAAATGGGTCTGGCCGAGCCTACGGGCAGTAGACCAGCTGAAAGCCCCAGTCGATTGGCACCTGTCCGGACGATGTGTCCGATCGACCGGTGCCAAACCGGCTGGCTGACAACTAGCTCTCACGGCTAGTTTTTGCCCAACGACTCTTTGGCGATTGACCGGCTACCGATGGCGGTGGACCGGTAGACCAAAAAAGTGACCATTTGAGTGAGATTTCTTACCTATTTTTCATCCCTAATGTCACCTACAAATACCTCTAATGCTACTCATTAATTAACAATTAATCCTAACTTTGGAGGAGCATTATTTGAGCATTAGAAGTGAGATTGGTCTATACCATCTCTTGAGTTCATGTTCTTCATTTTTTATTCAAGAGGAACTCAATGTTATCCACAAGTCTTCATCTACATCTTGGCATTTGCATTGCAAACCTTAAGAAGACTTCAAAGGTGTATTGTTTTATAACATTGCATTTCATTCATGCACCACACAAGAGGTAACTCTATACCTTTCTATTCCACTTTGAATTTGTTTTTGTCCAAGAGTTGAATTAACTCTAGTATTGGACACATTGTTTACACATTGATCTAGACCGTACTTAGACAAATGTAGAACCCTCTCATCCTTAAGAGATTGTAAAGACTCTCTCATCCTTAAGAGATAGTAAGGACTCTCTCATCCTTGAAAGAGATTGTAAAGACCCACTCATCCTTGAAAGATATTTTTAAAGGACCCTCTCATCCTACAAAGAGATTATATGGATCCTCTTATTTTTAAAAGAATTTGTAAGCCTCCCTACCTCCTGTACTAAAAGGGAATAGCTAATGGAATATGTTACAAGTGAAACTTGTAAGGAATGGACTAGACTCGGATTGAGTCGAACCACTATCAACCTGGGTGTTGTGATTGTGCCTATTTTATTATTCTGAAGTTTTTAATTTACAATCACATTTGGGAACCATTAATCGAAAAGGTTTTAAAATCCACTAGTATAACCTGTTCACCCCCCTCTAGGTCATTTCAAAAAGTGGAGATCTAATGTTGTGATCGGAGTCATGTGGCCAAAAAATGAACCATGCAACTATGTGGAAAGAAATTCAAAATAAAATGTGCTGGTCCTTATGCAAACCCACTTCAAATTTGGGCCAGGTTATAGTAATGGTTTTCGGTCTTTATTATTATAATGTGTTGAAACAATAAAGTAGAAAAGTAGGAGTCTAAAGGGGTACATGAAGAATTCATATTTCATTAGCAAAACCCATGGCTAGCGTCCAGTTTTAGGGAATTTAGTTTTAGCTGTCTTCGAATCCTATTGTTAGTGATGTCAGGAATTTAGTCTCCTTATGTTAGCAGCACTATGTGTCAAGGTTCCTAGTTAGGAAAGCATCTTATTTCTTATTTTTGGTACAAGTTTACCATGAAAACACTGATTTCTTCCGCTTCTGTTATTGTTGCTGGATTGGCCGTAGGGCTTGCTTCTATTGGACCTGAAGTAGATCAAGCTATTGTTGGGGCCAAGCTGTAGAAGGTATTGCAAGACAACCAGAAGCAGAGGGTAAAATACAATGTAATTTTTTGCGTAGTCTGGCTTTTGTGGAAGCTAAAGTAATGTCACTCTTCTGTGAGCAAATGAATATTCTTTTCAAAAGAAGGGTGGTGGAAATGGTTTACCTTGGTTAACAACTGAGCAATCACGATAAGGCAAGACCCTAGCAACTCTCCCTTTCGAATAGGATCGATGGGATGTCATATCTTCAAGAAGGCAATAAAGATTAATAAAAGTATCTAGCTTATGATCTCTCGTATGACTCATATTGTCTGTTGCTTCACTCAATCCCCAAGAGTGATGTGGAGAGATGAAAGGTACAAGCAAACTGCTTCAACAGGAGATCCTTTGAAGAGTAATTACAAAGAGGGGGTTCAAAATGTCAATTCGCAGAGAGGAGGATCGACTAGCCAACAAAAGTGGGCACCAGTCGTAGACCAAGGGAGATGGTTTGACCCCTTATAGGAGAGAAATGAGAATAACTCTGCTAAAGGCATTTTATTTGCTTTTCTTTCACTGTTCTTCACCCACCAACACCCCCTCCCCGACGTGCAGAGGAATAGAAGTATAATTCTTTCACTGCTAAAGACTTGTTTTTGCAGCAAACTTCTGGGCATTCAATCATCCAAACGAGCTTTTCTAAATCAAGGGGAGCTTAGACATAATTCTGCGAATTCAGTTCCATCATCCAAAAAATGTGTTCCTCATTTCTTACTCCATCGTCACCTTCAAACCCAACAATAACCTAACCCTACAACCAAGAATCCAACCTTTAAGTCCACAGACAAGGAAGTATTCATCAACCTCAAAATTCTATTGAATATCTGAAATAATTGAACTGCAAAATCCATTTGGTCATGCAGTTAAATTCATCATGGACATTAATTTCTATCATTGACATCAAAACTCACCATTCGTGACAACAAATTTAGTTCACATCATCTCTATACCATATCCTGTCAAATCAACCTCTATATCCTTCCCCACCCTTGTTATGCAGATATATTTCAGGAACCTCCATCTTCAGCAAGTAATGGGCCCTCATTAAGGAACAAAAATATTAGAATTACTAAAATTCTTGGAGGGAGTGGAATGCGATGTCTAAGAGATTACATGAATAGTTGAATGGAAGAAATATAAGGGCAAAGGGTTGAGGTATAGAAACAGAATTCTTATACTGTTGAATAAATGAATGATTTAATTTTTGCAGTCTCCTTGTTAATGTTGTTGTTTTTGGTACGTTAATACCAAATCAACTTTCTTTCTTCACACACCCACCTCCCCGGGCGAAAACAAAAATTCAGTCTAAATGAAAGAGAAAATATATGAAAGCAAATCTGAAACACAGGTACTCAGAACTGAAAGAAAAGATCAGCAGTAGACAAAGAAGTAATAACAACGCAAAATAGCAGTTAAGAGTAACAGAAATTAATCAACCAAGATCTGGCAATGGCTACCAATGAAGAAGCACTACATACAACTCTCATACCAAGCCTTTCGAAGGTCAATGACATGGAGAACTGACAGAGGTTCTCCATATCGCCTATCCTATTTCTTATAAAAGCCATCACTTTATTCCCAATATTCTTCTGTTTTTTCCATCACTGTGTCACACCTAGAACTTCATATGTTGTTCAATCCAACATTATTCGCAAATAATAACGCATCCAGAATCTTGGATAAATTCATACCATATTAACTATATTCCAAATATTTGTGTTTTAGCAACTATAATAAATTTACATAAATATATCAATGTATATATGAGACAATTTCTTGATGTATTTCCATTCAATAGGACCAAACTGAATTCCATTAGATAATTCCTTCCATCCCTAAATTTAAAATTATTAGGCAGGCCACAAAATAACCAGCACCGCTTGCTGAAAATTAAAATCATTTAACACTGCTTATCCTACATACCAGGTGACAAATGAAGTATGATAGATACACTAAGGAGGTAGTTCAGTTGGCAAAGCCCAACACCTCAAATTTAAGAGGTAATGACTTCAACTCTCCTTAGGGCCTACCTATCCCCAAAACAAAACCCAAAAAAAATGTAATAGTAATAGATGATATGATGTCCCAGAAGAACATTGACAAAACAGTATGTATACTCTAACAAAGGAGGTGTAACAATGAATTTGGTCAAGATCAAAAACAATTGAACCAATTTTTTTTTTTTTTTAGGTACACACAAATGAATAAACTAAAGCTCCTCCTCCCCAGAGCACGTGCCATGACACCCACATCTTACAATAAAAGTTAAAAATTTATTTTCTGAGAGGATGTCACGAGCACAAAGATAACAATAACCACCACAGAATAATGGTACAGATCTTTGCAAATTGCGAACAGGAAATGAATGAATAAGGGGAGGGGGAGAAATAGCAAGTTGGGAGAAATCGTCAGCAAAGTAGAATGTGGTCATATTAGTACAAACAAAACAAAAAAATATTGACCACATCTATTGGTATCTACAACAACAACAACAACCATAACCTTATGCCAACTAAATGGAACCGACTACCTAGATCCAATATGTTCTACAAAGTAATAACAATACGAAAAAAGAAGTAACAACAAGGAAGTAGAAGACGGTAAAAGAAAAGTCAAAGCAGTAGATAGAACAGCATGGACAAATGAACATTAGTGCATGTATCTACATATGTACATAAAATTCAGAAAACTTACCATTCCTTCTTCTAAAAGTGCCACCAAATAGTCAAATCAAGCCAAAAACTTGGGGAGATCCAAGAAAGTTCGCTGAACCTGAATGGAAAAATGAACATCAATGTCATGTATCTCAGATAAAAAGCTAAAGTCCGATAGGACTCCCAAAAAAAAACACACAACCACATCGACTACAACAATAGATACTTCTACCACCAACATTCAAAACATATAACCACTAAATACAATCTAAACTTCCAAAACTTTGAAGAAAATAGTATTATTTTGGAGTATGGACAATGTCAAATTTTTATCCTCCATGAAAAAGATCATGCTTGATGCGGATCCGGATTCCAAGGACTGAAATCGGATCGCTTAGGGCCCACAAGAATGACTAAAAATCTCAAATTTAATGGTTGAAGGGTATTCTTGTAATTTCAGAAACAAGCAGGGCCTTAGAAATAATTATATGGTAGCTGGGGTAGTTCTACAACTAAAAATTTAATATGAGGGCTTTATTCTGGAATTTATCAAAGAGAAAGGAGAATAATAACACACAATTTTAGTAAGAAGAGCTTAGTCGTAAATATCACTAATTAGGTTACTTAAGCCATAAAAAAGAAAAGTCATCTCCTTCCTTGCGATCTAACAGAACCAGCGAAGGTAAGGGATTGCGGCTCCGACCACGAAATCCCCAAATAGGAGACTGGATCAAACGAGAGGAGTAGGGCCTTGAAATTGCAGCTCATCACCCTGCGAAACTCTGGTGAAAATCCAGTGAAACAGCCCTCAAACCATCAAAGGAAGTTACCAATACCTGATCCTGGCGGACGAGTGAAGGTAGCAACAATTCCTGAGTTTGATCGTACAATCCTGTGTGTTCTAGCTAAGAATCAGAGGGAGAAATCGACCTTAAGCATATAACCTTAGCTCCATATCTCACGAAGAACTGGCAAGGGCCGTAGAGATCAGTTCAGATTCGGTTGCAGGTATCACTCGGTTCAGATCTGTAAGTTGCAGGAGTCGCTAGAAACAGGATAGCACATCGGCAGCAACAAGAAGCAGGGAAGAAAAAGAGGGAAGGAAAAAAATCAGAGAAGAGAAAAAGAGAAGATTTCAGAGAATCAGGGAGGGGGAAAACAGCCCACAGCAGCCATGGTTTTCATACCAAATTTCAATTCTTCAAAAATTTTCAAATCTATCTCTTACTAGTGAATTACATGGCTTATAAAAAAAACTCAAAGTATCAAAATGGTAACTAATTTAAAATGGAAACTAATATAAAATTTGAAGCTAACTAATACAAAAGAAATTGTTTCTAAATCCAAAGAGAATCAAATCAAAAGGTTTTTTTTTCTAAGTCCATCGTGCAACTGCATCAATACTCAGTTGAAACCAAGAAATCTAGAGAGTTTTTTTTTTTTTTTTTTTGGGGTGGGGGGTGGGGGGTGTAAGGAGAAGATTTATATTACTGAAAGATGGGACCAGCTGGGAATTCCCAGACCAAAGAACATAAAATTGGTGATGAACACCATACCCAGCCAGGGCATCAGCCATAGAGTTGCACTGTCTATATACATGATAAAACAAAATACAACGAAACTGATTCTTCAAGAAGCAACAGTCATCTAGAGAGGTACTTGCATGTATCTTATTACAGCTTTATTTTATCAACAGCTTTATTATTGATCAAATTTTCATACACATATTCAAGCACCCGTAAGAAGAACAAACGAAGCTCAACTGTGGCTGAGATCTTCATATTGAACCAACAAATATTGAAAAGATTTGCAGAAGAATTTATAACATCCAAGTCTTAAAAAAGAACTCCATGTCAAGCTCTCTTTAGCTTCGAATAGAGAAGGATTTCAGCCTATGGGCACCTATGTCATGGTTATCTTCTTCCTACATCCCACTGTCGTGCTTGGCCAAAACAGGAAAGAGAATAGCAGAGATTCCAAAAGCTCAACTATGGCTGAAATCTCCATATTGAACCAACAAATATTGAAAATATTTGCAGAAGAATTTCTAACATCGAAGTCTTAAAAAAGAACTGAAGTTAAGAAAAGAGCTCCATGTCAAGCCCGCTTTAGCTTCGAATAGAGGAGGATGACGCCTTGTTCAGAATTTGGGAGAAATCGATTAGCTTTCACCAACATAAACAAAAAAAAATCCCTAATCCCTTAAATCCCTCTCTTGGTTTTCTAGGAACACATTCCAGGACAAAAATCCCTATAAAATGCATTCTGATGAGAGAAAGAAATCACAGTTCTAACTAATCAAAACAAACACAAACCCTGAAAAAGTGTTTCTGTATAATCAAAAGGTGATATTCACCATATTCAAACAACAAAGTATAATAATAATCTAACAAAGGGATTTGTGATATTCAACTACCACAATCTAAGAGGGATGGTAGAACTACCAATTCTGTGCCAATAATCGATTGGAATTATCAGGAAAAACAGATTGAACAAGAGACGTGCAATATAACAAGATGAAGACTTCACTAAAAGGGTACCAATTGTGGATTGTCGACTGTCGAGTTACTTGAAGAGAGGAAACCTAAGCTAATGAGAATATCCAACTTCTCTTCTAAAATATCCATAGGTCAGGCCTGGGCTTGATATTAAACCCATAGATTAGAGGGATATCATATGGGCCGATAGTAGGAGGAGAAGTAGTAGAAGAAGAAGAAGTGAAAACGTGAAATACCTGCTACTTTCGTTTGCACACGGAGAACACAGAGATTCACAAGCGAGCTTGAACGGTTCTTGAGGTGGTTGCAGGCGAGGGAGGAACAAAGGAGGACGGTTGTGTTCAAAGAATCGCAGGAGAGCTTGACCTTGCGGATATAACGCACAAAGGTTTTTCCTCCTGTCGAGTGAGCCGAGAGGTGATTTTATCGAGAATACTAACCTTTGTTATGGAACATGAATTTGATATGTAAAAAGTGTTCCCACAGAATGGAAGAGCGTTCTCCGGAGAGTTTACCACCAAACACAACATATGAACTTGTGTCGAGAACGGTCATGGTCCGTGGATATTAGGGGTGTCAGACGCTGCGATTTTGGTTATTCGGTTTGATTTTGGTTCGATTTATATTTTGATAAGGTGAAATCAAAATCGCATTGGATAGGAATAAGGTGAAATTATAATAGTTTTCATCTGGTTTCGATTTTAGCGATTTTTTATCGATTTTTGTTATTCAATTCACAATCGGTTAAATGGGATTAACAGTGTCGTTTTAAAAAATGGTTTGCATCCTAACTAGTGTGAATCCCACATGTATTAAATTTCTTAAAGAGTTAATACAATATACATTTATTTTGCTAAAGACAATATACTTTCTATGTAAAAGACTACACATATTATAATTAATTAACTATGATCTTAGAAATTAAAAAATCAAGAAGTGTGATTGTGTGAAAGTGAAACTCCCTTCTCGGTTAGTACTTTGCTTTTTTTTTTTTTTTTTTCCTTTTTTCGTAAAGACCCATCGAAATTCATAACACTTTAAGTCTTTAATACTAGGTGCCAGTTAACCATCGATTTTTGGTTCTAAGTGTTCCACAGAATGTAAAAAGTGTTCCCACAAAATTGGTGATGAACACCATACCCAGCCAGAGAACACCATAAAGTATTATAAATTGGTGATGAACACCAAACCAAGAAATAGAATCAATTTTCTCTTTCTTCATTTAATAGAATCTATATCCATGGATTATGAGTGTACGAGAACATTCTTGTACGTAGTAAACTGATCCGTTGCCTCCATGACTCCATGTGATTGAGGACTTCATAGATGACAATCTTACCTCTACCAAAATAAAATGATAATATTATCACTAGTGTAAAAAAAATTATGGAGCTTGGGAGCTGGTGGAATTTAGGAAAATTAAATTGGAACTTGAAGAAAGCTTCATAAAATTACAAAGAAATGAATAATTGGCAACAACTACACACTCACACTCTAAAACAAATTAAAAAATAAATAAATAAATACAAATTCACTTTTATTTTCTTGGTTGGATCAAGGAGATTTTTCTTGTAGGATCGTGGGGATCCTAAACTAAATGAGGAATAGAAGGTCTCGCACTCAAAACCTTCAATTACCCTCTAGTGCACTTACACTTGCTACCTAATACCATGTGGATGGGTTTGGTGCATGTGACGGCACTACATGCCCATCGCACCAATTAATTTTAAGCCATAAATAAACATGAATTGATTAAAAATATATGATTTTAGAAGTTTTATAATATTACAAGGAAGTCATTTTCATTGTGATGGAATCTAATGGTAGTTTTACAATTTTGAATTCACTTTTGAAGAATTTCCCTAATTGTTTCTAAGTGGCACTTGACTGTTAAGGTGGGCACATAGTCATCCATTACATGGATCCACCAATGTCTACCATATAGCAAGTGGTGATGGGTCTAAATGCATCCAACCATATGCCAAATGTCATGTATGTAAATGTTGTCATAAATCTAGCCTTGAATTCTTAATCATAGATGTCATGACTCATGAAAAGCATGAGCTTATTTGAAACTCTCAAGTTTTGAAATACATAGGCTTTGAGAATATAAATTACCAATGGCATTAAACAAACACTGGAAAATTTTCGAATTTGTAAAATTTTACATGAAAATTTTACATAGAAAATTTTACCTATAAAAATTTTGCATGGAAAATTTTACGTCGAAACAAACGAGCCTAAGTGAGATAGTTTTTGTACAAAACAACCAGATTTGATGAGTCTTTCTCCACCATTAAATGACCACATGTTTAGTAATTCATAACCATACAAGTAGCATATTCTAAAACACATGGCAAATGGTAGGATATATATGTGGCCACAATGTTAGGGTTATAGTTACCTTGGGATCTATATGTCTATATATTTTCAGCTCTATTTAATTTGTCATGTGTCAGGTATTTCCCCTAGTCTAGAATTAAACCTAAAAAACTAGAATAATTACATCCTTTGAAATGCGGAGAAAAAAAAAAGCTTACTTGTTAAAACCACTCTATCCCCAAAAATTGTATATCTATATATATATATATATATATATATATAATTTCTTACTATTTTTTCATCAACCTTCTGAATAACTTCTGATCTATCTAAACAATTCTTACATCTTTCTTCGAAACAGATTTCACACTTATATCTTAATGTTATCCATGGATATCCTTGACATTTCTTACATGCTGTATCATGTGATCCTGATCCATTTTTCCATCGATGATTGTTTTCTAAGCATTCCATTCTTGTCCTGCTAATATTGTTGGGTCAATTTCTGGAGGTTTTAATAATTTACTTCCTTTTGCTCCTATCCCTTCAATAACTTCTTCTATAGAGACCTTGTAATTTGTTGTAGAGTTATTAGTTATTTTTCCTAGGTTTTGGCCGGAGACTGCCGGTTCAGATTGGTAGCACAGAAGGATATGTGCTAGTCAGAGGAAAGGCACACCAGGGGAGAATAGAAAAGAAGAAGGATATGAGGGTATGTTGTAAGATTTTCCACAGAGATGAAATAAAATGTAAAAATTCAGGATCGAGATATGCTAAAATCCAGGGAAATAGTGGTCTCCTGGTTCTGTATAGCAATCAGAACGAGATAGGTGTAAAACCTTACTCCGATCCTTTTTTTTTTTTTTTAACTTAATCTAAGCTTGTATAAGGCGCCATGCTTATACTACTCACATCCTCACACTGGGGTTCAACCGGTGAAACACGCACAGTTTTTAGGCCCAGTTCTTTTGGTATGCTAACCCAGACAGTCATTTTTAATTAAGGGAATGCTTAGCCAGGAACTGCAAGTCTTCCAGTTCATGTGGGACGCCATGCCAACATGATTCATACCCTCACACAGGGGTTCTGCTCCCAGGGACTAAACGGCCACCTTGCCTCAACGTCCGGAGCATAAAGACCTATTCTTTTGGAATATTACCAAGAGACATGCAGTATGAATCTAAGGCTACATAGTCTGAATAATAGAGAGTACCGATCTAGATCTAGAGCTTTAGACTACTCTCTGGTTATATATCAGTCCTCTACTTCTGATATAATGCAGAGTTCAAGTATCGTAATCGCTCCCTAAGAAAGATCTTCGATCTTAACCTTCTTTCAGTCATTACGGAATAATTGATAAGAAATAATTGATAAGAATTTACAAAATAAAAGGAAAATATCTGTCTGAACCTTACATCATATCCTTTAATCCTTCTTATGAAACTACTCACACATAATTAAATTAAAGCATGAGAAACTACAGAAATTAAATACAGAAAAGAAAGAACAGCTTAACCAAATCTAGCAGCCAGAATCAAGAGGCTCGTCTGTAGGCTTTAGCCTGGTGCTAGAAGAAGAAGCTGAGATATTTAAAAGAAAGAAAGAAACTTACAGGAATGATGAACTTCTTTTATTATACTGGAGATATTATACAGGAATTATTACAGAGCAAAAACTTCTAAAATTTTTCTAAGGAAGGGGGGGCTCTCCTCTTGTGAAGAGCTCCGTCCTTTTTATAAGCGAAATTTACAAAGTATATTACAAAATTTTTCAAATCCGGAAGTCCGGATAAGTCTTCTGGTCTTTTTCAAAGCTGGCTTCTTTTTTCAAATTTGAGGGCCCACCTTTTTGGACATATCCACAAGTGTCGGCCAAACACTTTGTTTTTCCAAAAAGGGTCTTCTAGTAAAATCCTTCTTGTGGTGGAGAAAGATTCTTCTTGCTGAATATGCCGAATAGCTTTGTATCTTCTTCAATTGTAATTTATTTGTCTTTGGTAAATCCTCCGTGGATGCCTTTGGAAGATTACGGAAAAAAATTTTTGAAAATATATTCTCAATTTTGATTTTATATTTTCGAGCTTGTTTTGCCATAAGAATCTTCTCATATTCTTCTTTCTTCTTGATTGATTCTTCCATCTTCTGGATCCTGTCAAGGAGATTTTCATATGCTGGTGGAGTTGGAATATTTGTTGTATCAAATCTTGATTGCTGAAGGAGACATAGGGCTTCTTTTAATTCATCAACTTCTTTTATCTTTGAGGCCAATTGATGATAATATTTCTGTTCAGATTCTTTGACAGCCTGTAATTCTGTTTTAAGCTGAGATTCATTCTTTTGTATCTCTGCAATTCTTGAGCTTGTTGTATCGCATTGTTCACATTTGATCAATGCTTCTTTGAAACTTGTTGAATCCCTGACCTTAGATACTGGAAATCTAAGGGCTGGTGTTATAAAGAAATTAGGTCCTAGATTACGACGGGCGTAATCCAGTGCTTCTTCTAATTTATGGAATCCCTTAAACCAAGGGTGCTTGGGGTAATTTTTCAATTGTTGTAAGACTTCTATCCATCTATCATATACTCCAGGATTATGTCCTTCAATAAGAACATAATATGGATAATTTTCTTTTCTTGCTTCTTTTATCTTGGCAAATTGATAAGCTGCGCGTTATCTGGTCATAAAATGCTCTCTTCTTTGCTTGTTATATGGATCTTTCAAGATCTTATTATAAGATACCCACAGATTATCAAGGATAATCTGTTCCTCGGTACCGACTGTATACATACTTCTGAACCCAAAGGGTTCATCTATCGGCTTCAAATAGCTTCTTCCATACTGGATCCCATTATCTGGGGCTTATTTAAATCTTCCTTTAATTCCGATATTGCCAAAGGCAACATTTCTGCTGTCTTTCTTGTTGTATCAGGAGAAGGACTCCGTTCTGGTGGTGACCAAGGCTTCTTGCCTTTATCTTGTGCCATCCTCTTTTTATATTTCTTATATGCTTCTGATAGACTTGAATAATTATCAAAATCTTCTTTTGATTTTTCAAAATCAGGAGAGGAACTCCTTTCTGGTTCAGATCTTTTTGGCTTCTGAAATTTATCAAAATCAAGTTAATATCTTGGGTAAACATTCTCGGGATAAATAGTCTGCAATATAATTATCATTTCCTTTTATATGTTCTATTTTAATTTTATATCCTTTTCCTAATATTAATTCTCTAAAAATTAACCATCTTCTTGTACTTACCCTTTTTTCATTGAGGGTTTTATAAAATTTAACTATGGCTTCACAGTCTGTTCTTAGAGTAAAACTTCTTAATATTATAAAGAAATCAAAGGCTTGTAATCCTGCTATTACTGCTTCTATTTCACAGTCGATTGGACTTAGATTTTTTCTTTTATGTATGCCGGAAGCATATCTACAGATTTGTTCTTCTGTTTTACTACTGTATTCATTTGGTCTTGTTTTTAAAACTGCTCCCCATCCTTCTATTGATCCATCTTTTTCTTAGAAACTACTAAGCCATGTTTGTAAAATTCTGAAAATATTTTATGAAGATGAGCTATATGTTCAAGTTCTGTTTTTGAGAATACTAATATATCATCTATATAAACTATGCAAAATTCTCTATAAGGTAGGAAAATATCATCCATTCTTCTTTGAAAAACTGCAGGGGCATTCTTTAATCCAAACGGCATAACATTCCATTCATAATGTCCTTCTGTTGTTGTAAAAGCTGTCCATGGTTTAGATTATTCTTCTATAGCTATTTGATGAAATCCTGATTTTAAATCAAATTTTGAAAATATTTTTGCTTTTTGTAAGAACTGGATAAGAAAATTCTTTTGGGGTAAATTGTATGCATCATCTCCTGTGTTATCATTTAATCTTTTGTAATTTATTACCATTCGGCTTTTCCCTCTTCTTTTTTCACTTTCTTTCATAACTATCATAGCTGCTGATCTATGAGGACTATTAGATTTTCTTATTAATTTTAATTCGGATAATTCTGTAATATGTAGTTTAAATTGTTCTGAATCTATTGGATGGTATTTTGGTACTCCTGAATTTATTTTTAAATCTGGGTTTATAATATCTAGTTTCATAATTGGCTTGTCTTTTTCCCAATATCTTAAGGGATTTTTATCTTGAATTATTTCTATTTGTTCTAATTTTTCTATAGTTTTCTTAATACTATTAGAATTTTCTAGGATAGCTAAGATTAATGATGGATTTATCCCATCTTCAAAATCTAAGTCTATTATCTCTTTTTCTGAACTAAGTTTTTCAAATTCTGTCATGATGTCTTCTTCTAGTGTTAATTTAATATTACTTATTACTTCTTTATTTATTTTACATTGTCCAGGTATATCACATGGACATTCTTCAAATATTTTATTATCATGTCGATGATTTGGGTATGATGGATAAGTTGGAGTCTGTGTTATATTTTTAAATATTATAATACTATGTTTATTAACATATAATCCTCGATTGTGCTAATATAAATCCTAATCCTAATAACATATCCCAAGGACATTTCCTTAAGTATACATTATTAAGCGGATAGTCTATTGAATACTTATCACAAACATCTTTAAAACTAATAGATGCAGGTTTCAGTTTGTATTTATATTCTGTTTCTATTCCATCAACTGATGTTGCTATTGTTGGATTTTTTGTTTCTTCAAAATCATTTTTATCAAAAAATCTTGGATTTACTATAGAACTGGTACATCCTGTATCAATTATAGCTTTTAAATATACTATTTTCTTATTTATTTTTATTCGGCAAAGTGTTTGTAAATTATTTAAGCTATTTTTTACTTGACAGAATATAGCCGTGTCTTTTTCTGATTGTTCAATAGTGGCTAATGTATAGTTTTCTATGACTTGGTTACTAATCTGGTCTATCTTGATCCAAATCCTCCTATTCTTGTGCCATCCTCTTTTATATTTCTTATATGTCGATAGACTTGAATAATTATCAAAATCTTCTTTTGATTTTTCAAAATCAGGAGAGGAACTCCTTTATGGTTCAGATCTTTTGGCTTCTGAAATTTATCAAAATCAAGTTAATATCTTGGGTAAACATTCTCGGGATAAATAGTCTGCAATATAAGAAAGAACAGCTTAACCAAATCTAGCAGCCAGAATCAAGAGGCTCGTCTGTAGGCTTTAGCCTGGTGCTAGAAGAAGAAGCTGAGATATTTAAAAGAAAGAAAGAAACTTACAGGACAACTGATGTTGCTATTGTTGGATTTTTTGTTTCTTCAAAATCATTTTTATCAAAAAATCTTGGATTTACTATAGAACTGGTACATCCTGTATCAATTATAGCTTTTAAATATACTATTTTCTTATTTATTTTTATTCGGCAAAGTGTTTGTAAATTATTTAAGCTATTTTTTACTTGACAGAATATAGCCGTGTCTTTTTCTGATTGACACTTGTGGATATGTCCAAAAAGGTGGGCCCTCAAATTTGAAAAAAGAAGCCAGCTTTGAAAAAGACCAGAAGACTTATCCGGACTTCCGGATTTGAAAAATTTTGTAATATACTTTGTAAATTTTGCTTATAAAAAGGACGGAGCTCTTCACAAGAGGGGAGCCCCCCTTCCTTAGAAAAATTTTAATTATGAAACTAGATTTAAAAATAAATTCAGGAGTACCAAAATACCATCCAATAGATTCAGAACAATTTAAACTACATATTACAGAATTATCCGAATTAAAATTAATAAGAAAATCTAATAGTCCTCATAGATCAGCAGCTATGATAGTTATGAAAGAAAGCGAAAAAAGAAGAGGAAAAGCCGAATGGTAATAAATTACAAAAGATTAAATGATAACTTGTCTTAACTGAGATTTAAGATCCCATCTTTCATCTAATATACAAATCAGAACTTTTGTTCCTACTTTCTTTCTGGCAAAACCTTTTATTCCTATTATAAATAATCCTAAATGAAAGTATCTTTTATTCGCTAATAAAAGTTGTCTAATTGAATCTTGACTGATTACATCAATGGTTTCTACTTCATCATTTGATACTGACAGAGTAACTTCCTGATATCCCGAGAATAAACTGGTGTCTCTTAAAAATCTATTATGTGCATATAACTGTCTTGGATCTATCATACGGGCTTGTTGTGTACTAAATCTAGTGATGTCTGATTCAACATCTATTATTTCTTCTAGTCTAATATCTTCACTATTACTAGTACTTCCACTTCCTCTTAGTATTCTTCTAAACATACTGTCATCAGTTGTATTTTGAGGTCTGGTATTATTCTCTTGTATTGTTCTACTTCTTCCTGAGAATGGTCTAAATCTATTCATTTTAATTTATATGGTTTTGTTGAGGTTCCTTCTTCTAGAATTTTTTCTGCTGGTATAAAACTTCCATTACAAGTTTTTCTTATTATTTTTATATTATCTTCTGATGTGGATATTTTTAAATTACTTAATTTTTATCCTATATCATCTAGTTCTCTGGTAATTTTATTATTCTTATTTATTTCTTCTAATTTCTTTAATATCTGTATTATTCCAATTATAATCAAATTATTTTGTGCTATTAAAATCTGATCATGAGTTGCAGGTGGTTTATATTTAGTTAAACCTTGATTTTCTATTGATAATCCTAATGAATAATCTTCTAATAATCTTTTTAATTCTGTTAACTCTGGTTCTAAGTTTTCCATCAGATATTTTAAATGTTTTATTCTGTTTTGTTCGATTAATAAAATTTCTGGAATTTTATGTATTATAAAATTTTAACAAATCTTCTATATTTTTTATTCTTACATCAAACTGATTAGTTATTTCTAGAAACTTTTGTTCTATCTTTGTAGATAATCTTAATAATTCTAATATGACCATTTTATCTGATTCATTATCTTGTTGAGTTTGTTTTAATAATAGAGTGATACTTCTATTAATATAATCTAAGTTTTGTTGTATCTTATTTACCTCTGTTCTTATCTTAAAAATTTCTGACTGTAAATAGTCTATTCTGTCCATTCTGTAAAACTTCTTGGTAAAGCTAATAATGGATAATAATTTCTATGAGAATTTTTCCAATTAAGATATCCTATAATATGATTATTGTATTTTTCAAATAACTCTTCGGAGTTAGATAGGTTTTGTAAAATAATTCTTTTAACTTTTCCGTAGGTCTTTTAATTCTTCAAGATTCTAATATCGATTCACAATAATCCTTATAATAAACTTCAACAATACCGGATAATGAATTTATATCTAAATACTCAATTTCGTAATAATCATAATAATAAATTCTATTATATTCATTAAAAGATATTCTATGAAACGAAATAATTCATATAAACCAAAACATAAGATAAACTTAAATCTTTTATAAAATAAACAGCTCGATACCACGTTGGTTTGGCCGAGACTTGTTGATTGGTACTACGTGATATGCTAATCGAGGAAAGGCACACGGGAGAATAGAAAGAAGAAGGATATGAGGGTATGTTGTAAGATTTTCCAGAGATGAAATAAAATTTAAAATTAGATCGAGATATGCTAAAATCCAGGAAATAGTGGTCTCCCGTTCTGATAGCAATCTAACGAGATAGGTTAAACTATCCGATCCTTTTTTAAGATTATCTACAAAGATAGAACAAAAGTTTCTAGAAATAACTAATCGTTTGATGTAAGAATAAAAATATAGAAGATTTGTTAAATTTTATAATACATAAAATTTCGTAAATTTTATTAATCGAACAAAATGAATAAAACATTTAAAATATCCGATGGAAAACTTAGAATCAGAGTTAACAGAATTAAAAAGATTATTAGAAGATTATTCATTAGGATTATCAATAGAAAATCAAGGTTTAACTAAATATAAACCACCTGCAACTCATGATCAGATTTTAATAGCACAAAATAATTTGATTATAATTGGAATAATACAGATATTAAAGAAATTAGAAGAAATAAATAAGAATAATAAAATTACCAGAGAACTTGATGATATAGGACAAAAATTAAGTAATTTAAAAATATCCACATCAGAAGATAATATAAAAATAATAAGAAAAACTTGTAATGGAAGTTTTATACCAGCAGAAAAAATTCTAGAAGAAGGAACCTCAACAAAACCATATAAATTAAAATGAATAGATTTAGACCATTCTCGTGAAGAAGTAGAACAATACAAGAGAATAATACTGACTCAAAATACAACCGATGACAGATGTTTAGAAGAATACTAAGAGGAAGTGGAAGTACTAGTAATAGTGAAGATATTAGACTAGAAGAAATAATAGATGTTGAATCGACATCACTAGATTTAGTACACAACAAGCCCGTATGATAGATCCAAGACATTATATGCACATAATAGATTTTAAGAGACACCGTTATTCTCTGATATCGTAAGTTACTCACAAGATCAAATGATGAAGTAGAAACCATTGATGTAATCAATAAGATTCAATTAGACAACTTTTATTAGCTAATAAAAGATACTTTCATTTAGGATTATTTATAATAGGAATAAAAGGTTTTGCCAGAAAGAAAGTAGGAACAAAAGTTCTGATTTGTATATTAGATGAAAGATGGGATCTTAAATCTCAGTTAAGACAAGCCTTAATAGCCATGACAGAAGTAGATTTATCAAATAATAAATCATTATATTATGTAGCACCAGACTTTCAATTAAAAATGAAAGAATTACCAAAATATATAAAAATAAAAGTTATGACAAAAGGATATGATTCGTTCAAAGGAGATAATTTAATGATGTGTATAGGATTGATAGGAAAAATAACTAATAACTCTACAACAAATTACAAGGTCTCTATAGAAGAAGTTATTGAAGGGATAGGAGCAAAAGGAAGTAAATTATTAAAACCTCCAGAAATTAACCCAACAATATTAGCAGGACAAGAATGGAATTTAAGTAAAATAACAGAAGATAATGAAACAAACACAGTTTATGTACCCAGAGATAGCTTAATATATCAAGACAGTAATAATAATTATAGATTAAGATTTTTAGATTATGAAACAAAACCAGGAGTAGAAAGCAGTACAACAGAAACTATAGATAATGAAGAAAGAGAAAGATTAATAAGAGAATTAGAAAACCAAAATAATAGTGATGGAAGATAGGATCATAACACAGGAAGAAATAAAAATATTAAAACAATATGATAAATATGGTTTAATAGGAACATTATTATATAAAAGAAAACTCGGTGTTGAACTCACCAAAGAAGATAAAATAAGATTAGAAAACTTAGCAATAAAATCAGGTATAATAACAGAGGATGATGAATTAATTGATAGAGGTGATAGATTTATTATAAGAAAATCTAAAGAAGAAGAAAGCATTACTGATAAAATCAGTGAAATAAGTGAAATCAATCCTAGATTATTAATTAATGAAGAATTAAATGAGGATATAAATGAAAGTTTAGAATCCGATATAGAAGAATTACAAAATATTGAAGCAATGAATGACGTAACTTATGATAACACAAGACCATATGGACCTAATAACCCAAATATGGCTTGGGGAAATAGACCAAGATGGAAATTAGAACCAACAGAACTAGAACAACCAAAAGATGATTTTAAATATTATAAACCTAGAGGAAAAAGAATGCCAATAGAAGAACCGGTAGTTTTTGCAGATAAAAAAGAATCGGGAAAAATATTAAATATAGGATATCATGATCCTCAGAAGTTAGACTCAGTACTTGATATTTGGAAGAGTAAAGTTATAAATGATTGTTTAAATTTTAAAGAACAACTAGATGTAGATGAATTATACCAATACTTAGAAACATTTTTAGGAGAATCGATGAAAGCAAATTGGGAAAGATATAAAGTAGAATATCCAGAAGAACTTAGAACATTAAAAACTTTTGGACCAAATCCATATAATTTTGTTAATAAAATACATATGCTAGCAACAGGAAGAGATCCGAATAGTTCAAGAATAGAACAACAAACAGAAGCATTAGCACAACTTGAAAGATTAGTCTTAACAGACTACAGATATGCAAAGAGTTTTCTGAAAGAATATTATTATTTTGCAAGCATAAGTGGTAATTATTTTACCCAATCAGTAAAAGAAAAATTATTGCAGAAATTACCTGGACAACTAGGAGAAGAAATAAGACAAAAATGGCATCCTATAAATGATATCCCAGAAAATGATAATATTGGTATTAGAATACAACATATTATAAAATGTTTGAAAGAAAAATGTATAACTATACAAATTCAACAACAATTTCAAAAAGAACAATATAATTTCTGTAAAGATATTTACGTACCCCAGATATATGGAAGAGAAGGAAAAGATATATATAGAAGAAAACAAAATATAAAAACTAGACTACAGAGATCTCAATATAAGCCTCGATACCAAAGAAGGAACAGTTATAATTATAGAAGACCTCAGAAGAGATATTATCTTAGAAGATCTGATGCAAGAAGACCTTTTTTAAATAAAGATCATCATGCTAGAATGTATGATCCAGATAGAATTTATAAAAGGAAATTGAGATGCTTTATATGTGATAGAGATGATCATTTAGCATCAAAATGTCCAAGAAGGATAAATGAAGATACAAAAAGATCCTTAGTAGTACAAGATTCAAAATGCTGTTTGATAGATGTTGAAGATGATTTAAGTGATACAGAATCAATATATAGCATTGTATCTATAGAGATATATAATCCAAATCTTGAGGATAAGGATGATGAAGAAGAAATACCAAGTGTTATGCAACAATATTTAGAAGAAAATATATGTGTATTAACAAATACATGCTTAGAAAACAATCATCGATGGAAAAATGGATCAGGATCACATGATACAGCATGTAAGAAATGTCAAGGATATCCATGGATAACATTAAGATATAAGTGTGAAATCTGTTTCGAAGAAAGATGTAAGAATTGTTTAGATAGATCAGAAGTTATTCAGAAGGTTGATGAAAAAATAGTAAAATTACAGGATAAGATAGTTACTAAGAAAGTTGAAATTCTAGAAGATGAAATAACTATATTGAAGGCCCAGTTACAGAATAAAGAAGAATTTAATCCCAGAATATATGAAGAACCCAGAATAGAATGGATGGAAATTATTGAGAATGGAGGAATAAAACCAGAAAAATCTACAAAAGGATCATTAGGATATGATATATTTTCACCAATAGAAATAGTATTATTACCCAATGAGATTACCATAATAGATGCCCAAGTTAGGTATTCTATTTCAGATAAATATGGAATAAAACTAGAAACAAGATCTAGTATGGCAGCAAGAGGATTAATGGTTATAGGCGGAATCTTAGATTCTGACTATGAAGAGAATATCCATGTAATAATAAGAAATTTTACCCAAATAGCCCAAACTATAAAACCAGGACAAAAAATAGCTCAGGCTATAATATTACCCAACTATGAACAAGGACCCAATATAAAAAGAATAGGAGGATTTGGATCAACAGATAGACCCAGTACTAGTAACCAAGTCATAGAAAACTATACATTAGCCACTATTGAACAATCAGAAAAAGACACGGCTATATTCTGTCAAGTAAAAAATAGCTTAAATAATTTACAAACACTTTGCCGAATAAAAATAAATAAGAAAATAGTATATTTAAAAGCTATAATTGATACAGGATGTACCAGTTCTATAGTAAATCCAAGATTTTTTGATAAAAATGATTTTGAAGAAACAAAAAATCCAACAATAGCAACATCAGTTGATGGAATAGAAACAGAATATAAATACAAACTGAAACCTGCATCTATTAGTTTTAAAGATGTTTGTGATAAGTATTCAATAGACTATCCGCTTAATAATGTATACTTAAGGAAATGTCCTTGGGATATGTTATTAGGATTAGGATTTATATTAGCACAATCAGGAGGATTATATGTTAATAAACATAGTATTATAATATTTAAAAATATAACACAGACTCCAACTTATCCATCATACCCAAATCATCGACATGATAATAAAATATTTGAAGAATGTCCATGTGATATACCTGGACAATGTAAAATAAATAAAGAAGTAATAAGTAATATTAAATTAACACTAGAAGAAGACATCATGACAGAATTTGAAAAACTTAGTTCAGAAAAAGAGATAATAGACTTAGATTTTGAAGATGGGATAAATCCATCATTAATCTTAGCTATCCTAGAAAATTCTAATAGTATTAAGAAAACTATAGAAAAATTAGAACAAATAGAAATAATTCAAGATAAAAATCCCTTAAGATATTGGGAAAAAGACAAGCCAATTATGAAACTAGATATTATAAACCCAGATTTAAAAATAAATTCATGAGTACCAAAATACCATCCAATAGATTCAGAACAATTTAAACTACAAATTACAGAATTATCCGAATTAAAATTAATAAGAAAATCTAATAGTCCTCATAGATCAGCAGCTATGATAGTTATGAAAGAAAGTGAAAAAAGAAGAGGGAAAAGCCGAATGGTAATAAATTACAAAAGATTAAATGATAACACAGTAGATGATGCATACAATTTACCCCAAAAGAATTTTCTTATCCAGTTCATACAAAAAGCAAAAATATTTTCAAAATTTGATTTAAAATCAGGATTTCATCAAATAGCTATAGAAGAAGAATCTAAACCATGGACAGCTTTTACAACAACAGAAGGACATTATGAATGGAATGTTATGCCGTTTGGATTAAAGAATGCCCCTGCAGTTTTTCAAAGAAGAATGGATGATATTTTCCTACCTTATAGAGAATTTTGCATAGTTTATATAGATGATATATTAGTATTCTCAAAAACAGAACTTGAACATATAGCTCATCTTCATAAAATATTTTCAGAATTTTACAAACATGGCTTAGTAGTTTCTAAGAAAAAGATGGAAATAGGGAAAGAAAAAATTAAGTTTCTAGGACTAGAAATAGGACTAGGACAGATAAAACTCCAACCTCATATAGCTACAAAAATCTTAGAATTTCCTTCAGAATTAAAAACTACAACAGAAATAAAAAGTTTTATAGGATTAGTAAATCAGGCAAGGGATTTTATTCCAAACTTAGGAAAAATAATAGGACCCCTATATGCTAAAACAAATCCTAAAGGTGAAAAGAAATTTAATTCACAAGATAGAATATTACTAGAAAAAATAAAAAACATTATACAAACTATTCCACCCTTAAGATATCCATATGAATCAGAGTATAAAATTATTGAAACAGATGGATCAATAGAAGGATGGGGAGCAGTTTTAAAAACAAGACCAAATGAATACAGTAGTAAAACAGAAGAACAAATCTGTAGATATGCTTCCGGCATACATAAAAGAAAAAATCTAAGTCCAATCGACTGTGAAATAGAAGCAGTAATAGCAGGATTACAAGCCTTTGATTTCTTTATAATATTAAGAAGTTTTACTCTAAGAACAGACTGTGAAGCCATAGTTAAATTTTATAAAACCCTCAATGAAAAAAGGGTAAGTACAAGAAGATGGTTAATTTTTAGAGAATTAATATTAGGAAAAGGATATAAAATTAAAATAGAACATATAAAAGGAAATGATAATTATATTGCAGACTATTTATCCCGAGAATGTTTACCCAAGATATTAACTTGATTTTGATAAATTTCAGAAGCCAAAAAGATCTGAACCAGAAAGGAGTTCCTCTCCTGATTTTGAAAAAACAAAAGAAGATTTTGATAATTATTCAAGTCTATCAGAAGCATATAAGAAATATAAAAAGAGGATGGCACAAGATAAAGGCAAGAAGCCTTGGTCACCACCAGAAAGGAATCATTCTCCTGATACAACAAGAAAGACAGCAGAAATGTTGCAACAAGCCTTTGACAATATCGGAATTAAAGGAAGATTTAAAGAAGCCCCAGATAATGGGATCCAGTATGGAAGAAGCTATTTGAAGCCGATAGATGAACCCTTTGGGTTGAAGTATTATCTGATCGAGTGAGACAGTTATCCTTGATAATCGTGGGTATCTTATAATAAGATCTTGAAAGATCCATATAACAAGTAAAGAAGAGGCATTTTATGACCGATAAAGCTCTGCGGTTATCAATTTGCCAAGATAAAAGAAGCAAGAAAAGAAAATTAACCATATTATGTTCTTATTGAAGGACATAATCCTGGAGTATATGATAGATGGACAGAAGTCTTACAACAATTGAAAAATTACCCCAAGCACCCTTGGTTTAAGGGATTCCATAAATTAGAAGAAGCACTGGATTACGCCCGTCGTAATCTGGGACCTAATTTCTTTATAACACCAGCCCTTAGATTTCCAGTATCTAAGGTCAGGGATTCAACAAGTTTCAAAGAAGCATTGATCAAATGTGAACAATGCGATACAACAAGCTCAAGAATTGCAGAGATACAAAAGAATGAATCTCAGCTTAAAACAGAATTACAGGCTGTCAAAGAATCTGAACAGAAATATTATCATCAATTGGCCTCAAAGATAAAAGAAGTTGATGAATTAAAAGAAGCCCTATGTCTCCTTCAGCAATCAAGATTTGATACAACAAATATTCCAACTCCACCAGCATATGAAAATCTCCTTGACAGGATCCAGAAGATGGAAGAATCAATCAAGAAGAAAGAAGAATATGAGAAGATTCTTATGGCAAAAACAAGCTCAGAAAATATAAAATAAAAATTGAGAATATATTTTCAAAAATTTTTTATCCAGAATCTTCCAGTGCATCCACGGAGGATTTACCAAAAGACAAATAAATTACAATTGAAGAAGATACAAAGCTATTAAGCATATTCAAAGAAGAATCTTTCTCCACCACAAGAAGGATTTTACTAGAAGACCCTTTTGGAAAAACAAAGTGTTTGGCCGACACTTGTGGATATGTCCAAAAGGTGGGCCCTCAAATTTGAAAAAAAGCCACTTTGAAAAGACCGAAGACTTATCCGGACTTCGGATTTGAAAAATTTTGTAATATACTTTGTAAATTTAAACATAAAAGGCGGAGCTCTTCACAGAGGAGAGCCCCCTTCCTTAGAAAAATTTTAGAAGTTTTGCTCTGTAATAATTCTGTATAATATCTCGATATAATAAAGAAGTTCATCATTCCTGTAAGTTTCTTTCTTTCTTTTAAATATCTCAGCTTCTTCTTCTAGCACCAGGCTAAAGCCTACAGACGAGCCTCTTGATTCTGGCTGCTAGATTTGGTTAAGCTGTTCTTTCTTTTCTGTATTTAATTTCTGTAGTTTCTCATGCTTTAATTTAATTATGTGTGAGTAGTTTCATAAAAAGGATTAAAGGATATGATGTAAGGTTCAGACAGAGATTTTCCTTTTATTTTGTAAATTCTTATCAATTATTTTTTATCAATTATTCCGTAATGACTGAAAGAAGGTTAAGATCGAAGATCTTTCTTAGGGAGTGATTACGATACTTGAACTCTGCATTATATCAGAAGTAGAGGACTGATATATAACCAGAGAGTAGTCTAAAGCTCTAGATCTAGATCGGTACTCTCTATTATTCAGACTATGTAGCCTTAGATTCATACTGCATGTCTCTTGGTAATATTCCAAAAGAATAGGTCTTTATGCTCGGACGTTGAGGCAAGGTGGCCGTTTAGTCCCAGGAGGCAGAACCCACTGTGAGGTATGAATCATGTTGGCATGGCGTCCCACATGAAGCGGAAGACTTGCAGTTCTGGCTAAGCATTCCTTAATTAAAAATATGCAGGTTAGCATACCAAGAAGGCCTAAAAGCGTGCGTGTTTCACGGTTGAACCCGTGTGAGGATGTGAGTTGTATAAGCATGGCGCCTTATACAAGCTTAGATTAAGTTAAAAAAAAAAAAAAAAGGGTGAGATGAGTTTTACACCTATCTCGTTATGATTGCTATACAGAACCAGGAGACCACTATTTCCCTGGATTTTAGCATATCTCGATCCTGAATTTTTACATTTTATTTCATCTCTGTGGAAAATCTTACAACATACCCTCATATCCTTCTTCTTTTCTATTCTCCCCTGGTGTGCCTTTCCTCTGACTAGCACATATCCTTCTGTGCTACCAATCTGAACCGGCAGTCTCCGGCAAAACCCAACCGTGGTATCAGAGCTTTTTATAAGCAAAATTTACAAAGTATATTACAAAATTTTTCAAATCCGGAAGTCCGGATAAGTCTTCTGGTCTTTTCAAAGCTGGCTTCTTTTTTCAAATTTGAGGGCCCACCTTTTTGGACATATCCACAAGTGTCGGCCAAACACTTTCCCAACCGTGGTATCAGAGCAGTGTTTATTTTATAAAAAGATTTAAGTTTATCTTATGTTTTCAGTTTATATGAATTATTTCAGTTTCATAGAATATATTTTCAGTGAATATAATAGAATTTATTATTATGATTATTACAGAATTGAGTATTTAGATATAAATTCATTATCCGGTATTGTTGAAGTTTATTATAAGGATTATTGTGAATCGATATTAGAATCTTCAGAAGAATTAAAAGACCTACCAGAAGAAGTTAAAAGAATTATTTTACAAAAAACCTATCTAACTCCAGAAGAGTTATTTGAAAAATACAATAATCATATTATAGGATATCTTAATTGGAAAAATTCTCATAGAAATTATTATCCATTATTAGCTTTACCAAGAAGTTTTACAGAATGGACAGAATAGACTATTTACAGTCAGAAATTTTTAAGATAAGAACAGAGGTAAATAAGATACAACAAAACTTAGATTATATTAATAGAAGTATCACTCTATTATTAAAACAAACTCAACAAGATAATGAATCAGATAAAATGGTCATATTAGAATTATTAAGATTATCTACAAAGATAGAACAAAAGTTTCTAGAAATAACTAATCAGTTTGATGTAAGAATAAAAAATATAGAAGATTTGTTAAAATTTTATAATACATAAAATTTCAGAAATTTTATTAATCGAACAAAACAGAATAAAACATTTAAAATATCTGATGGAAAACTTAGAACCAGAGTTAACAGAATTAAAAAGATTATTAGAAGATTATTCATTAGGATTATCAATAGAAAATCAAGGTTTAACTAAATATAAACCACCTGCAACTCATGATCAGATTTTAATAGCACAAAATAATTTGATTATAATTGGAATAATACAGATATTAAAGAAATTAGAAGAAATAAATAAGAATAATAAAATTACCAGAGAACTAGATGATATAGGACAAAAATTAAGTAATTTAAAAATATCCACATCAGAAGATAATATAAAAATAATAAGAAAAACTTGTAATGGAAGTTTTATACCAGCAGAAAAAATTCTAGAAGAAGGAACCTCAACAAAACCATATAAATTAAAATGAATAGATTTAGACCATTCTCAGGAAGAAGTAGAACAATACAAGAGAATAATACCAGACCTCAAAATACAACTGATGACAGTATGTTTAGAAGAATACTAAGAGGAAGTGGAAGTACTAGTAATAGTGAAGATATTAGACTAGAAGAAATAATAGATGTTGAATCAGACATCACTAGATTTAGTACACAACAAGCCCGTATGATAGATCCAAGACAGTTATATGCACATAATAGATTTTTAAGAGACACCAGTTTATTCTCGGGATATCAGGAAGTTACTCTGTCAGTATCAAATGATGAAGTAGAAACCATTGATGTAATCAGTCAAGATTCAATTAGACAACTTTTATTAGCGAATAAAAGATACTTTCATTTAGGATTATTTATAATAGGAATAAAAGGTTTTGCCAGAAAGAAAGTAGGAACAAAAGTTCTGATTTGTATATTAGATGAAAGATGGGATCTTAAATCTCAGTTAAGACAAGTTATCATTTAATCTTTTGTAATTTATTACCATTCGGCTTTTCCCTCTTCTTTTTTCGCTTTCTTTCATAACTATCATAGCTGCTGATCTATGAGGACTATTAGATTTTCTTTTTAATTTTACTTCGGATAATTCTGTAATATGTAGTTTAAATTGTTCTGAATCTATTGGATGGTATTTTGGTACTCCTGAATTTATTTTTAAATCTAGTTTCATAATTAAAATTTTTCTAAGGAAGGGGGGCTCCCCTCTTGTGAAGAGCTCCGTCCTTTTTATAAGCAAAATTTACAAAGTATATTACAAAATTTTTCAAATCCGGAAGTCCGGATAAGTCTTCTGGTCTTTTTCAAAGCTGGCTTCTTTTTTCAAATTTGAGGGCCCACCTTTTTGGACATATCCACAAGTGTCAATCAGAAAAAGACATGGCTATATTCTGTCAAGTAAAAAATAGCTTAAATAATTTACAAACACTTTGCCGAATAAAAATAAATAAGAAAATAGTATATTTAAAAGCTATAATTGATACGGGATGTACAGTTCTATAGTAAATCAAGATTTTTTGATAAAAATGATTTTGAAGAAACAAAAAATCCAACAATAGCAACATCAGTTGTCCTGTAAGTTTCTTTCTTTCTTTTAAATATCTCAGCTTCTTCTTCTAGCACCAGGCTAAAGCCTACAGACGAGCCTCTTGATTCTTGCTGCTAGATTTGGTTAAGCTGTTCTTTCTTATATTGCAGACTATTTATCCCGAGAATGTTTATCCAAGATATTAACTTGATTTTGATAAATTTCAGAAGCCAAAAAGATCTGAACCAGAAAGGAGTTCCTCTCCTGATTTTGAAAAATCAAAAGAAGATTTTGATAATTATTCAAGTCTATCAGAAGCATATAAGAAATATAAAAAGAGGATGGCACAAGAATAGGAGGATTTGGATCAACAGATAGACCCAGTACTAGTAACCAAGTCATAGAAAACTATACATTAGCCACTATTGAACAATCAGAAAAAGACACGGCTATATTCTGTCAAGTAAAAAATAGCTTAAATAATTTACAAACACTTTGCCGAATAAAAATAAATAAGAAAATAGTATATTTAAAAGCTATAATTGATACAGGATGTACCAGTTCTATAGTAAATCCAAGATTTTTTGATAAAAATGATTTTGAAGAAACAAAAAATCCAACAATAGCAACATCAGTTGATGGAATAGAAACAGAATATAAATACAAACTGAAACCTGCATCTATTAGTTTTAAAGATGTTTGTGATAAGTATTCAATAGACTATCCAGCAATAATGTATACTTAAGGAAATGTCCTTGGGATATGTTATTAGGATTAGGATTTATATTAGCACAATCGGGAGGATTATATGTTAATAAACATAGTATTATAATATTTAAAAATATAACAAGACTCAACTTATCCATCATACCCAAATCATCGACATGATAATAAAATATTTGAAGAATGTCCATGTGATATACGGACAATGTAAAATAAATAAAAAGTAATAAGTAATATTAAATTAACACTAGAAGAAGACATCATGCGAATTTGAAAAACTTAGTTCGAGAAAAGAGATAATAGACTTAGATTTTGAAGATGGGATAAATCCATCATTAATCTTAGCTATCCTAGAAAATTCTAATCGTATTAAGAAAACTATAGAAAAATTAGAACAAATAGAAATAATTCAAGATAAAATCCTTAAGATATTGGGCAAAAGACAAGCCAATTATGAAATTAGAAATCATAAATCTAGATTTAAAAATAAATTCAGGAGTACCAAAATACCATCCAATAGATTCCGAACAATTTAAACTTCATATTACAGAATTATCCGAATTAAAATTAATAAGAAAATCTAATAGTCCTCATAGATCAGCAGCTATGATAGTTATGAAAGAAAGTGAAAAAAGAAGAGGGAAAAGCCGAATGGTAATAAATTACAAAAGATTAAATGATAACACAGTAGATGATGCATACAATTTACCCCAAAAGAATTTTCTTATCCAGTTCATACAAAAAGCAAAAATATTTTCAAAATTTGATTTAAAATCAGGATTTCATCAAATAGCTATAGAAGAAGAATCTAAACCATGGACAGCTTTTACAACAACAGAAGGACATTATGAATGGAATGTTATGCCGTTTGGATTAAAGAATGCCCCTGTAGTTTTTCAAAGAAGAATGGATGATATTTTCCTACCTTATAGAGAATTTTGCATAGTTTATATAGATGATATATTAGTATTCTCAAAAACAGAACTTGAACATATAGCTCATCTTCATAAAATATTTTCAGAATTTTACAAACATGGCTTAGTAGTTTCTAAGAAAAAGATGGATCAATAGAAGGATGGGGAGCAGTTTTAAAAACAAGACCAAATGAATACAGTAGTAAAACAGAAGAACAAATCTGTAGATATGCTTCCGGCATACATAAAAGAAAAAATCTAAGTCCAATCGACTGTGAAATAGAAGCGATAATAGCGGATTACAAGCCTTTGATTTCTTTATAATATTAAGTTTTACTCTAAGAGCAATGTGAAGCCATATTTAAATTTTATAAAACCCTCAATGAAAAAAGGGTAAGTACAAGAAGATGGTTAATTTTTAGAGAATTAATATTAGGAAAAGGATATAAAATTAAAATAGAACATATAAAAGGAAATGATAATTATATTGCAGACTATTTATCCCGAGAATGTTTACCCAAGATATTAACTTGATTTTGATAAATTTCAGAAGCCAAAAAGATCTGAACCAGAAAGGAGTTCCTCTCCTGATTTTGAAAAATCAAAAGAAGATTTTGATAATTATTCAAGTCTATCAGAAGCATATAAGAAATATAAAAAGAGGATGGCACAAGATAAAGGCAAGAAGCCTTGGTCACCATCAGAAAGGAGTCATTCTCCTGATACAACAAGAAAGACAGCAGAAATGTTGCAACAAGCCTTTGGCAATATCGGAATTAAAGGAAGATTTAAAGAAGCCCCAGATAATGGGATCCAGTATGGAAGAAGCTATTTGAAGCCGATAGATGAACCCTTTGGGTTCAGAAGTATGTATACAGTCGGTACCGAGGAACAGATTATCCTTGATAATCTGTGGGTATCTTATAATAAGATCTTGAAAGATCCATATAACAAGCAAAGAAGAGAGCATTTTATGACCAGCATAAACTGCTGCAGTTATCAATTTGCCAAGATAAAAGAAGCAAGAAAAGAAAATTATCCATATTATGTTCTTATTGAAGGACATAATCCTGGAGTATATGATAGATGGATAGAAGTCTTACAACAATTGAAAAATTACCCCAAGCACCCTTGGTTTAAGGGATTCCATAAATTAGAAGAAGCCGGATTACGCGTGTAATCTAGGACCTAATTTCTTTATAACACCAGCCCTTAGATTTCCAGTATCTAAGGTCAGGGATTCAACAAGTTTCAAAGAAGCATTGATCAAATGTGAACAATGCGATACAACAAGCTCAAGAATTGCGAGATACAAAGAATGAATCTCACTTAAAAGCGAATTACGTGTCAAAGAATCGACGAAATATTATCATCAATTGGCCTCAAAGATAAAAGAAGTTGATGAATTAAAAGAAGCCCTATGTCTCCTTCAGCAATCAAGATTTGATACAACAAATATTCCAACTCCACCAGCATATGAAAATCTCCTTGACAGGATCCAGAAGATGGAAGAATCAATCAAGAAGAAAGAAGAATATGAGAAGATTCTTATGGCAAAAACAAGCTCAGAAAATATAAAATAAAAAATTGAGAATATATTTTCAAAAATTTTTTATCCAGAATCTTCCAGTGCATCCACGGAGGATTTACCAAAAGACAAATAAATTACAATTGAAGAAGATACAAAGCTATTCGGCATATTCAGCAAGAAGAATCTTTCTCCACCACAAGAAGGATTTTACTAGAAGACCCTTTTTGGAAAAACAAAGTGTTTGGCCGACACTTGTGGATATGTCCAAAAAGGTGGGCCCTCAAATTTGAAAAAAGAAGCCAGCTTTGAAAAAGACCAGAAGACTTATCCGGACTTCCGGATTTGAAAAATTTTGTAATATACTTTGTAAATTTCGCTTATAAAAAGGACGGAGCTCTTCACAAGAGGAGAGCCCCCCCTTCCTTAGAAAAATTTTAGAAGTTTTTGCTCTGTAATAATTCCTGTATAATATCTCCAGTATAATAAAAGAAGTTCATCATTCCTGTAAGTTTCTTTCTTTCTTTTAAATATCTCGACTTCTTCTTCTAGCACTGTGCTAAAGCCTCAGCGAGCCTCTTGATTACGGTCTAGATTTGGTTAAGCTGTTCTTTCTTTTCTGTATTTAATTTCTGTAGTTTCTCATGCTTTAATTTAATTATGTGTGAGTAGTTTCATAAGAAGGATTAAAGGATATGATGTAAGGTTCAGACAGAGATTTTCCTTTTATTTTGTAAATTCTTATCAATTATTTCTTATCAATTATTCCGTAATGACTGAAAGAAGGTTAAGATCGAAGATCTTTCTTAGGGAGCGATTACGATACTTGAACTCTGCATTATATCAGAAGTAGAGGACTGATATATAACCAGAGAGTAGTCTAAAGCTCTAGATCTAGATCGGTACTCTCTATTATTCAGACTATGTAGCCTTAGATTCATACTGCATGTCTCTTGGTAATATTCCAAAAGAATAGGTCTTTATGCTCCGGACGTTGAGGCAAGGTGGCCGTTTAGTCCCTGGGAGCAGAACCCCTGTGTGAGGGTATGAATCATGTTGGCATGGCGACCCACATGAACTGGAAGACTTGCAGTTCCTGGCTAAGCATTCCCTTAATTAAAAATGACGTCTGGGTTAGCATACCAAAAGAACTGGGCCTAAAAACTGTGCGTGTTTCACCGGTTGAACCCCAGTGTGAGGATGTGAGTTGTATAAGCATGGCACCTTATACAAGCTTAGATTAAGTTAAAAAAAAAAGAAAAAAAAAAGAAAAAAAGGATCGGAGTAAGGTTTTACACCTATCTCGTTCTGATTGCTATACAGAACCAGGAGACCACTATTTCCCTGGATTTTAGCATATCTCGATCCTGAATTTTTACATTTTATTTCATCTCTGTGGAAAATCTTACAACATACATTTTTCTTTCAAACATTTTATAATATGTTGTATTCTAATACCAATATTATTATTTTCTGGGATATCATTTATAGGATGCCATTTTTGTCTTATTTCTTCTCCTAGTTGTCCAGGTAATTTCTGGAATAATTTTTCTTTTACTGATTGGGTAAAATAATTACCACTTATGCTTGCAAAATAATAATATTCTTTCATATATATATATATATATATATATATATAATTTCTTCAAGTTATGTTTGTTTGTATGAAGTATGGTGGTATACATAAGGAAGTGGATCCCATGTGCAATAAGGTGGAATAATAGGGAAAGGAAAGGAAGGGAGAGTTGGGTATTTAACCCACCTCGTGTGTGCATTGGTTGAATTTAAGGAGAGGGAGGAGGCATTGAGAGGAGAAAGACACTGAGAGAGAGATGGTGCAGGTTTCCAGAAATGGTGACGAGTGAGACTAATAGATATTGAGAAGAGTCGAGGGAGACAAAGGGAGGCAAAGATACGGAGACTAAGAGAGAAGTGAGAAGGGACCATGCAAATTGGGGCTTGAATTCACCTTTTCATTTCCTGGGAGGAGTTATGAGAGTTATCTTCTCTCGGTCGTTGATTGGGGGCTTGAATCCTTTTCAAGTTATTTCATTGCCTGCAGAACAAGGTATGAATCCATCTTTCAATCAGCGCTTCGGGTACACCTTTATCCTCTTCTCTTTGCTTCCTCTTCTTGTTAGTGGTAACTCAATAATACAATAGGATATGGGTTAGGTATTTTGCATATGAAATTATATATGTATATATATACGGTTTCGGTTTTTGTTTTGCAGATTTCTTTTCTTTTATGTAATCGTTTTATTTCTTGTTCTGTGCGGATGTATAAGCCTTTGGACTGTTGGGAGGAGTGGCAGAAGAGTGTAATATCACGTTTGCGCCCAACTTATGTTGGAAATACCCCCTCATATGACCAGATTTAGGAGGTTACCCCTAGTTTAAGATATCTCAAATCAGGAATCGTCTATCTCGCTCCATGTCGATGAGATCAGTAGGTGAGGCGAGCACAAGTTCTAATGTGCTCAATTATGATGAACAAATATCTGACATAGACAAAAGACTCTGAAATTGGGATATGCCCAAAATTTTTCAAAGAGAAGTTTACGAAAATGACTAACAAACATATTTTGAAACAATTAAAACAGTTGAACAAACCATAAATTTTACAAATGAAACACAAAAAATTACCCTTTTTGATCCCAGGTCTTTACATGACCATCTCAAAAACAAATTCAATTATGTCTATATCGACCTCATCCAGGTGGCCATCAAACCTCTTCATCGTGAAGGCCTCAACACTTCCATGTTATTGGCCTTACGTGACCAAAGATTTTTAGATTTTGATGATTCCTTTCTGGGAGCCATTGAAACAAGCCTCTGTTATGGTCCTGTCCATTTTAATGTTTATCCAGACATGTCCATAGAACTCCAAGACCCAAATATCTTACATTCCCTTAAAATTAACCTCAAAACTCATGGATATAGAATGATGCATGGATCCGTTCTAATTGCCATCATTCATCGTATCAAATATAAACCAATGAAAACTATCAAACCTAGAGCCCTCAAACGATCTCCCAAAGGACAGACCCTTTACCTTGAAACTGACTGTATCCAAGGTCAAGTTGTTTATCCTTGGCTCGTTCAGTAGAAAGACATCTCTTTCCCTGATGAGTGAAAATTGTAAACCACTATACCTCAACCCCAAATCTCAAACACCAATATCCAACCCATCTCCCGAACTATAGATGGCTTAGTAACCCTTCGGTTTAGCCGACACATTCCCCCTCCAATTTACCAAAGTTCTCGTAGGTCTTGCTCTGATGCTTCGACCTCCTCAAATTCAAATTATTTTCCCTTGAGTCCGCCCCTTAGGACTCCTCCTATCCAAAACCTTTCTGGAGTAAATTCCGGCTAAAATGTTGTCCATGAAACTTATGAGACTTCGTCTTCTGTTCAAGATTCAACTCCTTCCGACCAAATTCATCCCTAATCTCTGACCCAGTCAGAGGTGGCTCCGCCCCAATGCGACCAAGGAGTTTATATGCTTCAAACCAATGAAGAATATCAAATTGACAAACCCTTACTTCGAACCGATTTTGAATCACCAAAAAATAAACCAAAACATGATTGGTTCTTCAAAACTTTTAATCTTGAACAACAATATCAAATTAGAACAAATTGGTATAATTTTATGACAAATCTTAAAACAAACGTTTTCTTTTTTACTTATTTTGATATTTATGCCCAGGGACAACAGTATAGATTTCCTATGGCATAACCAAATTTTTACTCAAACTGCTACCCACAAATCTTGGACCCTTAGTACCGGTCCAACTACCACTGTTATCCATCCCCCAGTGGAAAGCATTAAATATACCTTTAAAAATACTGAATTAACTGCTTCACTGTTCAAAATAGCTGAACAGGATGACCCAAATAGAAAACAAATTGAACAATTAAACTTTACAAATTTAAGTCTTCAAACTATAGGTGATCAACTTTTCAGAGTTGAGTCTCTTGTCCAACCAAAACATGTGTCTTCCATGACACCAGCTATTATTCCACCTTTAACTCCCCTTTTCAAACCATACAATATACCCCCAACACACCAATGTGAACTTAACAAATCATATTTATTGGACCAAATCAACCATAGGCTCGCAACCTTAACTGCATTTGAAACCCCATCACAAACTTCAACACAAAATCAACCAACTGCTGAATCTATCAATCGTCAGGTTCTTATCCTTGATGGATACTCCTCTGACTCTTCGTCTAGTTCTGACTATAAGTCTCCGGTTATCCCACAAATTAATCAAATTGGTCAAAGTTCAAACCAACACCAGTCTTCCCTGACCTACAAGTTGAAGCTAGAGGAACAGCTCCTCAAGCTTCTTACCAAAGTGGAATCATCTATGAATGGAACATAGATGGTTTGTCCGAACATATTCTCATGAACAAATTAGAAGAAATGACTATGGTTAGTAACGCACACTGTATCAAAAATACGGCTGACAGTGCCATTGCAACCTTACTTATTTCTGGATTTACCGACCAACTCAAAAGTTGGTGGGATTATGCCCTGACTGATGAACAAAAAAATTGAAATCCTAATGGTCTTCCAAACTACCCCTGATGGTACTCCCCTCCTTGACGCCGAAGGATTACCCATAGAAGATGTTGTAAATACTCTTATTTTCAGCATTGTAAATTATTTTTTAGGTAACCCTTCTCGTCTCAAAGACAGAGCAGCCAAACAATTATCAAACATTAGGTGTAAAAAATTACATGACTTCAAATGGTACAAAGATACCTCCTGACCAAAGTTTTAACCAGACCCAACGCAAACCTTCCTTGTTGGAAAGAAAAATTTCTTACAGGTCTTCCAACTTTATTTTCAGAAAAAATCAAACAACATCTTCATAAAGAAAATGACGGGATTATCCCATATGACCAAATGACTTATGGTCAAATTATTAATCTAATTCATGAAGAAGACTTAGCCTTGTGTACTGATATTAGATTAAGAAAAAATTAATAAAGAAAATAAATTTTATAAACGAGAATTAGGAGGTTTCTACGAACAATTTGGCTTTGCTCCCCTCAGGCCTCCAACAAAGCATAAACACAGATCTTCCAGTAAATATTACAAAAACTTTACAAACCGAACAAATACATTCCTCGCAAACCTTTTACTATCCCTGAATTTTATCAAAATCTTCTAAAAGGTCAAAGTATAACAAATACAAAAAGCCTTTCAAGGCACCTAAAAATCCCAAACCAGATCAAACTTCCCAAGGATGCTTTAGGTGTGGTAAACCTGGCCACATCGCCAAGTACTGTCGAGTTTCAAAAAGAATTAATTCTTTACAAATTTCGATGAAAATAAATCCTAAATCTTAGCCCTTTTCCAATACACCACTTCCTCATCTTCTAATGAACAAAATTACAAACTAAACCAAGTAAAAGCCTCTGAGCATTCTATCTCCAGCTCTATTGATAATGACAACTTCCAAGCATGTGCTTGTGATTCTTGTATCATTGGTTTAAGTTGTGAAGATTGTGCTCCCAAATCTGTTTGCATGTTGCGAGCATCTCTTCAATCAAACATTTTTGAATACATTGATAATTTGACAGACCCTGAACACAAAAAGGTGTGTCTTAAACACCTCAAGCAAAATATTAAAAATCAAACCACTGTCCAACCTTATAATTTACAAAATATACTTCACAAATTTGATAAAATGAAATTCTCAGCCCCTGACCATTCCACTTGGATCAAAACTCTTAAGACCACTACTGCAACCCTGCATCATGAAATCAAAACCATCAAACAAAAAATATCTCTCCTTACTCGACAATCAAACCACAAAGTACCCCTGACCCAAATTCTCCTGAGACGTTCACAAATCCTTTTTCAAACTCTAACCCATCTATTGGTTTCATTAGGACCATTTCAAACCCAAATTGATATATTCATATTACTCTTGTTGTTAATGCTTCCTTCAAACTCTCTACCGTTGCAATTGTTGACTCAGGTGCTCAACTTAATTGCATTAATGAAGGAGTCATTCTGACTCAGTACTATGAATGTACTACCTAAAGACTGACTGCTGCCAATGGCACTGGATTAAACGTCCAGTATAAATTATCAAACACCTATATCTGTAATCAAGGACTTTGTCTTCCACAGACTTTCCTTCTTGCCAAAGACCTTGACCAAACCATCATATTAGGACAACCATTCCTTAATATGATCAAACCTTTCAAAATTACTCAAGATTCTATAACTACAAAATTCCAAGGACAAAAGGTTATTTTTCCATTTTTACGAGCTCAAACCCCTATCCACCAAACCACGTCCAAAGCTAAACAATTAAATTTTCTTAAAACTGAACTTCTCCATCAAAGAATTATGGAGCAGATCAACCATCCCAAAAATATTTATCAAATAAACTAACTCCGTTCCAAATTTGAGCATGATCTTTGCTCTAAGGTCCCCGATGCCTTTGACATCGGAAGAAATATATGGTTTCTCTTCCCTACGACAAAGATTTTTCAGAACTTCAAATCCCGACCAAAGCATGGCATGCTCAAATAAATCAAACACTTCTTGAAACTTGTAAACAAGAAATCAACGACCTTTTAGCCAAAAAACTTATTCGGCCTAGCACCTCCCCCTGGAGTTGTACTACCTTCTACGTTAATAAAGCCTCTGAAATTGAAAAAGGCACTCCAAGGTTAGTTGTTAATTACAAACCCCTTAACGATGCCCTACAATGGGTTCGTTACCCAATTCCTAACTAAAAGGATCTTCTCCAAAGAATTTATCAAGCCAAAATATTTTTAAAATTTGATATGAAATATGGATTCTGGCAGATCCAATTTCATGAAAAGGATCGTTACAAAACTGCCTTCACAACCCCCTTTGGTCTCTATGAATGGAACGTTATGCCATTCGGCCTCAAAAATGCACCCAGTGAATTCTAAAAAATTATGAACGATATCTTTAATTCTTATGGATAGTTTACAATTGTCTATATTGATGATGTTCTAGTTTTTTCTAATTCAGTGGAACAACACTTCAAACACCTTAGAACTTTCTATCAAATTATAAAAGCAAATGGCCTCGTCCTTTCAAAACAAAAATGGAATTCTTTCTGAGCAAGGTTCATTTTCTTGGATATCTAATTGAAAAGAGTACCTTAACCCCCATCGACCGAGCCATTGCTTTTGGTGACAAATTTCGACCAAATATTAGAAAAAATCCAATTACAAAGATTTCTTGGGAGTTTAAATTACGTACGTGATTTCCTCCTTCAAATTAGTAAAATTGCCGAGTCATTATATCTAAGGCTCAAGAAGAACCTGGTTCCCTGGTCTTCTACTTAAACATCTGCTGTTCAAACTATCAAAAAATTAGTTAAAGAAATCCCTTGTCTTTCTATCCCTAATCCTGAGGCATTCAAAATTGTAGAAATTGATGCCTCTGACATAGGATATAGAGGAATCGTCAAACAACGATCCTCTAATAATAACAAAGAACAACTTGTTCAGTTTACCTCTGGTGTCTAGAACTCGCACAAAAGAACTATAGTACTATCAAAAAGGAAGTCCTTTCCATAGTTCTTTGCATACAAAAATTTCAAAATGCATTATTAAACAAACCATTTTTAGTTCGTGTTGATTGCAGCGCTGCTAAATTTGTTTTACAAAATGATGTCTCAAATTTGGTTTCAAAACAAAATTTTTCCGATGGCAAACCTTACTTTCAAATTTTGAATTTCAAATTGAGTATATTAAAGGCGAATCCAACTCTGTCCCTGACTTTCTTACCTGTGAATTTCTACAGGGCCAGACTCCACAAATCAGCCTTCTCAAAATGGCTCCCCCGATGGAGTCCACTTCTTCAAATTCCCTAGTTCGATCCAAATCTAGCTACGGCACTACTGCCGCTTCCTTAAACCAAATCATTATCCGTAGCCAATCCCAGTTGGCTTCTTCAAATCGACCATACTCCCATGTCGTAGTCCTTTTTTCGACCGTCGGCCCCCTTTCAAACCACAAACAAAGCCAGCTCCAACCTTTAAACAACTCAGGCCAAACCCCTCAAAACAGCTTAGGGATCCAAACTCAAAAACCAATACCATAAAAAACCCCTCAAAGAAAATCTTTTCACCATTGAAGAATCTCTTCAAAATTATATTGATTCACCTATCAATATAGCTCAAAGAGTATTTTTTCAAGGATGGCATTTTTATTCCCCCTCACCGGTAAAGACACAAGAATTCTACGAATACATCCTCGTAGATACTGATTCTGTCAGAATCCAACTAAACTTTGACAAACAAGACAAATCTCTGGTTACACACACTACTGTAACCATTTGTAAAATTCTTAGCCTCCAAGACTGGAACAATCATCCTCTTATTGCAAAAAATTTCTCAAATACCTATAACCCTTCTGGTTATACTTACTATGATTACCAAGAAGTATGGTACAAATCTTTCTGCTTCCAAAACAGAATTAATCGCCATTCCTAGTTTTTCTGTTTTGATTACAAGTTCAACAACCAAATACCCCTCTGGTTTCCTCGATGGTGGGATCAATATGGTCCTATGTATGACATCCTCCCAACTCAAATTCAAGATTCTCACTAAACATTTTGCAAACACTCCTCATAGTACCCTCACCAACCTAATCTCCTTCGGTTTTTCCTCCACTACCATTTGGCATGGATCCTATTCGGAATATGAGATCAATGACTACCAGACCCCTGACTGGATTATTCCGGTCCTCTGTTGGTCTTCAATGTAAAATGGTGGGACAACTGTGACGTTTCAAAATATGAAAAATCGGCCCTCATCCAAAGCCTCACGGGCCTCAAACCATTCCCGGCCCTTCCGGCTTCCTCAAAATCAAGCATCAAAAGTGAGAAGGAAGCCCTTCTGGCTCGCCTCGTCAAACTCGGCTCCGATTCTGAAGAAGAATCAAGTGACGGAGCCTACGCCTCAGCTCCATCAAAAGTTTCATGGCAGCCCATTGCCATACTCAACAAATGGCCCAAGACCCCTCTGATGATGAGCCAGATGTTCCCTCCAGCAAGGCATCATCTTCAAGAAAATTCAAAGCGATGACCTCTCGTAAATCTCGTCGGGCCACCTCAAAATCAAAATCTTTGACCAAACGCTGATTTAGTCTACAACGTCTACTAGGATGGTTCTAAACTAGCCGACCGGTGATGTCGATAACTCACCTAGTCAGTTAACCATGGACAACCTCTTAGAGGAAAGGTGGTACTGCTATTGTCCCAGTTTAAAGGACAGTTAGGCCAATACCAGGCTCAGTCAAATATGGTACAAGCCCCTTGATCAAACCGATACGGAAAATAGTGTTCCGGATACATGGAATGTTGTGGTTCGATCATTAAAGATTCCAAATCAACAGCCAAGGTCAGCTCCAACTTTCGGCTCCAACAGTTCCTCCAAATAGTGCCAAATACAAATTCAAGTGCACAGTACCAAATTTCATTATAATTTTGTACGGTGCTAAATGAAATTCAAATGCATCGTAAATCCAAATGAAATGTAAATGTGCTCTCTTGATCTATAAAAGAGACACTTCCTCCTCACAAATCACTTGTAACTCTACTCCCAAATTTCTAGAATTAGAGAGAGAGCTCCCCAAAGGAAGATCGCCCCTCTCAAGTTCTTCAAGCCTTCAAGATCAAACTTTGCCGGACTCCTCCAAAGCTTCAACCGGTCTTCAACAAACTCCAACTAAGGTTCCGATCATCCCCTACAAGTCCGATCGCCCTCAAAGGTTAGCATCAATAGCCCTCAAAGCTCCATCAAAGACTAACCACCCTTCTCCTTTTCAAATCTTCCAACCTAAGCCTATCAAAACCCTGTAATCAAAGATCTCCAAATAATATCAAAATTTATTTTTTTATTTCTTGCATCTACATCTTGCATAGCTTACTTCTAGTTCTATCTTCAGATCAAAGCCTACAGTAGTGCCTTTTGATTCTGAAATATAGATCTGGTTAAGCAGCTTTTTATTTTGAATTTCTTGGTCTTGCTTTGTTTGTTTATTTTAATTTTGCACAAATTAGTTCTAGGTACGGTATTGCACCTATCCTAGTTCTCGTTTCCTTATCGGATCGGAGTACGATATTGCACCGGTCTCGTTCTTCTCACCATACAGAATCAGGAGAACCCTATTTCTCTGGATTTTGGTGTTGATCGATCCTGTTACATGGTATCATATATATATATATATATATATATATGAGAGAGAGAGAGAGAGAGAGAGAGAGAGAAACTTGGATTAATGATTATAGGATACATTGTCTACATTATCAAAAGAGTGGTTAGTTGTCCTATAATTTATAGTATTAGCAACCCCCATACTATTTCCATGGCGGAGTTGGTGAGCCCTTTGTACACAAAAGTGATGGACCAAGAGAGTTTTACAAAAAGTAGCATAATGAAGGAGTGGCCATGCACCCTTAGTTGGGTACGGGATTAGATGATGAAGGTGCTTGTTTGAGAACTATAGTTCTTTGATATCCCACTTTTCAACCTTTGCCTTCAGCAGCCCTTGAAGAATGCCTTGTGCTTCCACTGCTTTTTAGTGATCAGTTTTGATGACACCTGACTCCATGAACCTAAACTTACCTTGTGATAGGATTCCAAAAGCCCATCCTGGGTCTGACTGCAAAAGATTAGATATACCAGCACAAACTAAAACTGTACATGTCAAAAAAGGAAGAGTAGAGCTCTGATTCATGCTTATTGGACCATATGTATGCATGAGAGCAGACCACTTTAGTGATTCATTATTTAAATGAAGATCAAGAACCCAATGTTGAATATTTTTTAAAATATTGTTTGGGTTAGGTGGTACATGAGAAAGCAAGACATCATTCCTATGCTTCCAAATGAAATATATGGTGAGTGCAAAGATGGAAAACATCCATGAACAATTAGAAGATGATATATTTTTATGAAAGAAAAAATATTTTACCGCCTGTTTAAGTGAGAAATTGTTCAAATTTTATAATAGTAGACCCAATGGGCCTGCCATCCAAATATGTGAAGTGAAATCACAATATAAGAAGAGACGTTCCAGAGATTCAGGGTGATGGTTGCAGAATGGGCATTCGGGATTGATATTAAACCATTTCCCTAACCGATCTTTGACTGGGAGTCTATTATGTATGGTACGCCAAAGAAACATAGTGAATTTGGGGTGGATCTTTAATTTCCATAAAAATTTCCACCATGTTCCAGGCATGAGTCGCAAAGGCCGATTGATGGGTTGTTCATAATTTGTTTGGAGAAAACAGGCTCCAGAGCGGGTAGAAAAACATCCATTGGATGTTTGAGACCATGTCCATTTATCATCTTGGTTTGAAAGAGAGATTCTACCAATGGTCTGGGAAAAAATAGAATGTAAAGAATGGTTGAGTGGAGCCAGGTTCCAGGATGTACCCTATACTATTTTGCTCACCTTTTTAATGGATTGATCTCATGTTGTTCAGTCTGTGAAGATGCCAACGAACCTTGGAGAATCCAAGGATCATACCAGAGGAAAGTATTTCTTCCATTGCCGATATTGGATTTGACACATTGCCTTAGCCTAGGTATAATAGACACCACACTATTCCAAACCCAAGAACCACGTCGTTTAGGGACCCTTGGGTCAAACAACAATTTGTCACAAAAGTATTTCGAACGTAGGATTTGTGCCCATATAGAAGCGGGCTGAGATAATAATCTCCATCCCATTTTCAATAGAAGAGCTTGGTTTTGGGTTGTGGCATCCCTAATACCTAGGACCCCAAGATGTTTGGGTTGACAAATATTTTTCCATGCAATAAGATGTATCTTGTTAGACCCATTGGGTGTTCCACTGTTCCAAAAGCGAGCACAAATAGAATCAATGCTCTTACAAGTTTTGGGCGGGAATGCAAAACAAGACATTAAGTAAGAGAGTATTGAGTACAAAATTGATTGGGTGAGGATTTTCCGACCTGCATAAGATAGCATATGAGCCTTCCAAGTGTGAAGGCGGTCTTGCACTCTAGTCACAAATTTGCACTTGCTATCCTAGATCTTGGATGTAGTAGGATGTGCCAAGGTAGACTGTATGATTGGAAATTTCTTTTATTCCAATAATGGAGCTTAATTGGATGCGATCAGCATTAGGCACATTCTTGCTAAAAAATAGCCCACTTTTGTCAAAATTAATATTCTATCCAGTTAGGTCAAAAAAGAGATATAGCACAACCTTAATAGTTAATAGGTCCTCTGTAGATGCTCTGCAAAGATAAAAGTATCATCTGCGAAATGTAAGTGGGATACTTCTGGAGTATGCCGAGCAATTTTTATCCCTTTGAAATGATTGTGGTCTCTATACGTTGATAATAGCCTAGAGAGAACCTCCATCACAGAGATGAAAAGGAAGGGGTTCAATGGGCAACCTTGTCGGATACCTCGATATGGCTCAAAAAAATCCAAAGAAGAGCCTTCCATTTTTATGGAATAAGAAACTGATGAGACGAGGTAACTGATTAGGTCACACCAGTGTTTCCCAAATCCCAGGAACACAAAGATTGCTCGGATAATACTCCATTCAACCCTAGCATAAGCTTTGGATATGTCAAGCTTAATAGCAACAAATCCTGTCTTGCCCTTTTTCCTCTTGAGGAAATGGAATATAGCATGAACAATGATAATATCATCAAAAATTTGGCGGCCTGGAATGGAAGCAACCTGAAATGGGGAGATAAAGTTTGATAGAAATGGTCTTAGCCTATTATCCATGATTTTTGGAATAATTTTATAAGAGACATTGCAGAGGCTAATTGGTCTAAACTCCTCTACCCTTGATGCATCATCCCGCTTCGGATCATGCATATCAAAGTATGACTGATACCAGATGGAAGTGAACATTAAGTGAAGAAGTCCTGTGGAGGTGCATATAGGCATATGAGGCACCAATTCCCCAGAATCTATTATTTATGGTAAGTGCCAAGAAATGTTGAAAATAAAGTACAGTGTCAACAGTGATCGAGCTTGGTGCAAGAACCTATAGCCCACACTTGCTCCCTCTCTCCCATGCACTATTGATGTACCACCTGGCATTATAGGAGTCAAAAACCTGGCAGTTTATAGGACTCATGATCTCTACATTTGGTTTCACACAAAGATGATATCTAGACGTAAAGATTTACAGTGATGGAGAAGACATTTTTTGGCAAATGAACTATGCAATCCACGAACATTCCAAGAGAAAATTAGGATTTTGACAAGTTAATTGCAAAGGGGTGGGGAGTTTAATCTACGGAGAAATGAAATCAAATAAGGTGGGAACGAAATTGGTTCGATAAAACCAGAGATGCAAAAGTATAACACATTATTATAGAAATAAAACAATTTAAGAAATAAAATGAATCGTTAAAAATAAGAGGTTGCACTGTGGCCGAGATTATACCATGAAAAAACAATGCAAAAGATGAGAAACAAATAATGAGGGTCAGTATTTGGAAAAGATTTGGAATGAGGAGAGGGTTGTACCCAGTCCGACGAGTCAGCAACAGCCCGATTCCCATCCGCTACTCTATTCTCCGTCCCTTGAGTGTTAGATTGGGCTTCCTTGTGTGGGGAGGAGTCTGAGTCCGAATAGAATTCATTAAGCCATACTTTGAGTGCTTGGAACAGTTGTTTAGGTTTAGAAGAAGTTGTAATGGATTCCAGGATGAAGGCTTTCAGGCTTTGAGGCTTTGGATTTCAAGATCAAAGGTTTGTGTTTGTGAATTTCTCTTCCTCTTCCTACTCAACCCAAAGACCTTCACAGTATGGTGTAATGGTGGTGCCTGTGAGGGCCAATTGAGATTGCATATAGGCTAGCATCAATTGGGTTAGGGCCAGTTTACTTAGGCTCATGTTGAGAGTATAAGTGTTGGTGAATTATAATGGATGCTGGAGTGGGTAGTTTAAGGCCAGGCAGATCAGTGCATGTAGTGTTATGGGTGATGCAAGGCATGGATTGATTTGATGGCTCAATCAATGTTGTAGCATTCAGTGGTTGGGCACAAGGAATGGTGGGAATGAGAGGTAAGGTGAAAGGCAACAGTGGGAATGAACCAAACACTAGTCCAGGGACTATATTGCCGTCCAAAGGGCTAGGGTTGTTTACTTTCAGGTTGATGGAGCTGTCAAAGAGTGATGTAATGTGGTCTGTCTGTCTCTTCATAAATAAAGAAGCAATAGAGAAATCCTCGGTGAACTCCATCGAGTGTGATTGGAGAGGAGTTGGATGCCCCACAACGAGTTGCGTATCTACATGTAAATGAGGACCAGTAGTATCCATAGTCTGGAACACATACATGGGAACAACATCATTGTAGAAGGGAATGCCTTGATTCCTTGAACTAGGAACGACCTCGCCATTAATCTGATGGGTCGGTGATTCAGACCAAGGCCAGATATTGACCAGGATTGGAGAGTTAAGGCATTGTTGAAGTAACCTTTGGGTGGAAGTGGGATACCCATATCATCCTTGTCAAAAGGGCAATAATCTGTGGTATGGAGTATTCGGCCACAAGTGAAGCAAATGGAGTGGAGTTCATACTTAATAGCAATGGTTGTGTTGTTCCCATATTTATTTCTGATCTTAGAGAAAAGACACAAGGCTCTGCTTTTTTGAAAAAACTTTGGCTCTTGCTATTAAGGGTGGAAGGCCGATTTCCACAGGGTTGAGGAGAATTTCAATGCACTTGCCAATACCTGCAAAGGCATTTCGGATTGGTTCTGCAAAGAAGCAGGAATCGGGTATACCCGATATTTGGATCCACATGGGAATGAACTATTGTTCATCTTCATACATAGCATCATCGATGGCATGGGGAACCAAATGTAAAAGTAAGGTGTCAATCCACCAGGGAGAGTTATACAATACTCGATCCCTATTTATAGAAGTGGCCTTTGTCATAACAAGCAATAATAAATGATGCACCTTTTGATTCCCAAAGTTGAATCAAAGGGTCTCTTAAGATATCACGATTTGGTTTTGGAAATCCAACAACATATCCAAAAACTGAAAATGGTGAGGCATGACAACCTTTGACAGAGCCACTGTTCCCATGGAGTGGGTTTGGATTCATTTGTGAGCTCCAAAGAGAGCGATAATGGCTGTGGTGATTGGATTTACGAGATTTGAAGCGGCCGTTATTACCTAGACTGGAAGTAAGGGAGTGAGCAGCGAATGCCATGGTAGGTGTGTGCCCAGGGTCTGATGGCATTGGTGCTGGGTGTTTGGGTCGATGTTTTGTCTGAGTCATCATTGGTTTTGCTGGTGCTGTGGATTCCGATCGCAACTCCAATAAATGATCGGTGGTTTGATAGGAGAAAGAAGAAATGAGAGTGATGGGTTAGAGAAGGAGAGAAGAGAAGCTGTGGTGTGTATGTCAGTGTGGGTTTATGAAAAGGTGAACTGGGTTTTGTAGTGAGGAGTGGGTCTTGTTTCCAGAAAAGGGTAGAATGTATGTTAAGGGGTCGGTGTAAGGTAGGGGTAAAAGGGTCATAGCACTCAAACGACAACTCAACATATTTCTCTAGGGCCGTTTGTTTAGAAGAGTTTTGCTGGGGTGGGATTTAAGAGGTGGGATAATTGTACGAAGTATTCCACCCCAACAAGATTTTAGTTGTTTGTTTAACGAGGGATGAGATTTTGTGGAGACAACATTGGGTTTAGAGCTTTTCCTGTGTGCCGATGTGGCCTTCACTTCACTCCCTTCCAAAGTCCTACCAAATTGGTGGGACTTTGTGGAGGCGGTAAAGTTCATTGTTCAACGATTCTCTCTCTCTCTCCTTCTTCTTCTTACTTTTCTTACGCTATCTTTGATAGTTTTCCGTCAGATTCCGTTGACTTTTTCGACAGCTCTTCGCTGGAGCTTGAAATCACCGACAGATGATTCGAAGGCGACAATGCTAGAGCCATGGCTCAGTTGTGATTGTGAACTGAGGCTTCCCGCCAGAGACGATTTCTCGTCCAACTCGATCTGATCATCGAAGGCAGAGAAGAAAGCAACGGTCTCCGGATCCCTATCCCTAACCATCATGTCTTGTTGCAAATTCCATCCGAATTCACTCAAAATATTGTTATCTCGATCGCTGCTAAACAAGGGTTTTAAAAAATAAAAAATTATCGTGAAGTACTATTGTTGGGTTTCAAGGGTTTAAAAAAAAATTATCGTTAATTACCATTGATCTTCCTCTTCTTCTTTTACCTGCTGTATCCAAAATGCTGATTTCACAATGCCGATTTCACCTTCTTCTTCTTCCACCTTTGTGGGGCGGTTTCACAAGAATACAGCCAAAAAAAAAAAACCTAAAATCGATTTGCTAAACATGTTGATGATATAAAACTGCAAAACTCAAACACAAAGCAATTTTTGATTCTCTTTTTTTCTCTCTCTCAGGTATGTTGTCTTAATCCCCCTTCGATTCTCTCTCTCTCTCTCTCTCTCCATCCCCCCTTTCTTCCTCTCTTCTCCTTCTTCGCTTTCTCTGCATCTCTGTTCCTCATATCTCTTCATTTATGGCATTGCCGGCGTTTTGGATTTAGCGTTTCTAGTATCATTGATATTGTCATGGCCGATGCTCCAGATAGCCCTGGAGGTGGTAGTCATGGAAGTGGTGACCAGAGCCCCGTTCTCGAACGTCTTCTTTTCTCTCTCTCTCTCTCCTCAGCTCCCACCCAACCGAACGTGATGGGGTTTACTTTTCTGTCTTTTAATCCTACTAATACGTGGTCCCATACTGACAACAATCCCACCCCCAACTCCCTCTAATCAAACGAGCCCTTATAAATCAAAGGAGCAAAGGTGGAATGAGTGTTGCCGCTGTTAGAACTAGGTAGCGGAAAAAAGATGACGGAGGGAGAATAGTGCCGAGACCGAGGGGAAAGATTGAGGTTTGGTTTAAGGGAGTATGTCAGTCAACGCCATTGGTATTTGCCATGGAAGTAGTTAGTGCTTCACTTCCCATCCTCTAGCAACAACAACAAAAAAAAATTATATACTAATCGGGATGGAAAACATATTTCCTCATTACCACAAGTGTAGTTCCTACTCCTGATAATATCTTTTCCTCACCAAAACAATGCAATTAATACTTTTAATACTTGACTAGACCAGAAATGCCAAGTTTCTCAAACCCTAATTCTCAAAAAATAAGAACAGAGAAGAAAGGATGATCGTGGGTGGGTGGGTGGGTGGGTGGGGGCTTGGCTCATATGTGAGTGGCTCCCTTCCTCTGGTTTTTAAATAAATCCACTACGTGAAGTGAATATCTCTGGGGAAGTTTTATATTCCTAGATTGCCACTGATGGGAGGGAAGAGATAGAATAAAATAGGGACTTAATACCTAATATAATTATTTTATCATATATTTAATCCAATTAGAGAAATTGTTAGGTGATAACACATTAGATAAACTAAACTGTTTGTTCCCTATAAGAGTGGATATCCATGCTTAATATAATTAATTGCAAATCAATATTTCCACAAAGTAATAACATATAGTGAAATTTATGTAATTTAATTATTAAGCATCTCTTTCTTTCATGACATAGTATCATAAATCTAATAAACCAATATGTAGTTCAAAGTACATCAATCATTGATGTGGCAAAACCCATGATGTGTTGCCACATTGGTATGAACTTCTCAGTTCAAAGAGCCAATCGATATTTACCATGAAGAATCTTGTTATTCAACTATTAGCAGTAACGCATACAAGACTCTCACATAATTCAGTACAATATACATATCGTATGTGTACGCACATTTGTAACTTGTAATCACCATTCTTAGAAGCACATAATGAGGCGACAGTCTGAACAGTTGTTTAATCCAATCATTAGTTGAGAATGCTTTTGCCTTTTTCCTAAAAAATGGCAGAGGATGAGAATACTGCCCGCTTTTAGGTGCTATCAACATTCACTAATAGGGATTGTGGAGGGTAGTGGAGTCTTTTCCAAGGGTGGGAAAGAGATATAGATGGAAGGTTGGGCATTGTGTGCTGGCATGCACAACATTTTTCCATAAACGTAAGCACAACTATAGTCCATTAATTATATGTCAAATATCCAAATAATCAAATTAATTTAAGGGAAAAAGTTTTATGTCCGAGGGTGTGACTATTTGCATTTTCTCCGTAATTTAAAGAAGAAAAAAATTAACTTGAGCCAGCAATTACAACGAATGAGGCACCTTCAAGTCTTGAAAGCCAAAAATTGCTTTGTAAGAGACATTATAACCCTAGTTTTATGGAATCAAAGCTAGTTTGCATTATCCACGGAGGAATTGAACCACTGATGTTTTTAACTGTAAAAAAGGATTGGATTAAAATATATAAATAAATAAATAAAAATAAGCCATAATGATGTAGGATCCAACTTTTCTCATTAGCGTCCATTGTCTAGGTTGATCCATTGCTACTTGAATGAGCGCCATGTGGCAAGAAGATTATCAACATTTTGGAAGAGACATGAAGAACGAGGCGCTGATAGAGACTTGGAGAACGAGGCACCAAGAACCGTTGGATCGTCGTCTCGCCATGTGGTGCTCGTAAAGGTAGCTACGAGCAAGACCTGAGTGATGGGCTCGAAGGAGAGAAGCCGAACATGAAGGGACCTGCAATTGTTCAAATGAAAAGAAAGATAACCACAATGTTGTGTATGGAGGGACTTGCTAGCGTTTTGCACTAGCGATTTCCTTAAAATTTGCTTTTTTCTTAGGGTCCGTTTGATAACGTTCCTATCGTTTCTGTTTCAAGAAGCGGCAGAAACATAAATTTCCGTTTCTAGAAACAGAAACGGAATTGAAGGTGTTTGATAAGTCATATTTTTAGAAGTCGATAGTAACCAGTGAAAGAATGGCCACAAGTCGTTTCCAGAAACGGCGAAACAAGTTCAACTTGTTTCGCCTGGGTCGTTTCTTGAACCATAAATAAGTAAAAATTTCTATTTCTATTTCTGAAAATAAGTGAAACGAAACAGTTTTATCAAACGCTTTTTACTCCTTTTCTGCTGTTTCTGGAAACAGAAACGGCAGAAACGCGTTTCTTGAAATGTTATCAAACGGGCCCTTAGTAGTAGGAACACTAATTGGGCTGTAGCCTCCCTTAGTATATTTAACAGCAATAATGATACAATGCACTCAATTCTGATCAATCGAAATGTGATTTTGTAAACTTGATTAAGAAATAAGGCCCCAAGAAATAATTTAAGATTTTGAAATTAGACCATATAATTGAAACCTACCTATAGAATATGACTAGGCGTTCGAACCGGCCATATGATGCATGCAATCTGGGTTTGGGCTTCAAATTTAAGGAACTCCTTAGCTCTTTTAACTAATCAATTTACATTTAAATGGAAACATCAATGCATCATACTCTTACCAAAAAAATAAAAAAAAAAGCATCATATTTTATTTTATATTTATTCTCAATATGCATATAATTGTGGAGTTAATAAATTCTATGTAGTGGCCTATAGTTAGGGAGAATTGGGGATTGTGTGGATAAGCGTACGGTCTCAGGTTCAATTCCCCATCTATGCATCTAAGATTTAAATGGAGACCGTGGTGGTAAAAAAAAAAAACATATAATCATAGAGTTAATAAATTCTACAACCTTAATGACATGTATTGAGGGTTACTTAGGCTATTCATTAGTCTAGTAAAAATAAATATGCATGCAATTGAGAACAAAGTAAAATTATCCATTTTTCTTTCATCAGTTAACTTTCATATTACTTTATTAAGCCTAGCATCTATTGTATTAATTTGCATAATACATGTACATTATTTATTCTCTTTCTCAAACGTATTGGCCTATGGTTCTACCAGACTTTTTATCTTTTGTTGGAAAATAGTTTTTGGGGAAAGTTTTCCTTCACCTATGGTGAAGAGTTAACCTACAAATTCAAGGACATGATTACTCTGCCTTATATGTCGAAGGTCCAAAATGCCTTTGATTGTTCCTTATTATGACTATAAATACTGCCTGCCTTGTACCAAAAAAAAACTGCCCACCAATCCGGTTAGGACGCATGATGGTTGACAAGCCAAAGAAGGACCGACCTCCCCTGGAGCCGAATTATAACATTAGAAGCTCCCTTTTGCCGTTCATGGATTGAACTCCAGAGCAAGGACAGTTGGGCCAACCACACGGGTCAGCTCAATATGTATCATTGTGCAACCAGCCGATCTCCCCTAGTCATCCGCAATCCGATCTATAGCACTCCCCCACACAAGATGGCCACCCCCATAGATCGGCCTTAGGTTGATTTGGGGCCGACACCACCATACCGACCTGTCCTCAACTTGCCAATGATATTATACTGAAATCTCAAGATCGCCAGCTCAACAAATCTTATCTTTGGGAGCACACGAAAGTGATCTCATTAAGAGATCCACCCAAACAAGGGAGGACTTGCCTAATAGAACTCCTCCAAGGGATCTCCTTCAAGAATTAAATTACTTAGGGACTCTATAACCGTCTCATTTCTCATTCATGGCTTATAAATACACAGGTACGGCCCCCAAACAAGGGGATCATTTACATTCTATGTTGAAGAATATTTGTTGCTTCTAGATTTGACTTAGACATCAGAGAGTCCCCACCTGGAGTAGTTTGGCTCTCTCTTGACCATTCTTCTAATCAAGTCATCCAAGGAACTTGAGAACAGTTGAGTACATGCTTGTTTGGATTAGGAATACATATGGATCAGTTTTAGGATTATATAATCTAAAATGCCCACCCTAAATAGCTCTCATATTCTTCCTCTCCATTCTAGGCCAAGTCAAATGCCATCATGGTCAAATGAAAATCATATAGTTATCGGTTGCAAAATTGTTAGCAGGGAGTAAGATCATAAAATTACCAAAATGAGAGGATGGCCTAATTGCCCATTCCATAAAAGAGGTTGTGAATATAGGAATTGAAATCCTATCTAATACGGTGCCTACCTTACTGGGAGAAAGGTCTAATTGATTATTTATAACACTCAGGTCCTCTCTCTATCAAATGGTCACTTGTGAGCCTCATTGAGAGAAGTGCATTAGAGGCCGCAGAGACAGTCATGGCCAGCTCAAGTCAAATGATCAACTCATCTCAATCGTTGGTGAACAGGATGTAGTGTTTCCCTCTTGTTTGTGATTCAAATTACATAGGCATAGATCCTATTATTATGTTTGTATGTGGATGTAAATCCATATGGTAGCTATTGGAATGACCACTATACCTGAAGTTTTTAGTTCCACAAATCTGTTTGCTATTTTTTCTTTTGAAATGTAGTTGGAATCTGTTCGAATCAGCCGGATTAGTCACTATAAGAGAAAATATTGCACTAATAGTTACTTCCACCAAACTTGGTATACTACTCAATCAAGGGATTGGTGATAATGATTCCACCAAGAACCAGCTTGGTAAGAAGATTAGGAATAAGGCCAAGCGTGGTATGTTACTCAATCAAGGGATTGCTGATAAGGATTCCACCAAGGACCAACTTGGCAAGAAGATACGGAATAAGGCCAAGCTTGGTAAGTTACTCAATCAAGAGATTGCTGATAAGGATTCATCAGGGAACCACTACTCAAGGTAATGATACTTCCAATCATACATGATCCCAATTCTATCCAGCTAAGTATTGTCAAATATGCAATCGTCTTGGACATAAAGCCCTGGATTGTCGACAACGCTTTAATCATGCATTCCAAAACGGGTATATTGCTCCTCCATCGGCCAATCTTACAGAGTACCCAACTTCATTCTCAAATGACAATTTTTGGTATCCTGATTCCGGCTCCACAAATCACATAACCGCTGAGCTTGAGAACTTGCATCTGTCGCAGCCCTACACAGGATCTGATCAAGTTCAGATTGGAAATGGAACAGGTTTGCACATTACTAACATTGGCACTTCTTCATTTTCAAATTCATCTTTTCCATTACATCTTAAAAATATTTTACATGTGCCTGATATAACTAAAAATCTGTTATCTGTTTCTCAGTTTACCCGTGATAATAATGCTATTTTTGAGTTTCATTCTGACACTTTTTATGTGAAGGATTGCTCAACGGGGACGTGTCTTCTACAAGGCAAGCTTAAGGGAGGTCTTTACCAGATCAATTTAAATAAATTAGTATCACCCAATTAATGTGCATCCATCCACACATGGCACAATAGAGTTGGCCACCCGGCTCTTCGAATTGTTCGACGAACTGCTCATGATTTTCAATTACCTGTTTCATCCCAAAAAGATTTTTTAATTTGTAGTGCATGCCAACAAGGAAAGAGTCATAAAACGCCCCTTTAGTTTCTCTAAATCTCAATCTTCTGGACCCTTAGATTTAATATTTTCGGATGTTTGGGGCCCCTCCCCCATCCCTTCTAGTGATGGTTATCGGTATTATGTTATATTCGTTGATGATTTTAGTAAGTTCATTTGGTATTACCCTCTTAACTGTTAAATCTGAAATTATTGGAATTTTTTAAATTCAAAATTTTAGTTGAGAACTTGTTTGACCGCCGGATAAAACGCTTTCATAGTGACTGGGGTGGTGAGTACCAAAAGGTATTTACCTATCTTCAACAGTCAGGTATTGAACATCGTATTTCTTATCCCCACACCCATGAACAAAATGGGCTGTCGAGCAACGACATCAACATATTGTGGAAATTGGGTTATCACTTCTTGCTCAAGCCTCAACTCCACAACAATTTTGGAATCATGCTTTTGACACAGCTGTGTTTCTCATAAATAGGTTACGTACGGTGGTCTTAAAAAATGTCTCACCTACTTATAAACTATTTGAGATGCATCCCACCTATGACAATCTTAAAGTTATCCGCTATTGCGACCATACAATTGCCACAAGTTAGATTTTAGATCCAGCCTTCACATATTTTTGGGGTTCCCACCATCGTGGCTACAAATGCTACGACAATACCACCAAGAAAATTATGATTTCTCGTCATGTCATTTTTTACGAAGAACGTTTTCCCTTTCAGGATACAAATTCTGGCATTCTCCCAACCCTCCCACCACTACATCACTTCTAGGTCCACCACCAATTTTATCTTGGGTTCCCACACAAGGCCCTGGCGGGCTGATCCCTGCACGTCTCACACGAAACTTATCATCATCCCCTTCCCCACCACCTCAAGAACCCACCACCTCCATAGAAAATGAAACCTCCCCTATCCCATCAACAATTTCTCCTCCTATACCTGCTAACACACCCAATATAGCGACCTCCCCATCCTCTCACTCTAGGGATGACTCTATTTCTACTATGGTTTATCTCCCTACAACAGCTCCTACTATAAATAGTCATCCAATGGTAACTCGAAACAAAGATGATACAAGGCACCCCAAAATTTATCTTGCTAATACCTCCCATGACTTACCCAACACCATTGAACCAACTAATTTCACTATAGCAAACCGATCCTCACTATGGAGAAATGCCATAGATATTGGGTTCAATGCATTAATCAAGAATGGGACTTGGACACTTGTAACACCCCATCCATCCCAAAATGTTGTCGGATGCAAATGGGTATATCACATTAAGCATAAAGCTGATGGCTATGTAGAAAGATACAAGGCCCGTCTTGTGGCCAAGGGCTTCAATCAACAAGAGGATCTCGATTACAATGAGACATTCAGCAAAGTTGTCAAACCAACAACAATTCGACTGATTCTCTCCATTGCATTGACCAGATCATGGTCCCTTCGGCAACTTGACATTCAAAATGCTTTTCTATATGGAATTCTACAAGAAGAGGTATTTATGAAACAACCGCCAGGGTGCACTAGTTCTCAACTCCTCACCATGTTTGCAAACTCAATAAGTCGTTGTATGGGCTCAAACAAGCCCCACGTGCTTGGTTTGATCGACTAAGCTCATTCCTCCTTAAAATGATTTTATTGGATCCAAAACTAATACTTTCCTATTTATTTATCATAAAGAGGTAGAAACAAGGATTAAAGTATCGGTATCGGTCGCCGTATCGGTCGACCAAAATTAAGATACGTATCGGAGGGTATCGTATCGTATAGGAGATACACTAAAGATACGCACATAAATGGATATGAAACACCTTTTTAAACTCTTTTGCATAAAAAATTTGTTAAAAAAAAACTATTGATAACATGTATTATGTATAAACACTAAATTGAGAGTATCGCACTAAGAATTCAAGGTTTGTAGTTGTCCCATAAATGTAAAATCCTTATTCCCAACCTTGATTTCCACTTTAGTTAGAGAGAAATATGACTGGCAGCAACTTTGGAACAAAAACCTCTCAAAAATTCGTGTTTTCTGAAGAAAAAAATACTCACCTTGGCCATTATATGACCATAGCGCACTGTATCGGTACATACTGATACTCACCGATACGTATTGATCGATGCATACCGATACTCACCGATACGTACTGATCGATACATACAAATACTCACCGATACGTACTGATACATACCGAAACGTATATTTCACCTTAATTTTATATTTTTCATAGAGTATCAGTACGTATCGATAGTGTATTGGTGCATATCGATATGTATCATAGGATATATATCGATACGAAAGGATTTTAAAAATTTCATGTATCGTATCGGTGTGTATCGTATCGGTCGGCAAAATTTAAGATACGTATCGGAGGGTATCGTATCGATATCGGAGATAATTTAAACCATGGGTAGGAACTATACATTCTAACTTATGTAGATGACATCATCCTCACCGGCAGCAGTGATGCTCTTTTAAACAGCTTTCTTAAGAAGATTGGAGCGGCATTCGTCATAAAAGATTTGGGTCCATTACACTATTTTCTTGGAATTAGTGTTAGTCAATTATCACAAGGGCTACATCTCTCTCAACGACAGTATATACTAGATCTACTGGCCCGAGCTAATATGACTGATTGCAAACCCGTCTCTACATCAATGTCCATTGCTACACATCTTACCATATTTGTAGGTACCCCTATGGATGATCCAACACTATACCGAAGCACAGTTGGTGCTCTCCAATATGCTACTCTGACTCGTCCAGACATTCAATTTGTTGTCAATAAAGTTTGTCAGTTCATGCATAGGCCAACAATTGATCATTAGTTTCCCGTGAAGAAAATTCTCCGCTACCTCAAAGGCATTGCTTCAAAAGATTATTTTTTAGTCCAAACACCGCAATGCCTCTCTTAGCCGGATTGGGCTGGCTGCCCAGATGATAGAAAATCAACCGGTGGTTTTGCCATCTTTTTTGGTAATAACTTGATATCATGGAGCTCCCGTAAGCAGGCCACCGTAGCTCGTTCAAGTACTGGGTCAGAATACAGGGCCCTAGCCAATACTGCTGCTAGGGGTGTCAATCGGTTGGTCCGGCTCGATTTCGGTCCGGTTGAGTCGGTTTCGGTGTGGAAAAGTTGAAACCGAAACCGAACCAATAAGGAAATTCCGGTTTTGGTTTGGTTTCGATTTCGGTGCGGTTTAGTTTCGGTTTGTCTTCGATTTCTTAAATAGATTTGTAACCGGGTTGGTTTTGATTTTTGGTCTAGTTTGTATTCGACTTTCCATACAAATGTTTACAACACTATGCAATTTTTGATTTTTTTAATGAATTTTGGAGTGTTTCGGTTTCTTACCGGTTTGGTTTCGGTTTCGGTCCGAGTTTTGAGCCGGTTTCGGTTTGGTTTCGGGTTCATCCGGTTTTCGGTGCGGTTCGGTTTGGTTTTGGGGTTGCAATACTCAAAACCGAACCGAACCAATAAGACTTCGGTTCGGTTCGATCCGTGTTGTTTCGGTCCAACCGGTTTTACCGGTTCGGTTTAGGAATTGACACCCCTAACTGCTGCTGAACTCACATGGCTTCAATCACTGCTCAAGGAGTTATATATTTTCTTCCAAATGCCCCTATTCTATGGTGCGATAATGTTGGAGCGACATACCTCATTACCAACCCAATATTTCATGCGAGAACAAAACATGTTGAGATTGACTTCCACTTCGTTAGGGACAAAGTAACCAAAGGCCATCTCGATGTACGGTTCATATCAACAAAAGATCAACTAGCTGACATCTTCACAAAGCCTCTATCTACCATACGGTTCAATACTATTTTATCCAACCTCAAGGTGTCTTCTCCCTTGAGTTTGACAGGGAGTATAAGAGAAAATATTACACTAATGGCTACTTCCACCAATGACCAGCTTGGTAAGAAGATTTGGGATGAGGTCAAGCTTGGTAAGAAGATTTGGGATGAGGTCAAGCTTGGTATGCTACTCAATCAAGGGATTGGTGATAAAATTCCACTAAAGACCAGCTTGGTAAGAAGATTAGGAATAAGGCCAAGCTTGGTATGTTACTCAATCAAGGGATTGTTGATAAGGATTCCACTAAGGACCAACTTGGCAAGAAGATCTGGGATAAAGCCAAGCTTGGAATATTGCTCAATCAAGGGATTATTAATAAGGATACTAGTTGTAATAGAAATATGGTAAATTCAGTTTCCTTAAAATATCCAAATTATCCCTATAAGGATTATAACCCATAAGATGATTATTACTGAAAGAAACATCTTGCCTTGGACATAGGTTAAGTTGGACAACCGAACCAAGTAAATATTGCTCCTTCTTCTTCCTCTTGTCTTCTTCATCTCTCACTTTTATTTTAATAGTCACAGAATAGCGAAGAGGATAGACTAGCTAAACAATTAGGTTGCATTCGGTAGTCATTCAGTTCCAAAAACAACATTTCTTGTCAAAAACATAATTTTTAGTTTCTGTGTCAAAATGACATTTAAAAAAAAAAATGGTGTTTGGTGAACCTGTTTCAGGAACTATTACCCTAGTTTTCACTCTTTTTTTTTGTATTTGGAACAAAATGGAAATGATAGAACAAGGTTTTGTCGTTTCATCATTTTGTGTTTCTAGCGCTTTTTTTTCCTTTTCGTTCCAAAAAAAAAACCAAGTTGACATCAAACGCTTTATTCTGTTTATGTTCCCTAAAACGAAAAAATGCCAGAAATGTTTTTCGGATGACTACCAAACACAGCCTTAGATTGAAATCCCCTACCCCTGGAATCCATGCATTACTCAAGAACTGTGAATCCACAATCAAGTTTATAGAACACTTTCACACATAGATAAAATATAGAAATATATCTAAATAAAATATTTAGAATATATGAATCTAATTATTAATTAATTTAATAAATAGAAATTTAAAATGAACGATTATATAATAAAATCTATTACTATTATATTAATATTTTTATTGTTTATATTAATTTCATTAATATTTTTATAAAACTTTTCTATTAATATAATAGAATTCTCTGATATATATGGTTCATGCCGGAAAGGAACGAAGTTGGACTAATTTGGAAACATTGGACAATTTACTTTATACCTACTATTTCGTCTGAACACAAAAGAATGGACAGTTAGGAACACCAAGGTACACAAAATATTAGTAATAGAGATAATGTAAGTTAGGACTACATAAAAAGAATCTAATGGGGCTTTAAATTGATAGAAATGATCAAGAAATACTTTCCCATGATCTCGATTCAGAGTTGCTCTAGCTAATTGTCCACCCTTTGCAAGTGTGATTTCTATGTTATGTATGCCGTGTCTAAGGGCATATCGGTTGAAGTAGATTCTTCTTTTTTATCAATCAAAATCCCTTCCCAAATTGTACAAGCTTCTTCCAATCTAAACAGAGAAGAAAATGCTTTTGCCAATTGGGCAGAGCCAAAGAATCTCCAAACTTACATTTTGATTTGTACATACTTCCTTTTTTTGGGGGGGAAGAACCTTCCTTCGATCCCCCCCCCCTAGCACTGTAACCCTAAAATGCCTTGTGATTTGAACAGCTGCACACAAGATTTAAAAACTCAGAATCGGGTATGGGATCGGTCTTCACCGATTCCGATTCAAATTGTCCCAGAATTGGTCAGACTCAGTATACCAAAAAATGGGACTTAAACAATCAGCCCCTATTGATTTTGAGTGGAATCTGCTCTGATTCTGACCCTATTTTTAGCACCATCTTTTCTCTTGGCTGCATTCAAATGAGCATAACCCTTCCAAAACTCTTAGAATTACCCTAGGACTGCTGATTCTATTCATAGGCAAGCAGTTCAAGGACAATCAAGTGATGATGCAACTTCCATTGCATTTCATTTTTAACTCTTGCTCTTAAATACGAAAGAGTCTTGAGAATCTCTTCCTCAATTGTTCACACTAGTAAGTAGAAGTTGAAGAAGGTAAGAATAACAACAACAACTACTACTACTCAAGGATTAAAGTATCGGTATTGATCGTTGTATCGATCGACCAAAATTAAGATACGTATCGGAGGGTATCGTATCATATTGAAAATACACTAAGATACGCACATAAATGGATATGAAACACCTTTTTAAACACTTTAGCATAAAAAATTTGTTAAAAAAAAGCTATTGATAACATGTATCATGCATAAACATCAAATTGAGGGTATCGCACTAAGAATTCAAGGCTTGTAGTTGTTCCATAAATGTAAGATCCTTGTTCTCAACCTTGATTTCCACTTTAGTTATAGAAAATATGGCTGACAGCAACTTTAGAACAAAAACCCCTCAAAAAATCATGTTTTCTGAAAAAATACCCATCTTGGTCATTATATGACCGTACCACATTGTATTGGTACATACTGATACTCACCGATACGTACTGATATTCATCAATATATACCGATTGATACATACAAATACTCACCGATACGTACCGATGCATATCGAAACGTATATCTCACCTCGGTTTTATATTTTCCATAGAGTAACAGTACGTATCGATAGTGTATTAGTGCATATCAGTATGTATCGTAGGATATATATCGATAAGAAAGGAATTTAAAAATTCCATGTATTGTATCGGTGTGTATCGTATCGATCGGTTAAATTTAAGATACTTATCAAAGGGTATCGTATCGGTATCGGAGATACTTTAAACCATGCTACTACTTATCCCAACTAAATGGGGTTGGCAATATGAATTCTTATCCTCCAATCAACTTTATTTGAGGTCATACTCGGTACGATGCCTATGCTATGCATACCTTTCCTCACTTCTCCCAAAGTCATTTTAGGTTTGCCCCAAGCTCTTATAGCTCCTTCAATCTGAATCAAATCGCTCGTCCATACTGGAGCATTTAAAAGCCTCATTTTGAACATGATCATGCCACCCTCAAACGACTTTCTCATAATAGCTTATCATGTATTAGAACTACTCCAAAATCAGCTCCAATTTAATCATTTCTTTTTTTATCCTTCTTAGTTTTGCCACACATCCATCTCAACATCCTCATCTTAGTTACACTAAGTTTATATATATATATATATATATATATATATATATGATTCTTCTTATCTGCCCAACATTCCACGCCATACGTCATATGCCTATTCTATAAAATTTTCTTTTAAGTTTCGAAGGAATGTTGATAAAAACACTCCAGAAGTATCTCTCCATTTTCATCCATCCTATTTTAATTTATAACACCTTCTTTATTTATGATTGAGCCTAGATATCTAAAGTAATCACTGATGGAATCTCCATCTCATTAATATTCACCACCTCATATCTTTAACTAGGTCTACATATTTACTTGAAACACTTCTCTTCTCTATTACTTTCTAGAATAACTCTCTAGGGACTATATCATAAGCTTTTTCCAAGTCAATCAAAACGACATAGAGATTCTCCTAAGAATAAATGCTTCGTCATATGGTTGAATATGGAAAAGGGTAAGGTTTTTAAAAGAGATGTTCTATGACTCAATTATTGATTTGCAATGAATGTGATGAAAAAACCAGTGAACATTGTTACTTGTATAGTCTCCCACGGAACTCCATAGGGACAGGGGCAGGGCAGGGACAGGGACAGGGACAGGGACGTAAAGCACTATCTTTGGATGACAACGTAAGCTAATAATTCTAAGTTGAGCTAACCAGTTTAAAGTGTAAACTCTCTTGCACTTTAAACAATGCTAATCAACCTACGATTGTGTAATGATCCCCATATCAATCAGATGGGGGCTGATCCCACATCGGTTACAAAAGGGATTTGGTATGGGTTTATATGGTCTTGGGTTCCCTCGGTCTTGGGTTCCCTCACATTATAAGCTAGTTTATAAGGGTGAGTTCTCATGAGGTTTGTATCAGTGGTATTGGAGCAGCTGATCCAGTGGGGCGTTGTGGAAATATCATCTCAAAGACGCCTAGATAACAGGCAATAATAGGAATGGACGCAGAAAATAAAAGCAATAGCTAAATCATATGAATCAATAAATTATGATACAAAAGATGAGTTATTTAGTGATTGCAAGATATTTCAGACAAGTGATAATAGAATCTGAATAGGAAATTTTATACATCTCATTGCCATTCCTCCAGTATACACTACGATAAATATTACAAAAATTCCCAGGAGTAAGATGGTAGCTTTACTCCTTCTAACTTAAAATTCCCAGGAGTAAGATGGTAGCTTTACTCCTTCTAACTTTCAAAATGAGGGCTATGCCTCCCAACTCCTTTGCCAGTTAAAGTCTTGACATACCCCATATAACAGAAAGGTTTAAAAAAAAAAAAAAAAAATTGAGGTATGCTAGTCTGTGGCTAAATAATCTATTTCATTGAAGGGAATTCCCAGACTAGAAGATTCTACTAATTAGAGTTCACAATGATCAGATGTATAAACAAGAGTATTGGAGATTGCTCCGTATTTTATAAACATACTGGAGTTAGTAACAGAAGGTAAAGGCTTGGTAAAAAAACCACTGACCTGCTTTGGATTCTCTCCATTCTGTACACTGTCAAGTAGTTCATTTGACAGGGATGAATCCCAAACAAAGCCCCTGGTTTCGGAAAGGAATCTTGTCTGCGGCTTACTACACAAGAACTTTCTACGGGAAATAGTGCTGTGCGAGGAGTATTCCAGAGGGTAGGAATTGAATATTGAGGACATGGAATCAAGATTGGATGTGTCAGCATAATCAGCAGTACTAAATGAATCTCTGGTACTCTCAGTGGTAAAAGATGCATCATCTGAGCTTGTGAAGAGGGACCAATCACTTGATGTTGCATCTGAGAATTCCATGCTCATCGATTCTGCATAAGCTTCTCTCATAGGTAGGATATTTCTGTTTGCACTCCTTAGAATGTCTCTGGAGGTCTGGTTGCCACTACCCAACTGAATATCTGGTATAGGATCTGGCACAAGTTCGTGAACAAAAAGGTGGTCACTGTGTCTAGTTTGTCCTGATCTTGAAGAATTCCGTGTTTTCGATAAGCTCTGCACTGCATTATATGGACGTTGCAGTGGAGAAGCTCTTGAAGGGCGTGGAGAATACCTGAGAAATGTTTAAAATTTGAAACCTTGGTGAATGAATGAACACAAGCAGAATTCAAAGGACGTATGTTAAACCAGGTTTACCTCGAGTAGAATAGGATGTATGCACCTTCTGACATCACCTGGCTCGTTGGCACTGGTTGGATCTATAGAAGAAAAACAAATTTGAAGGAAAAAATCATACACATCAAAACAAAGGCAATGTAAAAAATGCAAAATTTTAAGCTCCCAGGTATGGACCATCAAGAATCCTGATTGAATCCAGGATCTTTACTGTGGGATCCATCATGTTACAGAAAGGGAAAACAAAAAAAAGGAATACAATCTGAACCCAGAGATCAACAAAGAAGGGTGGTGGAGTGGCCCATAGCAGATCTCAATTAATTATCCACTTAATTATTTAAGCTTCTTTCATCATTCTCATCCACATAAACCACATCTATCATTTTCTACCACCCAAGCCCACCCCCTAAAAGAAAAAGAACAATAGGTAGGAAAAGAGATGGTTGTTAAAATAGTTCTTCCTTATTTTTACAGCTAACACCAAGGTGTCATGATTAGTAATCGGGAACCTTCTATCAACAGGATAAAAGAGTGTATCTTTCCTTACGCCGAATTAGGAAAATAAAAGAATTTAAAGTTCCCTTTGATGCAGACACTGCTGCACTCGCTTGGTTGGACTAGCATGACCGGCTTTGGAAGCCAATAGCCAGAAGAACGAGTCCAGCCCAGGGTTTTGGTCCAACAAGGGTTGGAAATAAAATCAGTAGTTTACTTGTCTTTTATTTCATGCTTTTTATTTTCCAGATTTGAACGTAGGAGTTAGGATTTCTTTCCTTGCATTAGTCTCCTTTTATGGTTGTTTCTTAGTTTACGCTAGATACTATTTCAATTGAGTTTCTAATTTCATGTTTTTACTTTTCTATATAGTGGCTGCATTAGTTTCCTTTTATGATTGTTACCTTGCATTAGTTTCCTTTTATGGTTGTTTCTATTAGTTTCCTTTTATGGACAGGTTAGAGTTAATTAATTTAGAACGAGAATTGGTTAGAATTTGTGCTCTGTGAGAGTGTGAATTTCCCCTTTTCCCCCTGCTATTCTGATCCACCCTTTCCTCCCTAAGGCCCTCCATCACTCTTCTTATGTATTTCTTACATAAATATAAAATATAGAGATAGTAGTACAAAAATATAAAATACAGAAATATACAATAGGAATATATAGAACGGAAGTCTTGCATATTTCTCTTATCTCTCCCAAGGAAACACCCCGCTGCAAGAACCAGCAGAGGCCAGAATTGATGAGCACAGTAACTGAAGGCATTCTTGTGGAGAGGCAGATAGCCTAGGAGGAGAGAAGCTCATCTCTTGGGGGTCCATATCATGTGAAAACTATTTCTGTTCCACGAGCACATTCTCTGATTCAGATGACTCAGCGTTAGGAAAAGTAAGCCACCCCTTTCCCTTGATTGAATTTGGCTTCGCTGCGCCCTTAATCAATAAAAAGCTTATTTATTTGATTAATCATCCCATTTCATTTGGGCGAGAGGGAGGCTGTGAGTCACCTGAGCTATGGATTTGTCAATTGGTTGACGTGATCAAATAAAATTATTAACTTCAATAAGTAATCGAGCAACCATTTCTTCTGAGGAATGCTATTTCTAGAAGTTATCAATAGCCATGCAGTACAGCTTGCTATACCAAAGAAATATTTTTCTTTTTTTTTTTTAATGAATAATGTTATCAGTGAGAAGCATTTATAAGATAAAGGCAAGATATCTTGAACATCAAAAGTACACCAGTTTCATAAACGCCTTCGGACCAAGAGACAAGCAATTCAGAAGAGAGAAGGCTACCTCAGTGTCGTCTATCCTGAACCACGTCCCCTGCACATCTTTCACATACGACACATAATGCCCAGAAAATGATGCATTCAACGTATCCAAATGCACAACAACAGCATACAGCACATACAGAGGTGGACTGTCGCCTGTCCCAGTCATGAATGGGATCATGTCCAGCATCTCTGGAAAAGTGATGCACTTATTTATTTTTCCATATCTCCCATTCTGACAATACAAAGCCCACATTTCAAAAATCAGTTAGCAATGCAACTACAGAAACTTTTCACAAATTTTCTTCCAAAAAGTTCAAAAGAAGTTTTGGAAATCATTTCTACAGGTAATAGTTATCTACAACAACAAAGAAAATAAAACTTTATTGTGAAACATGGCCAACACCTTGACAATCACTCTACATTCTACAACACATATCCATTGCTATGACTTCACTGTCACTTAAATAAAGTTGGTATCCATAAAACCAAGGTGACACAACCGAATAAGTTCAGCCCAAACATAAGCCTAAATCCTGAAGCAGAAAGAATATATTCCAAATAGAAAGCCAGCAACCAAGGATCAATTTATCAACATAGAAAGGAGGTGCTCCCCATGTGCACTATTTTTCAGAAGTCATACCTGGAACCTCTTCAGAACTATTGTAAGGATGTTTGGTGCTTCATGGATACTCAATTGTTTTCGTGCTTGAACATATGTGGCACACCTTTAATTAGAACATAAGGAGGTTAGCCAACTTTAGATGATTACGTGTAATAAACACAATCTGCAGCACATGGCACAAGTTTTCTAAGAAACCAAATAAAGCATCAGACCTTCCACATCTGTACATGTTTTCTCCATCCAAATCCTCAGGAGCTGTAAATTGAGTAAGTGCATCCTCCAGTGACTCAACCCAACCATTTATCTCCAATGTAAGATCCATTATGTTTTCAAACCGTTCAGATTCATGATGACATCTCAGACACTTGACCTGGTTGAGTGAAAAAACTAACTAAAGGTGCTATTTATGAAGAAAATACTGGCAAAATATTTCATTAAACAGACACTTGATATAAGTTGGGAGTAAAACTAATCACCTTCGATCTAAGATGACCGCCAAAAGTATATTGTATGAAGGTAGTTTCTTGCAAGCATGAATCAACTTGCTTCTCACCACCTAGTCCCTCAAGACATACAGATTGCATGGAAGTAACCAGAAGCCTGAATATAAAAAAATAACTTAGAGCTCTTTAAAAGGGAAAAAGGAGGGAAAGAAGGATCATGGCAAACAATAGGAAAAAGCACCAAGAGAAATCACTTTGTTTGTCAATACTTAAGAAGATTGAAAGGGGGAAGAAAAAGGAATAACTCAAGTACATGTGTCATACCTTAGAAATTCATGAGCATCTTCCTGACTTCCAGAACCCATTCGACAACCAATTTTCTGCATATGCCAAAGGATTTTGTCAGGAGACAAAGGGCCCCCAGCTTCTCTTAACATCATTACATGCTGCTCGAGTTCACACATGAGACACCAATCTTTCGTGCAGCCTAACATAAATAAAATAGATAAGAGGAAGTTACATGTCTTGAAACAATTCTGCATCAAATCTAGTCATTTAAATATGAGAAATGCAAGTGTTTACAGGTTCTGGAATGTGATCTCTGAAGCAAATAGATGATCAGAGGCTTTGTGCTGGTCATACATTGCAATACAGCGTTGGCATAGCAGCTGCAACATTAAAACATGAGATACAGGGAAATGGTTAAAAAACTATAATAGCATAGAAGATGCTAAGAAATGAGAAAGCAACCAAAAAAGTTATGCTTTTTCGCGCTCAAGCTGAGGCAATTAAGTTCCAAATCCCGACAGAAAATGCTATATAGATCTAGAGTTGGAGGTCCATCTACGGAGGTTGTGCTCCATCCAATATGGTTGATAGCAACTCCAAAAGAAAGCTTTCCAACAATTTCACAGATGGTTTTCTCAGAAAATGACATATCAAACCAAACCTACTCTCTTTGAAGGGGAAGGGGCCTTCTCCGGGCAAGCCAACATTTAAAAATAACAAACTTTCAAATGTGGGAGAAAGTGCAATCGAAGAAGAGGTGGTTTACGTCTTCCACGTCATTCCGCAAAGGCAGCAAGCAGGGGAGACAGGAATATGATGGTAGATGAGGAAATCTTGGGTGAGAAGGCAATTGGAGAGGGCTCTCCAGATAGTGAAGCTATGCCAAGGGATGTGAAAACTGAACCAAACAACATTATGCTAGGCAACGAAGGGGAGGCAGATTGGACATGGTTCTAGGTCGAGGCAGAGGAGAAGCAACCTGCGGAAGAGGGGGACCAAATGGAAAGGTCAACCCCATAGGAAGGGGGGTGGAGAGGGGAGAGTAGGGGTGTCAATTCCAAGCCCGCACCGGTAGCCCGACCAAGCCCAACACGTTTATGGCCCGACCTAGATCGGCCTGATTTATAAACGTGGCCCGACACATTTATAAATAGGTAGTACATGGTGTAGCCACCTAGCCCGATAGGCACCCGACCGGCCCGACACATTTACAAGCCCGATTTGAACCGACTCCTTTAAGCCCAACCTAGACCCTTTTAATACTACTTGTATTTGTTTTTTTTAATACTATTTGTATTTAGTCCTAAGGGTATATGATATGTACAATTGAGATGGTAGTAATTGTTATATGAACATTCATCTTTTTTATGCATAGTTTAATTGATTTGAACTTACTAAACTTGGGTTATGTAGGATAGTTTAATTGATTTGAGTTTCGAGGGTTAAAAGTCGAGTACTTTAGTAATTTAGTTATTTTGCGCATCTTTGGCTTAATTCATTTTAATTATTGGATCCTTTTCTTTGCTATGCCCATCTTTGCCTCATTTTTTTGGTATTCCTCTTTAAGTACATTTAATAGAACAATTTTAAAGAGGACCCATTTAAAGCCCATTTAAAGTTAAATAGGTCTATAGCCCCGGTTAAGGCCCGATTAACCCCCCGTTTATGGTAGCCCGATTAAAGCCCGAGACCAACCAGCTTGATTATTAACCATACCATGTCCCCCAAAGCTAGGCCCATTTACTTAAACGGGTGTTCACAGTGCAAGGCTTCCAAGTGTGCCAAGGTAGATGATTGAGGAGACCTTAGATGATCGAGGGAGACCAGAGGAATAGACAGATCTATTGCCCATAGTTGTGGAAAGCACACTAGCCGGATGCCAGTTATCAAGCCAGAAGGAGGTACCTTCTCCGTTTCCAATGAGGGATCAAATGGCAGGCAAGGCAAGGGGCTTAGCAAGGAAGATCTTGTGCCAAACCCAAAAGGAGTTAATATTAAGGGAAGCAGTCCAAAGAGAGTCGTGGAGGACATGGTTTAAGATCAACGCAAGATCTCGCTAACATCTCCCTTATTAGATTTTCCGAGACAAGATGACAAGCGATACACAAGATCAACCATATCTCGGCGAGATATCGAGATCTCAGCAAGATCTTGCCAAATATCGACCCCATCTCGTTGAGAAACAGCTCAGAACTCACCTCTCTCGATACACTCTGAAGAAAAAAAACACATTGTTGATGGGAACTTGGTGCTTTTTCCTGCCAAATTTCATTCCTACACTATATGTAATGTACCTATGTAGCTGTGTGGTTTATCTTATTTCATTTCAATGTACATGAATTTGACTCATCAGTCATCAATGTTAAATGTTAAATAATTACGTAATTATCTATGATGTCTTTTAAATTCTTATGATTATTTAGACTTTTTAAATTGGTTATATGTGTTCTAACTTCTAACTTTTAAAAAAGTATTACATGTTTTGTCGTGTGTGGAATGTGGATTGTAAAATAGAGCAACTAGCCCAGGGTCCAAAGTGTTGGAGACTACTTACATAGGGTACGAAGTCAAAGTATCATTTTAGGTTGATTTTTACAAAAATGATGTTTCCAATGTGTTTAGAAGACCTAAAATAGGGTAAATGGAAAGTTTCGGGTGCTACAAAGTCCATATGGCCACCGAGACCAACCACCGAGTCGACCAAGAAAAAATGCAAGATCTTGGCGAGAAATCTCACCAGATCTCTCTTTTTTGGCTTAGTGAGATTAGGGGAGAAATCGAGATCTTAAACCTTGGTTGTGGAAGTGAGAAGAGTAGGCCCAACTAACCCAGATATTGGGCTGATTGGAAACCAGTTTCCATATCTTAAGGATGGCGGCAGAGTTAGTCTCAAGCCAAGGCCACCTTCCAACTTAGGGAGGCAAACAAAGGATCAATTGTAGGATTGAGAAATTTGGGAGAATCGGTACCTTTCCACAGAAAAGGGCAGAAGAGGGATTCAATCGATTTGACGATAGATTTGGCAAGCTAGAAAACTGCCGACCAGTAGATGTAAGAAGATTGGAGGACTAATCGGATGAGAACCAAACAACCCACATAGGACGAACTTCCCTTTCCAAAGCTGAAGTCTTCTCTGGATTTGACTAAGCATGGGAGTGCAATGATGGCGGTGAGCCTGGAGGAGATGAGGGGGAGGCCAAGGTACTTGACTTCCTTATACTCATATTATGTTCTCCTATTTCCTATGTTTCTTTTCTTCCACTTTTTCATCTTTAGCTCCTCTTCAAGTGTATCAACTAGGGGTGTCAATCCCTAGCCCAAACCGATAAAACCGACCGAAACTGACCGAAAAAACCCGGACCAAACCAAACCGATCCCTATTTGATTGGTTTTGGACTGAGGTATGCTGGGACCAACTAAAACCGGTCCAAACCGAATGAAACCAATAAAAAAATAAATGATTATGAGATTATAAATTGGTGAATTGATTGTCCATCTTTTACAATATTAGTGAGACGAATATTTTTTGTTTCAAGGGGAATTGTTACAAATCAATGAATATGAGTTTATGGATTGATATGTAAATTGTAACAATGCTCGCATTGATTTCCTTGTTCACTATACAAAATTAGTTGGATAGTTAAATGAAAGATTGGATAATAGGGTTCATTTTGTGATTTCAATATTAATTAGCTTCTTAGTAATTAGTTATCCACTGATTTCAATATTAGTTATCTTTCCCTTACAATGATAAACCATTATTTGTCACAAATTTAAAGTGTTTTTGCCAAATATTTCATCACTATTGGTTATGAATGTAAGATTTCATTATGGTTCAAGCTCAATAATAAACCGATCTAAACCGGTGTTAACCCGATACTAAAAAACCGAAATAAACCGAAACCAAATCGGACCGAAACCGAAACCGAACGAAAACCAAAGTTCCTTAACAGATTGGTTTTGATCTCCCTCATTCCTAGACCGAAACCGATTCAACCCGACCGAAACCAAACCTAACTGCCCGATTGACACCCCTATTATCAACGCTGAGAACAACAGATGATTCCCTGCTTTTGCTTCCGATGTCAGGGTCTTCTCCTACATCATTTGTTTCTATTCATGAGGTAATTTATGTTCATTGTAGTATTTATTCACCTTTTGTTCCTTCTATGGATCCTATGGTTCCCTTTTCTAATCATATTTTACATTGTTCTACCAAGGTTTCTAAGCCTCCCCATTGGTATGAATTTTCAGCTAATGCATTTACAGCTTTGCTTACTTCTCTCGATCCTTTTACTTCATTTGCTCTGTGTGCTCCGTTGGATCTTGTTGCTTCTCTTTTTGTCTTTTGAGATCATGTTTCTCTTTCTAAATCTTACCAGTGGGCATGTCGTATTCCTTTTTAGAAAGAGGTTACGGAATCCAAACTTCATGCTTTAGTGGAAAATGATACTTGGGGTATTGTGCCTACTCTTCTGAATACTCCAGTTATTGGGTGTCATTGGATATATTCTCTGAAGCTCAAGTCTGATGGCTCTATTGCTCGGTATAAAGCTCGTCTGGTTGCTCAAGGAGATAAACAAGAATATGGTATTGAAAACTTTGAGACTTTTGCTCCTGTTGTTAAGATGACAACTATTCGTGTAGTCTTAGCTCTTTCAGCTGTCCCTCAATGGCCAATTTTCCAAATGGACGTTAAGAATGCTTTTCTCCATGGTCATTTTTAAGGAAACGATTTGTGTCCCCCCCCCCTAGTCTTTCGTATGATCGATCTATGGTGTGTAGATAGAAAAAATCTTTATATGGTTTGAAACAAACTCCTAAGGGTTGGTTTGAACATTTTCGGGAGGTGGTTATTCAAGCCAGTTTTACTTAGTTATCATGATTACTCTTTGTTCTTTCATTCTTCTCCTAAAATTTAAGGTGTTTCTTCTGTTGTATGTTGATGATGTTCTTATTATTGGAGATGATATTGACACTATTACCACATTGAAAATCAATCCTGAGTCTTACTTTAAGATGAAGGATTTGGGTCCTCTCACATATTTTCTTGGATTGGAGGTTCACTACTCTAATCGTGGTCACTTTGTTAATGAATACAAATATTTCCAAGATCTTTAACTGATGATAAGAAGGTGGATACTCCTATGGAAGTTAATGTCAAATACTCTAACCATGCTGAAGAACCTCTTTCTGATCCTACTATACATTGACAGCTAGTGGGAAGTCTCAGCTATCTTAATATGACACACTTCGATATTTCTTATGCTGTCCATATTGTAAGCCAGTTCGTTATATCAATTGCACCTCAATGTTGCTTATCGCATTATTCACTATTTGCAAGGTACATCTCCACAAGGGTTATTTTTCTCATCCTCCTCTTCACTTCAGTTGCATGCATATGCTGACACTGATTGGTCTGGTTGTCCCAACTCTCGACGCTCTACTTTAGGATGATGTGCTTTTCTTGAAGACTCTTATTTTTTGGAAATGTAAAAAGCAACATACACTTTCTAAGTCTTCTGCAGAGGCTGAATATCGTTCCATGTAATCAGTCTGCAGTGAGAGTGTTTGGGTCTATGGGTTATTCCGGGATTTCTCTATTTTATTTTTGGAGCCTATACCTCTCTATGATGATAAAATACTAGCACCATTGGATGGAATTGCATTCAATCCAGTAATCTATAAGCGCAATAAGCACATTGAGGTTAATTGTTATTTCATTCGTGACAAACAAATCAGCAACCTTATTTGAGTTATTGACTTATTTCCCTTACCTACATAGCTTCTGCCTATCAGATTGCGGACATTTTTACCAAAGCTATATCTTCAGCTCTCCATTGGTACTTTGTAACCAAACTTAAGCTGTCCAGCCAGCATCAGTTTGAGGGAGAGTGTAAATATGGAGAGGATTATATCTTGTTGGATCTATATTATCTATGAAATATTTTCTTTCCTTAGATAGATATTTCCTTGCATGGGCCTACCATGTATAGGTCCATTCTTTCGTATATGTAATTCCTTCTACATGATAAATAGACAGAATTTTACCAATTAACAATCACCATAGCAAACTCTCAATGAATCCGAAGGCATATATAACCCAGAAATTAGAAGGTAACAGAGACTTGAAAAGAATTAGTGGTGTAATGTGGAAAATTGAATAGAGACGGATGCCGAAACAGGATTTGCATTGGCAATCCCATTTAGTTGGGATAAGGCTTAGTTGAGATGGGTTGAATAACTATTGTAAAGTACACAGAAAAGAGGTAATCATCTGTATATATCTTTTTGTTTTCAGCAATGAAAATCTTCTTTGATGCCGATCAGGGGAAGAAAAAAAAATTCCCAAACTACTCTGGGCATTCCACTCCTTAATCTCAATTATACACCTATTAGCAATTAACAACTTGATTAACCCATTACATATCTACCTTCCCTCTACAGAAGAGAAATAGCAAGCCAAGAAACTTATCTTGATTGAGAAGCCAATATTTTTGCAATATATAAGAACTTCCCACAGTGTTGATAGGTCTATGCCTTTTGAATTCTTACCACAACTGAACAAGGGACGCATTCTCATGGAATTCTGCCACAATGCTTATTAAGTCTTTACAATGCTAGGATTTCTAAACCAAATTCCATCCATCCAGATTCTGCTTACTCCCCATTTTTCTCTCTAAGAATGTACAATGCTACAGCCACATCAAATGATCTCTCCGCTCCACATCATGAACCCAAAGACAAAATACAATACTCCCTCAATTGTAAGGAAGAAAAGAATTAACACTGCTTTACACGCCTCCAAATAATACCTCAATGATAGAATCTCCAACCTTGATCAGGAAGATGCATCATATTTTCTTCTGACAAAGGCTGGTTACTGGAAGAAAATGTTTTCATAGCGCCATCATTGTGGTATCTGATTATTGACTTTCAACACCTAGACATTTCCTCTATACAAGCAAGACTCCAGTATCCCTCGTGACGCAACTGCCACCTCCTGACCTTGCTACACGTGTTGGCTTTCACCTCATTGTCCAACTCTGATTTTCTCTGAGAGTACTGTATCCATATTAGTCCCCCAAGGATGTTTATTCCACTTCCACTAGTTCACTCTTAAAAGCTTTCTATCAAGAATCTTTCCAATATTACAATATACTGCTGGTCCTCCTACAGGAAATCACTGCCAAGAGGCATTCCACAAGAAGTTTTTCTTTCCAGAAATTGAAAATCTGTTAAAGCTAGGACTCTTTCAATGCATCAAATGGTCTCCAAAAGTTATAGCCCCCTCCCAGAAAAGCAATATGTTGCCATCTCTATCAGCCTATATGCACCTATATTGTGCATACAATTGGACCACCTCTATTCCCGAAGATAATGATACCATGAAAGACCCTATGTTTGAATTGAGAATCAAAAGGAGTCAATAACTCAATGATGTAGATCCACATTATGGAAGGAAATATGAGAGGAAGAAGGGTCCAGCCTTAGTCCACCTAAGTGGCTAGGGTCCAGCCAAGAAGCCAGCCGAACCCCTACTTGGTCCACCTGAGTGGCTAAGTACAAATAAAGGCCAATTGGGCCCATCGGCTAGGGGAATAATTAGTAGTTGTTTTTAATTAATTAGTGGGCCATTAGGCCCATCGAGTTGAGTAAGTGGTATGTCGAGTCCAAATTGTCTTAGGACTCTATTTGTTTTCCATATAGGTTTATTATTCCTAGTCCAATTTTGAATTCCTAGTTGTAGTAGGAGTGTCTAGTCCTATTGGGAAACTAGCTCCTAGTAGTAGTTTGATTGCTATTCTGCCCTCTATAAATAGAGGAGCCTATATACTCATAATTTCAGATTTGAATAAAGAATAATTGCAGTCAATTGCTTAGAACAGCCGGGATAGTTGTGGGTGAGAAGCCCGGGCCAAGACAGCCACTCCTCCCCCACTTTTCCCTTTGTTTCTTCTTGGTTAAAGCTTTCTATTTTATCCTAAAGTTACTGCTGTTGAAGTATACGACTGTTGTGAATATTCAAAAGTTTAGATTTGTCCAAGTTACAAACCAGATTTGATTCTCTCCTGAAGCTTGCAATTATTTCTCCTAGGTCAGAAAATCAAGAAAGCTTGTAACTTCACAACCAGCCATCAGAATCCTCTCAACTTTGGGGGTTTTTGTACCCTCCCTAAGGACTACCTACGTCCAAGAATGCAGCTCAATCGGACTCCTACAGACCTGGCCGCACCTCTCTCTCTCTAGCTCTATAGCAGGCATAGTTGTCACGGCGCCAAGGCAAACCAAGGCGGTGGAGGTTGTCTAAGCGCTTAGGTGAGAAGTCGGCCTTAAGGCGAACTAGGCGAACAAGTGTTATTTTTTATTTTTCCTATTTTCTAACATTATTTAGTAAGTTATATATACCTTGTATCATAAAAAATCAAGATTAAGCCACATCAAGTCATTAAAAATCAACATTTAGCCACATCAAATCATAAAAAATTAACATTAAGTCATATTAAGTTATAAAAAATCAACATTTAGAGAAATGCTCTTATTCTATAATAAGTTTGACTAGTCAAATTATTTTATTTTTATATGAGACTTTTTGTATTAGTTATAATATAAAACCAGCTTTCTAACAAGTCTAAGATTACTTTAATCTGAGTTGCAATGATAAAGTTATGCTTCAGTCAAACTTATTTTTAAGTGCGTGAATACTGTTAAAATCGCCTGAATGAAAATAATTTTATGAATATCAAAACAAAATATTTTTTTATCGGACTTTTGGTTTTTAGCAATGTTTTAACATGATAGAATTTATAAAATTTTCATAATTGAGAAAAACCCTAGCATTTAAAAGTTGAAAATCGTCCCTATAACCAAAATCTAGATTTTGTTCTTGGACTGGGGGGTTGACTTTTTATCCTTTTGGAATTTGATTTTTAAACTATTTTTATTGGATTCAAATAGGGGATATTTGCTTATTTATGAATAATATCTTAAGTAAATGTTTTTAACATGAATGATATTTGGCATAAATAAGTGCCGAAACACAAGGCAACATGCAGTGCAACAAGGCGGCTGTCGCCTAGGCCCCAGGCAAACCGCCTAGACGCCTAGTCGTCGCCTAGGCGACGCCTTGACAACTATGATAGCAGGTCTTTCTCTCTCCTATCGGGTTGTGTTTTGGGCTGGTTTTGCTCCTATATGGGTATTGTATCCTTGGGGGTTTATTTAAAGGTCTTATTTCTTTGTTTCCTGGTCCTATTTGTATTGTTTGGGGTTATACATTGCTGGGGTTGTTTCTTGTAATCTACTCCTGCATTAAGTGGTATCAGAGCTATAGCTCAGACAGAAGAACCCTAACCCACCCTTCGAGATGTGATGAAAGCAATCCAAGCCTTGTCTACGAGGTTGGATGGACATGACCAACAGTTGGCTGACCTAAAAGAGAGCACTGCTGCCCACTCTAACACCCAACCAACTGTTGCCCAAACTAATGTTCAACCTACTATTAATTGCATTGGTAATGTTCCCAGAAGAGTCACTATGCAACCTAGAAGGAATGTCCCAGCTCAGAATGATGAGTATGACAATCAGCTTTATCAGCCTGACGATACGTACAAGGTCAAGTTAGAATTGAAAGAGTACAATGGGAGGCACGATCCCCTCTACTACCAGGACTAGGTAACTTTCTTTGATGACTACTTCCGATGGTACCGTATACCTGAAGAAAGGAAAGTTCAATTAGTTGTCACTAAGTTAATTGGTGGAGCTAAGGACTGGTGGAGGAATGAAGAGAATAGGCTGATCCGCAGTCGTCAAATGCCTCACAATTGGGAAGACTTGAAATTTATCCTTAACGATAGATTCTTGCCACCCACCTACCGACGTCGACTCTACGACATGTTGAATACTCTCAGGCAAGGTACTATGACTGTAGGATATTATATTGATCATTTTAATGAACTGCTTTCACGAACAGGTGCCCATAAAGAAGATGAAGAACTGCCCATATCCCGTTTCAAACTGGGGTTAAGGTATGATATTCGTGAATCGTGAGAAGCTTGGCGTGATCGAGAGACCCTCCTTAAGCACTTGTTTTGACAAATCACTAGAAGCAAAGGATCTGATCAAAACAACCTCTAGAAGGTACATCCAGCCAACTGACAACAAAAAGCCTTATGGATTTCCGACCCGAGCTCCACAAGATAACAGGATAAGGGGAAGGCTCCAATGGGAAGGGAGAGTGGATCTGTGACATGCTACAGCTGTGGAAAGACTGGACACACGGCAAAATTCTGCCCTAAGCGGGGACAATCCAACTCTGTCATCAGTGCCATAGAATCCAATCCGGATTTACAAATCCACGAACCTCAGGATGACGATTGGACTGTTAATGTTGCAGTTGAAGTAGAGGAGGATGAACTGGAAGATGAGCTTACACCAGAGAATGATGATCCTCATGCTTATGTCAATGTGGTTGCAAGAATCCTAGTGTCTAAAACTAAGGGTGAAGACTGGAGAAGGCACAATATCTTCTACACCTTAATGTCTAGTGGACCTCACAAAGCTCAAGTGATTGTGGACAGTGGAAGTTGTGTGAATGTGGTATCTCAAGCCTTTGTCATTGACGGAAAGCTTAAGACTGAATCCCATCCACAGCCATATAAGGTATCTCTTCTAGACAGCAACACCATGGCTGTAACTCAACGGTGTTCAGTCCCATTGAAGGTCTCAGATTATGAAGAAAGTGTATGGTGTGATGTCATCCCCATGGTCCTCACTGATGTACTACTTGGAAGGCCTTGGTTATATGACAACAATGTGCTAGTGGGAGGTACTAAGAACCAATGCATCTTCGATCACAAAGAAAAACCATTCATTCTAAACCCACTCCACATACCTCAGGTAAAAGACAAGTTAAGGGCTGCCCAACTAAGGAGACAACATGTCTTAAAGAATGTTGCTAAGACCTCTTCCAAAACAACCACTAAGCAAAATAAGCAACCATGCAAAGAAAATTTCAGCAGGAAGAACACTGTGGACAACAAGCTATGTGTGCTGCCCCATAGAGAATTCCTAACCCTTGGTGAAGAAACCGGCCTAATCATAGCTCTTGTTACCAAGGCTGTTGAACCAGTGATAGTGGTCAAACATCCCCCACAAATCAAAGAGTTACTCGTTGATTTTTCAGATTTGGTGCCAAAGGAATTGCCTGATAAACTACCACCGATGAGGGATATTCAGCATGCCATTGACCTTATGCCTGGGTCAGTACTCCCTAATCTGCCCATTTACCATCTCAGTCCTACAGAGCATGCCGAGCTCAAGAGACAAGTGGATGATTTATTAAAGAAAGGGTTCTTGGTTGAAAGCATGAGTCCATGTGCAGTACCAACCCCATTGACACCAAAGAAAGACGGATCATGGCGTATGTGCATTGACAGCCGGGCCATTAACAAAATCAAGGTAAAGTACAGATTTCCAATTCCTCGTTTGGATGATATGCTTGACATGTTGATAAAAGCCTCCATCTTTTCAAAGATTGATCTACGGAGTGGCTACCATCAAATTCGAATCTGTCCAGGGGATGAATGGAAAACAGCACTTTCATGAGGATGATGACACATGTACTACGACCCTTCATCGGCAAATTTCTTGTAGTGTACTTTGATGACATACTAATATACAGCAAAACACAAAATGAACACTTGGAGCATCTGAGACGTGTCATGAGAGTACTACGGGCAGAAAAGTTATACATCAACTTGAAGAAATGCTCCTTTATGCTGCCCAAGGTCATCTTCCTTGGTTTTATTGTGCATTCACAAGGCATAGAAGCTGAACCGGAGAAGGTAAAAAGTGTCGTTGATTGGCCTATTCCAAAGACCTGAACCGAGGTTCGTAGCTTTCACGGTCTTGCTTCATTTTACCGACGATTCATCCGGAATTTCAGCGCCATTGTAGCCCCAATTACAGAATGCACAAAGGGAAGAGTCCCATTTCAGTGGACTCCGGCAGCCACTAAAGCTTTCAACTTGATCAAACAAAAGATGACAGAAGCACCAGTGATTAGACTACCTAATTTTGATCTTATGTTTGAAGTGGCTATTGATGCATCCCATGTTGGGATAGGAGTGCTTATGCAAGAGGGCCATCCGATTGCCTTCTACAGTGAAAAGTTGAATGATGCAAAAAGAAGGTATTCTACCTATGATTTAGAACTCTATGCCATTGTTCAAATCCTCAAGCATTGGAGGCATTACTTAATTGGCAAAGAGTTTGTGCTCTATTCGGATCATGAAGCACTCAAATACTTGCACTCACAAAAGACCATTAGTGATCGGCACGCTAAATAGATCTCATACTTGCAAGGATACGTATTTGCTCTCAAGTACAAAGCTGGGAAGGAAAATCAAGTGGCTGATGCACTTAGTCGAAAGGTGATGATGATGAACACCTTCACAGTACAAAGTGCAGGAGTGGAACACATTAAAGAGGAGTACATTAGTGATGTTGAATTTTCAGAAGTATTCAACAACCTACAAGGAGGACGGGATGACAAATTTGCTATACATGATGGATATCTTTTCAAAGGCACTCGCCTCTGCATCCAAACACCTCTTTGAGACATCACTTGATTAGAGAGCTACATGGAGGAGGAATGGGTGGACACTTTGGCAAGGACAAAACATACTCAATGATGAAAGACTTATACTTTTGGCCTCAACTCTTAAAGGATGTGCAACATGTGATACAGAGATGCCGCACTTGTCAACTTGCTAAAGGAGTAAAGAAGAATACAGGATTGTACACACCGTTGCCCGTTCCACATGCACCTTGGCAAGACATAAGAATGGATTTTGTCCTAGGCTTACCACCTACACGGGAAAGGTATGATTCCATATTTGTGGTAGTAGATCGTTTCTCCAAGATGGCACACTTTATCCCGTGCAAGAAGACTCTTGATGCAAGTCACTTGGCCAAACTCTTTTTCAAAGAGATAGTGCGCATACATGGTCTACCACAGACAATTGTTTCAGATAGGGATGTCAAGTTCATGAGCTACTTCTGGAAGACTCCATGGCTGAAAACAAATACTAAACTCAAGTTTTCCACTGCATTCCATCCTCAGACAGACGGACAGACGGAAGTGGTGAACAGAAGTCTTGGCAACTTACTCCGATGTCTAGTCCGAGACTATGAAAAGACTTGGCCATCTATACTGAATATTGCTGAATTTGCCTATAATAGTTCCGTCAACCGCACCACATGTCGTACACCATTTGAGATTGTCCTTGGACTGCAGCCTCAACGACCGGTTGACTTGGTACCTTTGCCCCCTCAGGCCCGTATTAGTGTAGAAGCCGATGAGTTCCTTAGACACATCACGGAGGTACATGCTGATGTTTATCGTTGCATCACTGTTAGCAATGACGGATACCAAGCAACTGCCAATCGGCATCGTCGCTACATGGAATTTCAGCCTAATGATTTGGTAATGGTTCGAATTCCACCTGAGAGGTTTCCTCCTGGTACAGTGCACAAGCTCCATCCTTGGAACATGGGTCCCTACAAGGTCTTGAAGCTTATTTAGCACTAATGCTTACATGCTAGAGCTACCTCCTACTCTGAAAATCAACAATGTCTTCAATGTAGCTGATCTAACGATATATTTGGGACACCATTCTGATGACGGTGACACTGAACACACCCTCAAACTTCCTCAATTTGCAAACCCTAAAGATGATGTCATCGAAGATGCTCTCGACAACAAGTTCACCACAGTTCGTGGGGGCAAAGGGTACTACTCCTTCCTCATTAAATGGAAAGGTCGACCACGAGAGGATTGTACTTGGATCCATGCCGATGACTTTCAATGCCTTGACACGGACCTCTATGAGCACTACATGTCCCTTACCCATTCATCGGAGTTGAATGATTCTAAGAAAGGGGGAGCTGATGTAGATCCACATTATGGAAAGAAATATGAGACGAAGAAGGGTCCAGCCTTAGTCCACCTAAGTGGCTAGGGTCTAGCCAAGAAGCCAGCCGAACCCCTACTTGGTCCACCTGAGTGGCTAAATACAAATAAGGGCTAATTGGGCCCATCGGCTAGAAGAATAATTAGTAGTTGTTTTTAATTAATTAATGGGCCATTGGGCCCATCGAGTTGAGTAAGTGGTATGTCGAGTCCAAATTATCTTAGGACTCTATTTGTTTTCCACATAGGTTTATTATTCCTAGTCCAATTTTGAATTCCTAGTTGTAGTAGGAGTGTCTAGTCCTATTGGGAAACTAGCTCCTAGTTGAAGTAGGAGTGTCTAGTCCTATTGGGAAACTAGCTCCTAGTAGTAGTTTGATTGTTATTCTGCCCTCTATAAATAGAGGAGCCTATATACTCATAATTTCAGATTTGAATAAAGAATAATTGCAGTCAATTGCTTAGAACAGCCGGGATAGCTGTGGGTGAGAAGCCCGGGCCGAGACAGCCGCTCCTCCCCCACTTTTCCCTTTGTTTCTTCTTAGTTAAAGCTTTCTATTTTATCCTAAAGTTACTGCTGTTGAAGTATACGACTGTAGTGAATATTCAGAAGTTCAGATCTGTCCAAGTTACAAACTAGATTTGATTCTCTCTCCTGAAGCCTGCGATTATTTCTCCTAGGTCAGAAAATCAAGAAAGCTTGTAACTTCACAACCAGCCGTCGGAATCCTCTCAACTTTGGGGGTTTTTGTACCCTCCCTAGGGACTATCTACGTCCAAGAGTGCAGCTCAATCGGACTCCCACAGACCTGGCCGCACCTCTCTCTCTCCAGCTCTATAGCAGGTCTTTCTCTCTCCTATCGGGTTGTGTTTTGGGCTGGTTTTGCTCCTATATGGGTATTGTATCATTGGGGGTTTATTTGAAGGTCTTATTTCTTTGTTTCCTGGTCCTATTTGTATTGTTTGGGGTTATAAATTGGTGGGGTAGTTTCTTGTAATCTACTCCTGCATTACTTAATATAGACCCTTTCCCCAAACCAGAAAACTGCAAGCCCTACCTGCAACAAATAGCTGAAAAAGTTAACCAACCACATTCTTGTGTCCCAATATCCTGCAGCAACAAGTCTGTTTTGTCAGTTTGGTCAGGACCACCATATGTCCTTTTCATCGAATTAGCCCTCATTATCTCACCCCTTATGGACCAGAAGTGTATTTTTGCGTCCTACTAAATAGACAGTTTGAGTAGAAATCGCCTGGAAGATTGCATTACATATCAAGACACCATACGTCATAGATATATGCGAAAGTTGGAGTGGCTGAAGTTAAAGAAGCCTTAAAAAAAGATGAAAGGAGGCAAGACTCCAGACCCAGATGAGGTCCCAATAGAAGTATGGAATAGCCTAGGATTCTGTGGGGTATCTTGGTTAATCATTCTTTTTAACAAGATTATGAGCACAAGGAAAATGTCAAATAATTGGAGGAGAAGCATTGTAATTCCTATCTACAAAGTAAATGTCGCATACAAGACTGCAATAACTATAGAGGCATAAAACTAATGAGTCATACTATGAAATTGTGATATAAGGTTATTGAAGCCCGCCTGAGAAGAGAATCTACTATATTGGAAAATCAATTTGGTTTTATGCCTAGTAGATCCACGACAGAAGTTATCTACTTACTCAAGAGGCTCAATGAAAGATTTAAAGCTAGCAAAACGGATCTCCACATGGTCTTTATTGAACTATAAAAAGCCTATGACAGAATCCCTACATAGTTAATCTGGCATGTACTAGAAAAGAGAAGGGTATTGAGTAAATATGTAGATATAATTAAAGATATGTATGAGGATGCTATGACTAGTGTGAGAACCATGGGAGGGCAAGGAAATGAGTTCCCAATTTCAATTGGCCTACATAAAGGATCAGCTTTTTAAGCCCTTATTTGTTTGCGCTTATCATGGATGATTTAACCAGGAACATTCAAGATGAGGTTTCGTGGTGTATGCTCTTAGCTGATGATATTGTTTTGGTGGATGAGACCAAAGACGAAATTAACACTAAGTTGGAGCTTGGAGCTATGGGGATCAACTTTGGAGTCGAGAGGTTTTAAGATAAGTAAAATGAAGACGAAGTATATAATGTGTAACTTTAGTCACACCATAATGAATAATGAAATTGTGAATATTGAGGAGAGAGGTGCCGCAAAGTAATCATTTTAGGTCTCTGGGGTCAATTATAAATAAAGAGGGTGATATAGAGGATGATGTTTCACAGAGGAATAAGATGGGATGGATAAAGTGGAGAGGTGTATCTAGAGTGTTGTGTGACCAACGTATTCATTTGAAGATTAAAGGAAAGTTCTATAGGACAGTTGCGGTGTAGAATGTTGGGTGGTTAAGAAGTGTCAAATAAATAGGCTATGTGTAGTAGAGATGAGGATGTTGAGATGGATGTGCGGCAAAACTAGGATGGATAAAGTATGAAATGACCATATTAGAGCTTTGGGAGTTGCCCCGATCATGATAAGCTTAAAAAAAGTCGTTTGAGGTGGTATGGTCATGTTCAATGAAGACCTGAAGATGCACTAGTAAGGAGGAGTGATTTGATTCAGACTGAAGGATCTAAAAGTGCTAGGGGCAGGCCTAAAATGACTATAGGAGTAGTGAGGAAAGGCATGCATAGCTTAGGTCTTTGGTCCCAAGTACAACCACGGATAGAGCTTTTTGGAGGGAAAGAATCAACGTATCCGTCTCCATTTAGGTGCATTTTTCTGTTTCGTTGTGCTGTGTTCCTTCCTTTTTACTTTTACATTTCCTTTATGTCTTTGATCGGATCCATGTAGCCGGTCCCATTTAGTCGAGATAAGGCTGAGCTGTTTTTTGTTGTTGTTGTTATATCTCACTCCTCAATCCTCATGGATCCTAAGCCTTAAAATTCCAAACCATATATGAGGCTCCGAAGGAGTGGACTTTAACAAAAAAAAAGGTACAGGTTTCTATCTATATTGCACAGCTGTCCATCTGAACTCAAGCGCTCACCGTCCAATGAGAGTTTGTAACTACAGGTACAAGAGTCATGCTCCAAGCAGGAAGTCATCCAACACAATTACTTAACCGAATTACCAGATCAGCCATCAATCATTCCTTGTGATTCTAGGACTATTTGGAAATCAAGTCGACCAACGGACAACTAACTTCTCTTGTGTCTGTTTCGCTGCTCGCGCCCTATCATCCAAAAAGAGACTAGAGATTCTAAGCATATCTCACTACTGATATGCATTCAGCCCCTGGCCATTCCTAGAGCTTCCCTTGTGATTGGGATTCAATCTTCCCCATATTTACATTTCCCTACCCAACCTTTAGCAAGTTCTCCTTTCTGACACACAGCTTTGTTAAGAAAAATGGGAACAATATTTTCCCCCCTGCTGCCAACAATGATGTAGAGGAGGTCTCGAGGAGTTCCTAGAGCATTTGGTCCGGCAAAAGACCACACGGTCTGGCCGAAGATAGGTTGATTTCTCCGAATTTTCAGCATTTTCAGCAATACTGCTGAAACCCTATCTTTTGACTTGGGCTAGCATCACGGGATCCGTAACCCCAATTCAGAAATGGTAGCCAGAGCTCTAGAGGAAAAACGACCCAGTACTGGTAAAATGGCCCCGACGAAGAGATTGACCCAATTCATTTGTTTAGGCCCTCAACAGAGCCCACGAAGTTTAGTCGCACAAATTAGGGTTTTTTATAGTTTCATGTTGTGTTTATATTTCTACCTTAGCTACCTGTTTTTAAGTTTTTGCCCTTCTTTAGAAGTGACCTAACTATTTAAGGTCTATTTGGGGCTTCTATAAGGCATCTTCCATTTTGAATCAAAGCAGCCATTTTACCCCTTCTTCCTCTATGGAATTAGGGTTTCATTTACCTTGTGGATTCGAGGTTTTGTCCATGTTAGAATGATATCTACCCCAGCGCACTTTCAATAGCATCACAAAAGTGCCAAGAAATCCATCCCCTTGACCAACAAGACACTCCTAGCAGTCAAATTTGCGACTAGGCCAGGGCTTAGGCCTGATTGAGTCTCACTCAATCTTCACCTGGGCTGCCGTAACAATTGGGATACCAACCCAAGGCCATGAGAGATAGGATTTAGGTCTTGGGCTAAAATAGCTGGCCCAAACCCAATCGTACTTGTGCGGGTATGCAATTATAAAACACTTATACAAATGTAACATACAGCATATTTGATAGCAATCATTGATTTAGTATGATACCATGATTACTATCCCATAGAATAGGCATTCATCTATGGCTTGTCCTTCTTAATATCTTGAAATTCCTCCTAGGTGTATGCTCTGCTCTTTCTGGGTGCTAGTCCTCTTGCAAGTGTTTTGTTCTACTGTTGAGTATCTCATCCATGCTTTGCAGTTTTCTAATATGATCTCTCATATTTCCCTCCTCCTCCAGAACAACTTAATGAGAGTGTTAATCAATCTTTGAATAAAAAGCCTCATTGGAAATATCTAAGAAGATTGATCCAATCTTTCAACTCTCTCTCTCTCATATTTCCCTCCTCCTTCGGAACAACTAAATGAGTGTTAATAGGAAAGATAATTTTAAAGATCATAAACATTACCTCCAGAAACTTCCTCCCATCCCTAATTCTCAACTTCAAATCCCCTGTCATCGGAGACCTTTGATAACTCTGCAACACCTCTATTAATTTTTTAATGCTCTAGCCAGTTCTATTAAACTTTTTCCCAGTGCTTCCAGGAAATGCCCTTCAATGACAGGAATACTGTGACTTGAACCACAGTCTTAGTGAAAGCTCCCAAACTAATGGAAAACCTCAGATTTTTTCAACAAAAAGAAAGAAAAAAAAATATATATATATATATATATATAAGCTCAATGATCTGGGAAATGACAGTAATTCATAAGGCTATAAGTTTACAAAGCTTTATGAAGTTACATTTTACTTTATTTTGGGGGAAAAGGGTCAGATAAGAACAATTTCTCTCCAAGGTTAATAAACAGATTTTACGGGCAACCAGCCAACACAAAATATACAAGTAGTCTATATACAAACCACAAAGGCAATAGTAAAATAGGACATAAGCTCAAAAACCTCAAATCATGTGACAGGATAAGTTCTCCATGGGATTGCGAACACCATTGACTGTTAATTTTCACTTTGCAAAAGCGACTTTTGTCACTTTTTGCTACTTCTTGGTGACCATGTTGACATATAATGAGCATAAGACTCAGCAGCGTGAAACTTTTTTTGCATTTTTTATCCACTTTCCAAGCAATGATACACAATCTAATTATATCCACGAAACAGAGAAACAGGAACATAAAAAATAGTAACCAACTTTGGCAGCAATAGTCCCACAAAATTTAATTCTACAGATTTTAACAACATTGATCCATGTCTCTTTGTTTGCTTTGCAGAAACAATGCATTACTGGAGTATGCATTCCTAGTTCACATGATATCATCTGTTATCCAATATGAGGACAAGAAATCCAATAGGTAGAAGACAAACATAAGGGGAAAAATTTCCTATGAGACTGCACAATACAAACAATGACCAAACTAACTATCAGTAGAAAAAGTTAATCCCAGCCACCCAAAAGGCCCAGCCTTAGAAATCAGAAGGATATGGAATTACCTGTTCCCACAGTTTAGAAGGCCTCTAGGAGATAAATCCCAGACTTCACATTGAAACAACCTTACAAATTCTTCATAAGGGAACAGCACCTATGATATCAAGAGATCAGAGGATGAAGGAAATCGTTATCTCAAGAATTCGAGTAAAAATGAAAAAGAATTGACATATCAGGGGTTGCACGCTAATTGAAAGTAAACCTTGTTGCTCTTCCGGCCATCACCATTAACCCCTCTGGCATCCTGTCTTGGAAGTTTAGATAACTTCCTTAGACCCATCTTCCTCATAATACTGTCTGCCAGAACATTTTTGTCCTTTCCAGGGACAGTGGTAAAAGCACCCGCTTGACAGACTTCTGCATGGAGAATACAATTAGATGCAATAAGGGCCAACTGGTTGAAAGAAAATGCATCCACACAAACAAAGCCTAGAAAACCCACTTGATTCATTTGTCACAGATCCTTTACTCTGCATCCCTGAGCATGTGCTTTCTCTTGAAGCTTTCAAAGTTGATCCTGATATTTTGGATTCTGATGGATGTAACATACTCCGAGATTTCATGCTTCCCTTGACTGAGATCGTTTCAGGGGGACATAACAAGTCTCGTGTTTCACTATTAGAATCCAGTTCTTCCCCAAGAAAACTGTCCCTATCTTGCAATCTTGTATTGGTTTTATCTGACTGTAATGATCCTGTGTTACAAGGCTCACCACTAGATTCAGATAAGCATTCACTCTGTCCTCTTAAGTTATGATTATCATGAACAGTACTTCTCCGAGCGCTTCTCCCATTTACAAGCACATGAGGGCTATTGATGTTATGCTGTTTTGAAATTTGTCCTGTTGGTGCAATGGGGTCACCATTTCCTAACTGAAGCCACCACAGAAGTAGAATATTAGGGATACAACAGAATGGAAGAAAAAAGTAACGCAACCCAAAAGAAGAAAAATAAATGTTGGCACCTTATGTCTTAGAGAAGCCTTCTTGGATGGGATAACGTTGGGCAAAGTTGAACAGCTATCCCAACTTCCACAGGCTTCTTCAAAAGATCCCAATAAAGCAGCATTTTCTGTTCTCAATATTTCTCTGTTAGATTTACCGGAAACACGCTTCTCTACAGGCTTTTTCTCCACCATCGATTCGTGATATGTATTGACCATGGTAGCATCGGTAGAAGCAGTAGAAGTGTCGGTAGACTGATGATTTGGTTTATCCAAAGGGACACTGTCTGGCATACAACGCCTAGTCTCATGTACTTCAAAGAGACCATCCTGATTTTCATATGGTAGAGCCCTCTCATGGATATTTTCATCAATTGAGGCAGGCTTAGGAGATGCATTTAGGCAGGTGGCCACCAACTGCTGACATTCTTCCTTGTGACCCATCCTCCAGTGGATAATTTGACACTTTCCAGAACTGAAAATTACAATCAATTCAAAGAATTATGGAAGACGAAGAAGGTCTGTGTTATGCAGCAAGATCGGGCCTCATATGTTTCTTTATCCTTTTAGTTTTATTGATATCTGTAATAGAATGTTTTTGCATGTATAGCATGTGCCATCTGTCTAAAGTGTATTTGCGCCCTAAAAGAGCAACCCAGTGCACAAGGCTCCTGCTCCTGCAGGGTCTGGATAATATATGTATATCTATATGTGTGTGTGTGTGTGTGTGATGATATCTATTATTCTTCAAATAGATATTAAATATCAAAGGGATTCATCAGATCCCATAGGATGGGAGGATAATAGAGATGGTCTACAGATATTACTAATACTGTGGACACATAAGGAAGTAGGTTGAGCATAACTTTCTCTTGTCTGCTAAGGAATGCAAATAGAGTGGTAGAGCATTGGTGTAAGTAGTGCTTATCTATGTAGCAAGAACTCTATTCCCTGACATATGTACAGTTTTAATTAACAGAAACTTGAGTTGGGAAGAGTCAAACTCAGATTTAACAAAACTCCCCATAATGTTGTACTCCCTTGCTGAATGGAAGGAACAGTTCCCCTACTTGCTTGCTAATAGACTATAGCCAGGACAAAGACACTGATTATATACCAAGTATTTCCTATTCTCCTAGACTCCTAGTCGAGCATCATTACCTCGTGCCAGATGGTATAGTTTGTGTTCAGTTGACTCTGTCTCGATAAGATGCTAAGAGATTGGTTTATAGATTAGCTTTCTTAGTCAATCAGTAAAGCCCTTTGAAATATGCAATGTGTAAATTATGGAATTCTCTCCCAGAGCAGTGGAACTCATGACTCTATTAGAAAATAGAATTACAAACTTCTACATGAATTTTTGAAAGTGGATGAGATCGAACGAGTGGTCTCAGTTGGAGATGGGATTGCATGTATTTGTGGATTGAACAAGATTCAAGCTAGGGAAATGGTTGAATTTTCCAGAGGTCTGAAAGTAATAGTGTGGTCAAGCGCACTGGATCTATTGTGGATGTTCCAGCAGGAAAAGCAATGCTAGGGTGTGTGGTCGATGCGTTAGGAGTACCTATTGATGGAAGAGGGGCTCTGAGCGATCACAAACAAAGACGTGTCAAAATGAAAGCCCCTGTGATAATTGAACATAAATATGTGCATGAGCCTATGCAAACAAGGTTAAAAGTGGTAGATAGCCTATTTCCTATTGGCCGTGGTCAACAAGAAATTATAATCGGGGACCAACAAAGTGGAAAAACAGCTACTGCTATTGATACGATAATATCCATAATTGTCGTGTTTTTGTGAACAAAACAACAAATAAATACAGTGTGCTTTTGTAATAGGAAAGCAAAACAAAAAGAAAGAAATACATACCAGTATCTGACAGACTTGCAGCGGGAGCAGCGGGTATTAGCTGGACCAAAGCATCTGGCACACTCATGAAACCCAGTCTTTGTAGAAGCTACAACAGGGATAACACTGGCAGCAGCCACTGCTTCAGCAAGGAGAGCTTCGTCAGCTGCTAACTGAGCAAGCAGACTTACTCTCTCCTTCTTCTTTGCAGCCTCATTCCATTTTCCGAGTAAGATGTAACTAACCAAAGGAAGCACAACCAGGACCAGAAACAGGACAGGTATATCAGCTTCCCTTGGCTCAAGCATGTCCTCTTCAACAAATTCATGTCCAGCTTCCTTATAAGAGAAACTCACTGAACTGCATAAGCTAAGGTTTCTCCTTCTATTTCTTTCTTTTTCCTTCCTACATTATAAGATCCAAAAAAAAAAAAAAATTGTAAGGGAAAAGAAAATAGACATACTGAATACTTGTTTATTATTCCAAAAGAAAAATGCATCTCCATAATAAAAAGAAGAAAATAAGTGTGTCAAACTGGTGAAGCAGTGAAATAATAATTGCCTCAACCTGAATCCAGATCTGAGTAAAAAGTGCTGCTCACCAAGATTCAAACCAATGAGAAATGGGAGGAAAAGAGAAGATATACATAACTTCCTTGAAACCACCCACCCTTCCCAAAAAATGAACAGCATTAAGGGGAAAAACCATACAAATAAACAGAAAATGAAGAAGAAGAGCAGAAGAAGGGCAATAATACGTAAACATACAAATGGAAGTTGTTGGCAATTGTATTATCTGTGACCTACAGAATTCAAAAGAACACAGCTCCACGTACAAATTACTTCCAATGAACATTCAAAAGAATCATTTTGGTACTACACTCTTACTTCTCTTGGAGGAAGAAAAACCAATAAATGCATAAATAGAAGAGGGGGTTATAGCGTCAGTCTTTGTCTCCTTCTTCTCTTTGCTTTTCTGTTTCCTTAAAATTGAGAAACCCACTAGGGAATGCAAGAAAATGTCAGGCAGATACCGAGCGCAGAAAACGATGAGAAGTGATAAAAGGTCTGATATTTGAGGGAAACCGTTCAGAAAATGGAGATTTAAAGCAGAAGCAAGACCCCAAACGGCTTCACCAACTTCACTTCAGCAGTTCAAGTGGAATATTTAACCAAAAAAAAAAATTTCCCCTTTGACTGCATGGAAATGAAGAAACTATGGAACATAAATCCATCTCCCAGAGCAGATTCAGCCCTTAGATGAAAGAACCTCTGACACTCCAAAGTATACAGTGAACCCACGTTCCAAAAAAAAGTGATTTCGATTTATCCCTGCCTAAACAAAGCTTCTGCTTTTGCATTTTACAGAGCTATCAATCAAAATATCAACAGAATAAATATGAAACCACATTAAAAGAGGGAAATATGATGGAAGCTTTTACTTTTCAATGAACCCATCTCCCTAATGAAATTTCAAGAGAAACCCACCCAAAAGCAGTGTCTCATTCACCAATTCCACATGAACAATCGCAACATATTCAACAACACAGGCAGTAAATCAAGCGGTTTAAGAGAGTTAAGATTCCATGACAAATGATGAAACAGGAAAATGTTGCTTGATGTCCACATTACCCAGACTTCAAAAGTAATTATTCGATAATTCAAATCATTAAGCTTCATCTTTTACACAGATTTCAATAGTTTAACAACAACCCAAGTGGAATCCAGCAGTTTCAGAGTGAGATTCACAGAGTAAAAGAAGAAAACTAGTGAAATCAAGATAAGGTTTGTTGGTTCTGTCTTCCTTCTTACCTTCCATAAAAGGAGAAATCGATGAAAAAGCTCAAGACTCCAGTCTCCAGCTTCCTTCTCTGCGGAGAGATTCTTTGATTTCTTTCAAAATGCAAATGGAGTTCCAACAATCCCCTACAGCATTGGCTCAGTCCCCTTTCTCAACTAAGCTCAGCCCACTCGAAAATAATAAAGAAAAGAATCTAAGAACTGAAACGTTATCTGTTGCTTCTCGCTCCATTAAAGTTAATGTTTCTAAAAATCTTTAACCGTACACTCGTACAGTTCCATAAAGCATCGAGATTCTTTATGTCCCTTGTGTGGGCCCTGTCCCATCTCGTGGCCTCCTGGATATGCCATTATGCCAATATATGCTACAGAACGAACGATCATAACCGTTTACTGAACCTGTAGGTGTTCATTACCGTCTGATAAAGATAAAACTTACATTACTAGAAGATAAAAGCAGTTAAAAATCATGAAAACAAGTAAAAAAAAAAAATTAAATGAAAAACCATGTAAACATCATGGATGGTTAACTGAGTAATCATCAACCACCTTAGCCTTAAAAAAAAAGAAAAAAAAGAGTAATCATCAATCAACAAGATTTCCACTATCTAATCAAATAAAACATATTTCACCAATCCATTTCAACTCTGGTTTTGTCTTGTCATGCAAGAAAGTGCTGCTTGATCGTGTAGGCCCTGCACTAGCATGGGACCAATAAGAATGTGCATGGAGATATTTACATGAATGAGATTTTTTATTTCAACGAGACTTATAATAATTTTATACATTTATGTGTTTTTTTAGTAGATTCCACGTTTATGTGTTAGATGTAGGAGCTGGTGACCAAACAATGTTCTTTTTCCCTGATAGGGGTGCGTAAAATTACCGTCTCACGTCTTTGGCGCCTGTTCAGAAGTAGATTTCATCTATGAAACAGTCAACTTCAACAGTCTTGGTAGCTCCTCAACCTAGCCAGTATAAGTTGAGTTGTGATGCGTCATGGTCTGCTACAAAGGGCAACGGCTTGGGGTTGTTTATCCGTGATTATGGTGGACTTCCCCTAGTCGTTGTCTTTGTTCCAGTTTCTTTCTCTGATATTTTGATTGGTGAGGCTATGGCTATAAGAGAAGGTTTGTTGCTAGCGATTTCGGAAGGGATCCTTAATCTTATTATGGAAAGCGATAACCTAGAAGTCGTTCACTCTCTGCAAGATGCCTCAAGGTTTCTACCCCTACCGGTTCGGTCAATTATTGAGGATATACGCCACTTGGTTTCCTACTTGGAGCAGTGTTCTTTTTTACATTCCAAGGGAAGTCAACTTTGTTGCCGACTCTCTTGATAGGAGGGCTCTATCTGTTACAGATAGGATAGTCTAGCCCAACTCCGATCCTTGTGTTTTCTATAACTTTGTTACAGAGCACAAGAGTGTATCCGTTCCTATTACTAGAATTTTTTTCTATAAAAAAAGAATTAAGAATTTCCATTTGTGTCAACACCTTTTTATGTGTTCTCATTGGTCCTCATACTAGAACATGCCACATGACCATGTAACGATTACTTGCCCTATTTAGTATTTGGGGGGAATGTTCTCTATGAGGGCACGCCTCTATGCTTGATAAAAGGGTGCAAAATAACCATTATACCCCCTCCTCGATATCCTCATGCACTCTCATTGGCCGATCCACTAGGGTAAGGGCTACAACACAATGAGAACTTTCTTCCTTACTATTTTATAAGGAAAATATACCTAAACAGCTTGTTAGGTGGAAACTTGAATTGTTTTGTTACACAAATATGCCTAGTCACTTGTGATAAGTTTTAGCTGAAAATGCCACCACATTGCCATGTGGAAGCCATCCTCCTCCATTCAATTTTTTTTTTCTTCAATTAAATTCGAACGGTGATTATGGTCCATGATTTGAGATCAGAATGGTATCAGCCTTTATTGATCCTGATTTTTAGTTGATACCATATCACTAAATTGATACAAATAAAAACGAAGTAATAAAAAATGCATTTTTAGCGAAAACCAAAGGTATTTGTCAAATCTAGGATGATTCAGATTGAGATCAAATTGGTATCGATTTTAACTGATCCCAACTTCGATTCCAATTTTTCAAACCTTGTTCTGAAATAGGGGTGTAAAGTGGTCGAGTCGGGTTGGTCTCGGTCGGGCTTAGTCAGGCTTGGCCAATTTCTAGGTTGCACCGTGAACGCCCATTTACCTAAATGGGCTTAACTAGCGTGGGCATGGTACGGTTAGTAATTGGGCCAGTTGGTCTCGAGCTTTAATCGGGCTACTATAAACGGCATTAATCGACCCTTAACCTGGTTATAGAACTATTTAACTTTAAACAAGTCATTTTTTAAATTGGTTTTTTAAATGTGTTTGAAGAGGAATACCAATAAAATGAGGCAAAGATGAGCATAGCAAATAAAAAGATTCCATAGTTAAAATGGATTAAGCCAAAGATGGGTAAATTAACTAAATTACTAACGTACTAGATCTTTAACCCACAAAACTCAAATCAATTAAACTATCTTTATAACCTAAATTTAGTAAGTTTAAATCAATTAAACTATGCACAAAAAATATGAATGTTTATATAACAATTACCATCATTTCAATTGTACATATCACATAGCCTTAGCACTAAATACAAATAGTATTAAAAAAATTAAAAATATACAAGTCATATTAAAGGGGTCGGACTAGGTCGAGCTTAAAGGAGTCGATTCAAATCGGACTTGTAAATGTGTCGGGTCGGTCGGGTCGGTCGGGCGCTCGTTGGGCTAGGTGATTGCACCGTGTACTACCTGTTTATAAATGTGTCGGGCTCAACTAGGGATGTCAAAACCTAGCCCTAACCAATAAAACCGACCAATAAAACCCGAATCGAATCAAACCGATCCTTATTGGATTGATTTTGGACTGAAGTATGTTGGGATCGGCTGAAAATCGATCCAAACCGAACTGACCAATAACCAAACCTAATGAAACCGATAAAAAATAAATGATTATGAGATTATAAATTGGTGAATTGACCATCCATTTTTTACAATATCAGTGAAAAATTTTTTATTGTAAGGGGAATTGTTACAAATCATTGAATATTAGGTTATGAATAGAAAAATTGATTTGTAAATTGTAATAATGCTTTCATTGATTTTTTGTTCACTATAGAAAACTAGTTGGATAGTTAAATGAATGATTATATAATAGGGTTCATTTTGTGATTTTAATATTGGTTCATTTTGTGATTTCAATATTAGTTATCTTCTTAGTAATTTGTTATCCATTGGTTTCAATATTAGTTATCTTCTCTTACAATGATAAACCATGATTTAATCATAAATTAAAAGTGTTTTTTTTTTTGTCAAATCTTGTCACTATAAGTTATGAATGTAAGATTCATTATGGTTCAAGCCCAATAATAAACTGATCTTAATCGATATTAATCCGATATTGAAAAACTGAAATAAATCGAAGTCGAAACTGACCAAAAACCGAAGTTCCTTAATGGATTGATTTTGGTCTCCCTCATTCCTACACCGAAATTGATTCAACCTGACCAAAATCAAACCGAACTGTCCAATTGACACCCCTAGGCTCAATATATTTATTAATTAGACCGATCTAGATCAGATCATAAATGTGTTCAACTCGATCAAACCTACTGGTGCGGACTTAGAATTGAAACCCTACACTGAATGGTCTCGATTGGTATGGGCGGCGCCGGCTAAAGAATAAACCGACCTTCCGCGAAACTAAACTAGAGTATTTTCCATCCTTTTTTTTTTTTCTGAGGTTGGCTTGTAAATAAGGAACGATCACGATTGGTATGAGTGGGAGTGCTCACCCTCATTGCATCAAAGTCGCAGTCCTATGATGTGACAACACCCGAAAATTATTGGAAGACAAGGAGACATTATTGTGTTTATTTATTGAAGGGAATAGCATTCATAAACGGTAAAAACTGTAAGGTCCTTCAGCACGACCCGTGATTATTTATTTTGTGTCTACTAATAAAATTTTCAGAAAATTGCATGATTACCTTCTCTTTACAAAATTATCTATTAAAAATTTTAATTAACAAAATACTTAAAATTAAATTTTTTTTTATAAAATTACCCATTTAAAGTTTAAGTTAGTAAAAATATCCAAAATTGAGTTTGGGTTTACAAAACTATCCACTCAAAGTTTTAGTAATAAAAAAATACATGATTATATGTGAAAGATGAAGAATAACTATTTTGAGTAGTTTTATAAACCCAAACCTGATTTTAGATATTTTTGTTAATCAAAACTTTTTGTGGATAATTTTTTAGGAGAAATCCAAAAATGAGTAATCATGTAATTTTTCCTAAAATTTTTCTATAAAAAAAACCTATTAATAATTCCATTTTGATTTGTCGGTAAGAATTCTATTATGATAAGAATATGGATAACTATTAAGTATATAAATAGGATAGTTATTGATAACTCTCTCTCTCTCCCCTTTATATTATAATATGTATCTCATATATTATATATTATATGGTTTATATGAAACTGTATAACAATTGTACTGAAATTGAAATCGAATCAAATCCAATAGGGAACCATTATACCGACATCTAACTGAGTCAATACGATTTTGATATTGAAAATGCATTTGAGTTCTCAATATGGTACAATTTTTGTTTTTCCTTGTACCAAATTCCTAAAACCGTATCAATTGACACCCTTAAAGGCTCCATGTCATGGGGTAAGATGTGGTGGGCCAATAAAGTCATTGGAGAGTACTTCCTCTTCCCGTATGGAGTAGAGAATCCGGAGTCGTTATAAAAAGAGGCAACAATGACTACGAAACAATTGCATAGAGTATTGAACATTAATCGATCGAAAGAAGCATCATTTCTCGTTTGATATGGCATTAGTATCAACCACGATTTCTCATTATTTTCTCATCATCATCATCATCAGCAACACTGATTTTCTTGAGAATCAACACCCACCAATCAATACCAATTCTCAAATCAACTACTGATGGAGACTATTCAGCTCGAATTTGAATCCGCTACTTGTATGATCACTTGGTCTTACATTTGAGCATCCAACATCTGTCCCTTTTGTTTACAAATGTACTCCTCTTCACCCTTGTAATGCCAAGAAGTGGGATAGACGTTGGAGGCTCATATGTACGATCAGGTTATCGTACGTGTAGCGAATCCAAACTCTATTGAGCTCTGAATCCAACACCAATAGCTCCAAAGCCCTTCACATTCTTCGATTCCGATGATGACGATGCTAGGCGCAAGATCCATTAGCATAAGATAGACAAAAACATTCTTCCCTCATAGACAAAAACATTCTTCCCCCCTCCTTACGATCCACTCAGTAAGAAACACATGATCGGAGAGCCCAAAGACCCCAAAAATCTTCAAGAGAATTTTTCATAAGAGAGAGACCTGAATGTTAGAAAAACCTATGGGATAGTATCTAGAACCCTAATGACATAACCACACAGAGAAAATTAAGAGCATGATTATCTATAGATTACAACAGGGATTTGGACATACCTTTCACCATTGTTGTGCTGGAAATGAAAATAAGAAAATCCTAAAATAACTTTGAAGATTGCAACCATTTCATGAATCTTCTACAACCATGAGTATCACTTTGTTTCTCTTACTCTTACTTGTGGGAGGAAGAGAGGAATATGTCACACTAAGGCTGCAGGGACAAGACTAGTATTTATAATACTATTCCAAAACCTAACTTACTTCCACAATAAGTAAGGTCAACTTATCCAAGTCTGTGTGACGAACCAAACCAGTTTATGTACAGAGACTCTTACTAATTGACTAACCCAGTAAGTAATTATGCCTATTAAATTGAAGGCCTTGTCAATAATGTAATCATGATGTTGTTGTCTGAGGAGGGACTTCCCCACAAAGCCATGGAATTGCTCACTTAGATCAAAGACAAAGGCAACATGCCCAACGTGGTAGCCCACACTGTCGTGCTTGAGTCCATGCCAATGTTGGGGCAGAGCAAGGAAGTTCTCAAGGTGTTGGCCTCCAGTGTCAAGCCCAATGCCTACACTTATACTATTTTGATACAGGGTCTAGCTATGGACTCCAAATTAGCAGATGCCAAAAAATATCTTGTGGAGATGATGGATAAGGTGATGCGGCCTAATGCTAGAACCTATACTGTGGTTCTAGGGGAGGAATTTTGTGTAAATGTTGATCTGAAAATCAGAGGATTGGGGACATAAAGGTAGAGTGGAGGTGGATAAGGAAAAATTTTAAAGGAAAGTCGTTTTAGATTTGATTGGTAAGATTGTGTTTGGAGTTACTATCTACCAAATTTGGATAGAGTGGAACCTTAGGAATTAGGTTAGGTGATTTAGAACTATATATCTATCAAATCTTGGAATCAATTTCATTTGAGGTTTGAGGCAAGGTGCAAACCTTCTAAGATTCTTGCATTGATATCCCCGAAATAGGTTCATGGTTTCTTCTTACGGTTTACCTACTAGGCCACAAGAAAACCAATATTAATCAGTGTTGAAAAAAATTCTCGAAGATCAGATTTTGTAGGACTAGTACAATCCATAATATGTTACCAAGAACAGGTGTTTTACTCTTGGGGGTTGGAATTTTTCAAAATTTGGACCCTCTAGTGTGATAGGTCAAATTTATACACCAATTTTTCAAAGGATTTCAAATGCATAACTCACAGATTTTATTCTTATCAAGGAGCCAAGTTTCTATCCCTCTAAGATTCTACCAATTAAATGAAGGGACGTCATTTCTATTAGGACCGAGTTTCCCTAAGGCTATGGTGAATCAGAATTCCATTCACTGTGGGCCTGTGGCTTGTCTGGGCCACTTTGGGGAAGGGGTGGGGGTCTCGTCCTTTCAATCATGGGGTGATGTTCACTACTAGGTGAAGGAAAACTTCTCTATTTTTATTATCAAAAACTTGTAACCATATTTTTGTTGAGGGCATCTTATAAGTCCTATTTCTTGGGTATTATTAGTGGCTACACACCATTAGGAAAGGTCCTATATTTGTATATATCAAAGACCTCTGGATGGTTTACCCAAAAAAAAAACTCCGAACAGAGAATAAAAATACATAATGATGACTGGGACAATATATAGAAGACCATTTAAATGACCCCCCTCTCCAATCCCCATCGAAGAGAGTAAATCAATGTAGGACAAATTTTTCCTTCACCGGTGCCTGAGCGATGAAAGGGTCCTGATGTGTCCCCTTCTTTTCCCTCCCCTATTGTACTCTATCGATCTATAATTAGGAATCATTGCAAGTTAGAGCTCTCAACCCGTTTACCTATCAAACTAAAAGAATTACAAGGTGGTTTATGCGATAAAAATATCAATAATTTATTTTTTTTAATGAAAATATAAATATATCAATAAATGAATGCCCATTTTCATGTTGCTCTTGTCCAGCTTTGGCTACTCTCATTGCCTTCGCCTATGATCCCAATCCCCTGCAGGACACCTGTGTTTTTGTAGATGAATCAAAATATGGAGGGAGGTACATCATTTTCTGTGGCAAACGAATTTTGTGTGTGTGTGTGTATGTGTGTGTGAGGACTAGGGGTGTCAATCGTTCCTTTGGGGTTGGCTTCAGTTTGGGTTGAGTCGGTAATGGGGTGGGAATGGTGAATTCAATAAAGGAAGTTTGGCTTTGGTTTGATTTGGTTTCAGGTTCATATTGATTTTATTTTCGTATCGGTTTTCAGTCCATTTGGGTTTGATTAACGTACTTATTCATACAAAAATTATAGGAAAAAAAAAAAAACTGGTTTTAAATGAGTGACAAGCTGTCATCGTTTCTTATCAGGGTATATCAGTTTGGTTTTGATTTTGATCCAGGTTTTTAGCCAGTTTCAAGTTTGGTTCTTCTGTTCTTTTGGTTTTCAGTGCGGTTCGATTTGGTTTTGTGACAATACCCTGCTTTGGGTCAGTCAGCTTACCGGGTTCGGTCCCAATTTTGAACCCTCTAATGTGTACTTATGATCATGGGGCAGAGCCAAGTTTTCCTGGACCCAAAGCTTGCCATAGCCCATGATTTCATCTTTGCAATGGTTGACAGACTCCGGTCTCTGTATTACAATAGTTATCCTGAACTCAACACACTAGGCATATCTATGGGTCACATAAGACTTTGCTACATATGGTCTCAATCCTCCACTCACCCACCCTTGAGGCACAAAGATATTACTAGTCTTGGAGGGTAGTACCCTATATTTTGGCTTTGTAACCTCCAAACCTGATATCGCTTTATCACCTAAGTCATTAACAAGGGAGATGTGTTTATATTTCCTATAGGACTGGTTCATTTCCAATACAATAAGGGGAAGACTAATGCTGTTGCTGTGTTGCCATTGTAGCTAGCTTTAAATAGTCAGAACCTGGTATCATCACCATATTGGATGATGCTCTTGCCAAAGCCTTCCAACTTGACAAGAAAGTGGTTATAAGCTTCAAGCTCATTTCTGGACATGAACAACAAGAAGGGTTTTAGAAAAATAAAATTTTGTACTTATTAGTATCTATGGCATATCCTATCATCCTCTCTATGGATTGGCCTAGTAGCATACATAAGTTTTATTTGTTTCAGCTGATGTGACTGGGAGCCCATTTTTTTTTTTTTTTTTTGAAGAACATAAAAAAGATTAATTAGGATTCAGAATATGAGTCTAGGTTGAGTATTTGTAGTAGTAGTTGTCCTAGCTAGATAAACAAAGTGGAGCACTAGGCTCGGCTTTGGATTATATATACAAGTAACATGTTACATGTTTTTATGTATAAACAAAAACACAGGAATTACACTTAGTGGTCAGCAAAAGTTTTCCAGATCAAAAATAGTTGCAGAACTAATTCCAAGTTTGTCCAAATCTCCTTCAACACCCATCCTCTATGTTGCATTTGTGTTGCTCCAGTAAGGATAGCCCGTGCACATCCTTCAATATAGTCTCTTGTCATCAAATAATCAATTATTAGAAGTTTTATTTTTCCAGGTTAATAAAATGAATTTCTTTGCTTTCTTGTGACTCTCTCTCTCTCTCATAAAATTTCTTGACATGGGAAAAAATATCTTGCTAAATCTACAAGAAAAACCATTTCATCATCTGATCTACATATTTGCTAAATCTAGGAACAGAAATTATATCTCTTAAGCTCTTTCCAAAGAAAAAACAATTGTACAATTTTTGAAGGTACAAAAGGATCTTTGAAAATCACCATTTAAAGGGCTATAAATTTTATGTATTCTTATTAAGATATTTTCTTATGGCATATTATAATGCCAAATGTAAATAGATATCTCATTTTAGGAGTATTTCTAGAGATTTTTTTGGTCAATTTATAGCTTCAATAAGCCAAAATGCTCTAACAAGAGGGAATTAAAGAGATAGGATTTTGACTTCAGTGTTCTGATGGATATGAAAATCAACGAATGGGATGTGTAGTAAGGTCTTTTACACAAGGGCTTCTTAGAGAAAGGATGAATGTTGAATAATCAATATATTTTTGACTTTTTTTTTAATCATGTAAAAGTATTTGACTTGATGAGTATACGTATGTGAGCGGTTATTCTTTGCAGTGAGTGCGGTGGTGTGGTAAGCATCGGATGGCCAAGAGCATTCCAACATGCCTGAGGTCGTCTCGGCCATCCGATGCTCACCGCACCACCGCACTCACTACAAAGGATGTTTTCACTACCTATGTGATCATTTTATTTGAAATCAGCTTTGTTTTTAACATTCTACCCAAAAAAAAACCGTTATTTTTAACAAAATATAAAGTTGTTTAAAAAAAATAATTAAGAAATATAAATTTGGAAGAGGGTTCCCTAAAAGGTAGCATGGCCCGTACACTTAATGTGGAACCAATGAGAGCACCCACAGAAACATCAACAGGGAAAAATAATTTCTATCTTTCATGAGGGGTGAGGCGGCTGCCTTTTTGGTTGCTTTTTCCTATAAACTTATTAATTATATTTTATTTATTTTTTATTTGTAAAATATTGATTGGGAAATATTTTACATAATTTATTGTGATCCATATGATTGAGTTAGGCACGAAATTCAGTCGACAAGGTCCATGATGAGCCAATAAATTTGGCACATGGATATATAATCCAAGGGTTGTTCTATATTTTCAGTCGTCAGATTTGTTATCCATAATGTACTCCATATGGAAAGGGGGGATATCTTTCAAAAGAAAGATACCATATGAGGAATTGAATAAATTAGAGATACCTGTTCCAGTTTGGATCCTTATCCCTTTGGCCATCAATGATCTTGTTCCAGCTAGGATCATGGTTCTAAAATTAGAATTAGATCAGTCAATATCAGTCGGATCGAAATGGTATCAGTCTTGACTGATCTCTAATCCTGACCAATCCAATATCAATACAAAGGTCTGGCCCAAGGGTAAAACGTAATATAAAGCTGATTTCTTTTTATAAAAAAGAACAGTGTAAATTTGTCCGAGATAGTCCAATCCAAATCAATCCATATCAAAATCTGGATCAATATTGGTTTGACCGATCCCAAGTTTTAGAACTTTGGTTGGGATCCTTGTCTCTTGGCAATTAACAATTTCTCTTCTAGGCTGATATTCAGCTATTTGAGCTATAGTAGAGTTGACTACGCTTACATGCCCCCTAAAGCTCAAGGTGTTAAGCTGCACTCTGAGATTGGACATGAGAAAAATAAATCACGCTTGAGAGAGAGGTTTCGTAAAAATATCGGTCACTTGATCCTTGGTAGAGAAGAATCAAACATTTAGATCACTTTTGGCCACCTTAATTCACATAAATTGAAAATCAATCTCCACACGTTTTGTTCGAACATAAAAGACTAGATTGGTGGTAAGGTAGGTGGCATTAATATTGTCACAACATAAGATTAGGTAGACGTCTTACCAAAAGAAAATGATTCGATAAAGGGGAGATAGACATGGATTCCTTAAGAAGGGACCGAACTCATGTAAATTGAAGAAAAATAACAGCTCCAATAAATGAGATTATAATCAAGAAAAATAATAAATCTGATTGCTGATTGTAAGGCATCCAACCCAATCAGATTTGGAGAAAATCATTAAGGTTAACGCAGCCTAGTAGTTTTTTTATTTTATTATTATTATTATTATTATTATTATTATTAGGAAAACAGAACCATAAACGGCAGCATGATCATGAGACCAAGATACATGGGAGGATAAAGTGACCACCCAACCCTATGCCACATGAAAAGTAGAAATTCCAATATCTTTTTACGGGACCCTCTCTTATTACTATTTTGAAACAATACCAACCGTCATTTCAGTCTCTATGCTAGGTTACAAAGAGAAACATCATCAAACGAATCTGCTATAAAAGTTGGATTCTTCAATTGGAAGGAAAAGGTTCCAAGTCACTAAGTAGACATAGGTTTGGTTGTTTGAGTTGTTGCATGGATAAATAGTTATTTCTAGCTACTGGTGTTGTAATTCTTTAACCTTCAACCTGATTAACTGGCATAATTGACCCAAATATAATTAAATATTTTTGCAAATTTCATAATTTTTTTAATAAGAAGGAATAAACTTTATTAACAAAAATGGGGAAAATCTCCCATGGTCAAGTACATCAAGAGTAAGAAAGGAAGTATGTACTGTAACTCACAAACATGAGAAAGTTTCAACTTCGAACCACCGGAAGCTAAGAAATGGGTTTCCTTCGTACTAGAATAAAGAACAAAAATAAAAGCTACATGTGAAAAAAAAGAAAAACCCTAATATCCTTGATAATAGCCATAGCAACCCATCAAGGACTAAACTAGCTGGCCGATCATATTGGAAATAAGATATTGAGAATGGAAGTAGAATCCAATTTTTGGTGCATTGGTTTATGTGTCTATATCTTTCTTTAAATTCAATTTTATTTAAAAGAAAAATAGTTTCTTTTCTTTTCAATTCTAGACAACCAAACTATACGTAACAAGAGTACCATTCCCAACATGTTGGTGGATACCATATAAGAGGAGGTCATGAGACCAGATCAGGTTCACGTACAAGATTGTTCTTGTACGGTCTTGGTCCTAAGTCTCTTGACATATGGAATCCACTGAGTTTCTTTGCATTTAATGGATTCCAATTTTTTTTTTTTTTGAGACTTGCTAATCAATGACTTTAGACTGTATGACAACAATATACACAGATTGATATAAATATTCTGAGCCCTCTCTCTCTCTCTCTCTCTCTCTCGTCGTCCCCTCTTGCTCTCTGCCTCATCTCTCCGTTTCTATGCCTTCTCTCCCTTCACTCCCTCTCTGCTCTCTTCCTCATCTTTCAGTTTATCACCCTTTATTTACTCTCTCATCTCTCTATCTAATTACCCGCTTTTCTCTTTTCTGAATTTTTTCTCATCTATTTGAAGAACATTCCTATTGTACCAAACGAAATAAGATGAAATTACTAAGTGATTCTTTCTTCTCATTCCTTGTTATACCATTGCCACCCATTACACAGTCCCACCTTGCTAAACTATCCTAACCCATACTCCTCTTATAAACAAACACAACCCTCTTGGTTTATTTGGGGGCCAAAGCTCACCTAGAAAACCAGAGAGAGTTGTGAAAAGAAAGAGAAAGTAAACTCATGAATAAATGTTCAACTAGAATGTCCAAAGGTATGTGCTCCTTGTTTTATTTGGAGCCAATGTTTACTGAATAAAATTGCTCATCTCACTTTAAAGCTCAAGATCGGTCTCAATCGATACCGATTTGATTTGATATTTAATTGTTTAAGATTGGATGGATTTTCTTATTTTTTTATTAATTAATTTTTTGAACCTTTTTACCCTTAAATCGTATTAACGCGATTAAGATTTGAGATCGATCTTAAGCATTACCAATCAATCGAGATGATTTCGAACTATTGCCCCCCCCCCCCCCTCTCCCCTCTCCCTCTCTCTCTCTCATATTTTTGGAAGAAATTTTGGTTCACCTTTATTCCAAAAGGAGATGCTGACTTAAAGCCACTAGCACTAATGGTTTAGTCCACCGGAATGAGATGCTGGGTGATCCAGCTCTTGCGCATTTTATATAGTTGAGTGATGAGTTTATGTCGGCATGGGCATTATACATTTGGTGGTTGACAAAACAATAAGAAAGCACGACAAAAAGTGGAAGTTTTGGTTAAAATTGTGTCTATGTCGACTGAGTGACCTTTGGTTTCTCTCTTTATTTTTTGGCAATTATCTCTTATCAAATCTATTTTATAGGTTGAAGTCCAACCAACAAGTTCTATTTATGGATCTTTGAGAAGTTTGGCAGGTAAAACTATAGTCATGAAATCCTCTTTTTGTAAGTAAATAACCATATTTATTTTTAATGAATTTTTTTTTCTCTTTCTTCATTAAAAAATGAAGAAGAAGAAGAAGAAAAGCCAATAATAACTTTGGAATCAATTCCTTATAGTTTTTAGTTATGGTCCTTCCCAATATAAAGATGTTTTATTATTAATATTATTATTTTATTTCAACTCCACTAGACAATATGGTTGTTAAATTGAAGACGAAAAAAGATTGACCAAACCAAACCGACCATGGTGCTTTGTGTTATACTTCTAAAATGAATGCTTTGGGACCAACTAGATTATGAGAGATTATTGGAATATATGATAGGTCTTCAATCTCGCAACAATGGATTATGGAGATAATCTGTCTATCTTATTGAGTTGTTGGGAGCCATTGAGATGGTGGCTGTTGATATATGCTTGGGAGAGAAGAGACACAACAATGACTAAATCCTAGTTTAGTACACCTGAAACAGGAGTACCAAGAAGATTGTTCAACTCAAAATCAGTCGCCATGAATAGAGGAGGAAGTTTTAGGGCAGAAATAGAAGGGTGATATGAGGAAGAATCCTTCAGCTCTATACGAGGATGTTGCAACATCTCAGCAAACTAGTGAAATTACAAACAGGGACTAGAGTGAGAGCTCTCATAAAGGAAGCAAAGATGCGATTCGGTTAGAGAAAAATAAGAAAAACTTGTTGCGTATATGTTATCCTTGTTGGCAAGAGTTGGTGATGTGGCAGTGCACAATCACTCTGGTGTCATGAGAGTGCTCATAGGGGTGTCAGAAGTTACATGGATGTAGTAGATGATGTAATGGTGCTTCGAGTGAATTTCCAAGCAAGTTTGTGGTAATTTTGACCAATTTAGGTTCAAGGGCATTTTGGTCATTCAAGATGAAATTTTTTAGCAGTTAGTTCCTTTAGGAAAGTTGTAGAATAAAATATTATTCTTCCATTGCATATGGAATCACCTCGATTTGACTCGAAATGAGAGAGTTATGGTCAGTTAGGTTTAGAGATATTCTAGTTATTTCACATGGCTGACTTTGAAGATAGGTTGTTCTAGTGAATTACATAACTTTGAGTCATGAAACCAACTCAGCTAAAATCGCATCAATCCAATATTAGAGTGAAAAGTCACAACATGATCTTCAGTTGAAAAGATGGCATCATGCACATCAATTAGGTTCAATCCCATTTTTGGGATCCTTGCACTGCACCTTGGTTGATGATACCTCGTGAAAATTGTAGCTCTTCGAGTTTTTATAAGTAGGAAAAAAAATTTGGTCAATTAGAGTTCAAATGAAAACGGTATGGTAATTTTATACAATAGCTATGAAACAAAGCTAACCAAAATCAAACTGGTGAGCCAGTTGAGAATCGGCTCAAAACGGATGCTCTCTGAATTTTGTGTTTGTGGGTGACAGGAAAGCTGGTTGGGACTTTGAGTTACTCTTAATGGGTTCAATTCATCTAACTTTGGATCGAGTTTTGAGCACTTTCCAAGCAGAATTATAGGAAGGCTATTTTTGAAAAAATTGTAATTTTTTTTTAGTTTACTTCAGATGAAATAAGAATCAGCTCATTTGGAGTTATATAGAAGTATCAATTTTCTTTTCAGAATGAGGAAAGGTCAGTGTGAGGAACCGGGCCCCTCTCGATGGGGTGAAACCATCGATCTCTCTATTGAACAACAATCATCATCTAGATTAGGGTCTAGGACCCATCTAATTGAAGTTAAAATTGAAATGATTCTATCCAAATTGAGAGTTTATGGTTCGTGTCAGGTTGCGATTCGAGGAAGGGGTTAAGGCACCTTGGTCCACTTGGTAAAAACCAGGCTTCTACCTTAGGTATGCATACAAATTATTGAATGGACTGTTTAAGTTTTGAATATGTACAAACATCATAATCACATATGCATTGAAAATGAAACATTTTCAAAAGGTAAAGGTATGAGTTCAAATCCACATACCTGCATCCAACTGCTCTGTATTGTTAGTATACGGAATGTAAAGCAAAAATTCTGATAATGTAAATTGGCGAAGCTAGCCCTAACATTCATTCCTATGGAGCATTGCATATGTGAAATTGAATGTGTTGGGGGTCAATGTACGCCAACAAGGCTACTTACACATGTAATATATTGAACAATTGAATAAAAGCAAGATGTAAATGTACAAATATATTGAAAAATAAGTGAAAACATCAAGAAATCCATTGGTAGAAAATTGAAATAAAATTAAGAAAATTAATAAATACACGCATAGAACCACACTCCCCCACAAGAAACACTTGCTGAAAACACTTAGGGCTAAGTTCAACGTGATCAAAAGAGATCTATCAAATGTTAAAACCAGGGGTGTCAAAAAAGCCCGGCCAGCCCGAACCTGCCCTAGTTTGCCTTGAGCCTGGACATGGTTTGGGTTGAACTATTCGATCCACGGGACAGGCTTGGGCTAGGTATTTGAAGCCTGAGGTTGGGTCGGGCTGGGCTTGGGTTGAGGCATTGGGTTAAGCCTAGTTCAATCCAACCCGACCTATATACACTATGTTTATATTACTCTATATGTTTAAAAATATATATTGCCATTGACAAACCAAATTCATTATAATTTATACTACACACACTAAAACACTATCACACTAATAGTTTTTCTAATCCACAAATATTTTTAATTCACCACTACATACTACCCGTACCCTGTTATGATTTATTATACTAACTTATTTACTTCCTTTTTTTATAACTCATCATACTGCCAAGATAAATCAAGGTCAATCCAGCTCAATCAAGGTCAATTAGAATTACAATTGGTTTGGATAGACCCCCATAGAATTAAGCCTGGGCTGGATCTAGTTTGAATTAAAAGACCTTAGAATTGATTTGGATTTTTTAAAACCAGCCGGCCCATTGACACCTTAGGTGAACCTAATTTACTTTCACCCAAAAAAAACACGTGGCAAACATTTATTTTTCATTTTTTATTTTTTATTTTTGTATTAAGTAGTGGCAAACATTTTTTAACTCCATAACTACTCTACAGAACCAGAGTCAATCCTCACCGCTACTTTAGAAAAGACGAATTATTATCTCACCAATATGGTAACCGACAACGACAAGAGACCATAGTCCCCCACTTTTTGCCGTGATTCTTTAAAAACCTAGGGACAATTACGTAATTCCACTTCCACCCAAAACGTCTATAAAGTCCCCCAACTTTCCTTCACCTCCACTCCTCTTCCATCTCTTCTCTGTTCCGAAAGGAAAATAAAAACAGATCATAGGCAAGACATGACATCACAGATGATCGAAAAGCACAGAGAGAACGCGGTGATCTACCATGGCGAAGCCCTCTGCAAGGAAAAATCGATTGAGATCTTATCGGAGATGGAGCTTCCCAAAGGTCTTCTCCCACTGAAAGACATGGAAGAAGTGGGCTACAACAGAGAATCTGGTTTCGTGTGGCTGAAGCAAAAGAAAGCTTTGGAACATGTCTTCCGCAAAGTGGGTAAGAAGGTCTCTTACGCAACAGAGATCACAGTTTTTGTTGAACCCAGGAGATTAAAGAAGATAAGTGGAGTGAAGACCAAGGAACTCTTTCTCTGGGTTTCTTTGTCTGATATCTATATCGATGATCCTTCTTCTGGGAAGATCACTTTCATGACTCCTGCTGGACTGTCAAAGTCGCTTCCGGTTTCTGCGTTTGAGCTTGAAGAAGAAGGAAAATAAAATTAGAATCAAAGTTTCAATCAAGTAATCGAAATACTCTTTCCTTTATCTGGGAAAGCCAGGTGAAATAAAATTCTTGGGTTTTTGTCTTTTTTAATGAGAATTTGTGATTCCATACCTCTACAAATCTGAATTATGAATGGATTTTCAGTTTTCTCTGTTTGTCTCTTCGAGGACCATTCCTTTCTCCACAACGCGTAACGCTACCCTGCTGACGCAGGCGTACGAAACATATTAGGGGTAATGTGGTCTTTTACGTTTGTATGTATATAATTGTAGAGATACATAAGGGGGTGTTTGATTCGGTAATCCTCACGATGACATTCTTTAGAATGATAATTCTTAATTTTTGGAGTTTTTTGGTTCCTCTAGAATAACCCTCATGAGTGATGGTCCTATTTCCCATGAATGACCAATATACAAAGAATGTCTCTCAAATATGAGTTTATGTCAACACTAAAATTCAGATTTGAGCAATCATCTTAACAAGTTTATCCTCCTATCAAACACAATGAATCATCAGATATGATTACTTCAAATAACAACTCATAATGTTGCAAACAAATCATAATCAAGCAATAAGACCAGACAAATGGATCAGCAAATCCATGTATGGTTCGCCATGCAGTTATGAGAAGCATACATATAGAGAACAGAGAACAGAGAACAGGGAACCTTGTTCTCCATGGAAACAAAATTGTTATTGCAAAATATCATGGCTTTTTTCCCAGTATTTTTATCACAAAAAAAAAAAAGAAAAAAAAAAAGAAGCCTACATTATTAGAGAACCTTATAGCGTTTCTATCCATGGAGTTCTTTCTAAGCCCTGATATAATCAATTTCTTCCTTAAGTTTCATCTCTAGGATCAGTAACTCTTCCCTTTCACTCTTCATGGCCTCTAATTTTTCTTGTGCTTCCTAGACTTGTTTCCTTTTGTTTTCCAGTGAATCAATAGACTTTTGAAGGTCTAATCTCATATTATTGATCTCTTCTCTTTCTTTCTCCAGACTTATCTTCTCCAATTCTACCTTTTTTCAGCTTTGTTAACACTTTTTTTCTTGCTCAAGTAATTTCGACCTCTATGCTAAATCCTACTCTCTTTCTATTAATGCTCTTGAGTGAACTTCAAGGTCATCCTCCTTCTCCTGGATTAGTTCCTCCTTCTTATTAAGATCAACCTCCCTCAACTCATAAGCCTGTCTCTTGGTTTCAATACCTTAATATCATATTGAACTAGTTTTTTTTTTTTTTTTTACCATTTTCTGGTTTTGCATACATGCTTCTATCATATGAATACATTACTGGTTTTCTAAAGTGCTTGTTTAATTCTAAATTGTAGATTTACGAAAAAAAATGGATAGTGATGATGAATACGATGAGTATTATCAAAGGCGCAAGAAAGTAATAATATTTGCGGTTACTGCAATTGTTATAGCAGTGGAACAGTCTAAGAAATTGTTTCCATGTAAACAACCTTATCGTAATAAGCCTCGACGTGGCTCCATTGAGACACAATGAATCATTGGACATACTGACAAGACATGCCGAAACATGATAAGAATGAGTTGAAAGACGTTCTTTAACCTATGTCAAGTGATGAGTGCCAAGGGTTTTCTGTATGATACAATTAACATTCAAGTGGAGAAACAAGTGGCTATTTTTTTATACGCAATCGGTCACAATGTTAAGAATCGCATCCTCTTACATATGTTTAGGCATTTAGGTGAAACTATCAGTCGGTATTTCAACGGTGTTTTGAGAGCAGTTCTCAAAATGTACCCGATATTGTTGAAGCCTCCGAGTACCATAACACATGAGCGAATATCAGGTAACCATAAGAGCTTTTATCCTTACTTTAAGGATTGCATTGGAGCCATAGATGGATCGCATATCCCTGCATGGGTACCAATTGCTCAACATCGAACATTTCTCAATAGGAAGGGAAATATATCGCAAAATATTTTAGCAATTTGTGATTTTGATATGAAGTTCACATATATACTTTCTGATTGGGAAGGATCAACATCTGATTCACAAATATTAGATGATGCTATTCATAGAGAAGGTGAGGCGAAGCTACCAGTTCCTAGAGGTAAATTCTATCTTGTAGATGCAGGGTTTGCAAACCAGAAGAGGTTCTTAAGACCCTACCGTAACGTTCATACCACTTAAAAGAGTGGAGAAATTCGAATGTTTCACCTGCCGACAAGAAAGAATTGTTCAACTTGCGTTATTCAAGATTACGTAACATAATTGAATGGGCTTTTGAACTGTTGAAGTCAATATTCAAGATTTTGAAAACCCAACCAGTATCCTTTCAAGACTTAGGCTAAGATTGTACAAGCTTGTGTTATGATACACAATCATATCCTTACCCAAAATAGTGTTCAAGAAGAAAGGAATGGCTTGAACAGGAAAATGCAGTTACAAGTGAGGATACTAATGAAGAAGCAGAAGACAGTGATGAAGGTTCTGATGTTGATGATGAAGATAACTTTGATCCGGATCAATTCCAAGAGGAGATGGCTGATCATATGTGGAATGATTGGATTGCAGAGATGATTCAGATGAAGAAATGCATGATTCTCAGTCTATATCTTCTTGTGATTCTTCATATGAATCACAAGAAGATATAGACTGAATCCATTTATCTTTTGTCCTAACTACTTGAACTAGAATTGGTTTCGTTTTAAGATTTCGTAATTTGAACTACATGAACAAGTTTTGTGTGTCTTGGTTTGTAATAACTTTTTCATATCATGGTTTGACTATTAATATGTGATCTTTGGAATATTATGCTTTTTTTGGATGGTTACAATTATTTCCTTTTTTTTTTTTTTTTTTTTTTTCCCTTTGGGCTGAATATTTGATATCAGAATTCATTGTAGCAAAGATGGATGCAGTTGAGGGTTCTAACTCAAAAATTGCTACATGGTCTTTTGAGATATCTCACTACTATTTGAAGCGTCTTTTGCACCAACAAGAAAGTGAGAAGAATGGAGATAATGGGTTGAAAAAAGAACAATTTCAATTAGGGGTAATGTGGTCTTTTACGTTTGTCTGTGTATAATCATAGAGATACATAAAATTTTTTTTTTTTAGTAAGGAGATACATAAGTGGATAGCTTCTTTTTTCACTCTAATAAATTTTTTTAGGTAAGATTTTACTCTTTAATTAGAGGATAGGTAATGAGCTAGAAGATGGTAAAGTTGCGAGAGGGGCTTTGGTGCTTTTACTCCTTTGCCACTCAAGTATTAGGGGAAAGAATTAGAAGGCAATCAGTAGAATAAAAATGCTATTTTGTTAAAGAAAAAGGAATTTCCCTAATTTAGGGGTTAGAGATAGGAGTGTCAAACAGGGATTCAGACCCTTTCTTGAGCAATGATCACCCAGGTCTACCCATAGCTATTTGGGCAATCGTCATGTACTGTGTCCAAGCGGTGATCCAACAATTGAGCATCTACTGACCAGAACAAAGGCCCTTAGAAAGAGGTGCCGAGAGTCGTTGGATCACCGCTTGGACACGTGGCAATTGCTCAAGTAGCTATGGGCAAGATCTGAGCGATCACCGCTCAAGAGAGGAGCTGGATCCATCAAACAGTATATGGATCAATTTCTGTTCTAGTTTATCGATTTTGTGTGAGAACGAGTGAAGCCGAAACATGAACCAATAAGGATTCATTGATTTTCGATTTGACTTTGGTTCAGGTTTGGTTTTGTATCAATTTACTATTTGTTTAGGTTAAATTTATTATATAAATATATTCAAAAGTATGAAAAAATATGTTTTTCCTATGCATTAGGTTGGTAGTTTCTTTTTGGGTTATGTCAGTTTTGATATGATTTTTTAATTTGATCTCATCTAACCTCGATATGAAACATGATTCAATAATCTCATATCGATTTTGATTCGATTCTGTTGGCTGGCTAGGTTTTGAAACCCTTTTGTTCCCAATTTGGGGGCCATCAGTGGAGTAGTAGGATAGGATGTTAAAATAAAGGGTAATTTATAGCGCCACCCCCTGAAGAATGCCAATATTAGAGGGACACCCCCTCTCTTTCACCAAATTGGACTCGGACCCCTTACCGTCAGTCACTGTTAAATATCGACTTAAAATGACCATTATACCCTTACTATTGAAAAACTCATATTTTTACATTACAGTGAAGCTTTCAAATACGGAGAACCGTAGATTTCAGCTATAATTTGCCGGATTTCCAACCAAGACCACCACAGACTGCAGATTCGGAACAGATTGAAGGAAAAAAAGGAGAAAAAAAAGGCAACCTGATTATCTTCTCGTCGGATCTCCATCCGGTGTTTGAATCGATGAGGCCGGATCTCGTTGGCGGATGTGGAGAGGCGGCGTCCTCTCTCCTCTTCTCTCTTGCTCTCCCAAACTCGAGTCGGATTTGAGCCACCAGGAAAATCTCCGTTGTGTTGCTTCAAAGAAAAAAATACCCAAGCAAAGCAAAGCAAAATCAAGGCACAGATAGAGATAGAGATAGAGATAGAGAGAAAGTGAAGCTGACCTCTCTACCGGAGTGATGAGACGAGCGCGATGATGAAGAAGGTTTAGAAGAAGCATCATCATGAGCGAGTCGAGCAGCATGATGAGAAGCTCTCGATCTCTCTCTCTGTCTCTACTCGCCATTCTGATCGAACTATTATCACCCATCACCGGACTCACCACCAATTTGGCTTCTCACTTCGGCTCCTTCCAAATTAACCAAATGTCCAAACTCCAAAGTGCTCTTTTCTCCTCCTTCCTCCGCTCCCTCACTTTCTTACCTTTCTCTCACAAATCGTAATATCAATTTTATTTTATTTTTGGTAAAGTTCGTACTTTACCAAAAAAAGTACGAACTCAAAAAGCCTTCACTCCAAAGTGCTCTGTTTTTCTCCTCTTTCCTCCTGGCTCCTTCACTTCTCACTTTCTTATGCTCCCTGTTAAACGTTGATTTGGACTTCACCCAAGCCTGGTCGAAACTCAAAAGTCTTGAAGACTGGCGTGTCAAAAGTGACAACGGTTTGAATCGTTCAAAGTTGCTTGTGATACGGCCGGGACTCCTCTCTTCCCTACCCTATTGTGATTCTTCCAAGCCTCGCTCCAAAAACTTCAAGCTTCCTAAAAAACAGGCTCACATTGCTACCGTCCCGACCAAGAAGAAGAAGAGAGGATTTAAAAAACAAAAAGCCTTATTGCGGACCTGAACCGCTGACCAAAAAGAGGATTTAAGAAAACAGAAAATAAAGCTTATTGCGTCGTTATTGTCGGTACCTTCACCGGAAGGGGTTGCAGCCGCCGATTGATTACTCCGACTTTCTTCTCCAACTCAGTGACTCATGCGACGGATATGGAGCAGAGGCGGCGGTGGCGGAAGCGGGAGGGATCTTCAATCGATTTTGGGAATACAACCATTAAGGGCAATTTTGGTATTTCCCTATTTAAGGGCAAAATGGTATTTAAGAAAAATTTGAATTGCTGATGTCAGCATTTTTTATATATTTTGTAACGATGACTGACGGCAAGGGTCCGAGTCTAATTTGGTGAAAGAGAGGGGGTGTCCCTCTAATATTGGCATTCTTCAGGGGGTGGCGCTGTAAATTACCCTAAAATAAATACCGTGGAATGATTCTTTGAACGTGAAATGTTTTACCTCGGAAAAATAAATACATTCTTTATTCAATTTTTCAAAGAGAGAAAATGGTTACCCCTAAATTTTTTATGTGAAAAGGCAACTTACGTATGTTGCGTTGAAGATAAAGAAACTATGTTAGAACGAAAAAATAAGACAGAAACTACAGAAGTTTCTGGACTGCATTTACATTCATTCATTATTCATACTTGCCGTTCTAGCAATGGTAAGGCAATTTCCATTATTAAATAGTTGTGACCATCATCCTTTTGTTATTTGGGATTCCTTTTTCTCCTTTCTAATCTAATCTTTTATCCTTTAATATTTCTGAAGAATCCCATCATCAATATGTAACATAGATATCTAGATGGATAAATATGTATCATGATCATGACTATTAACAAAAATGTATGTCGATTCATATCAATGAATTTAGCCCTAGATATTACTTTGTATTGTCATTTGTTTAGGGAAAAGTTTTCCTTCACCCATAGAGAAGGAATAATGGATGAAGTGACCTCCTAATTAGACACTTGAGACGTCATACTTTATTCTCACCTCTTATTGACGAAATTGAAACTAAACACTTCTTTATTTATATGAATTATTTCACATGAGAAGGAGAGAGACAAATTAGGAAAAACTGTAGAAGCTACGTTACCCCCCAGAAAAAACTCCGCCCACTTTCCTTTTAATGAAAAGAAAAAAACTAAAACAATACTAATAAAATCACATCAACAACAGCTCAGACTACATCAATTAACCATAAAGGTAATCTATCAAACCGAAGGAAATCCTCCCCCATTCTAGAAGAAAAAGAAGCAATCACATCAATAGGTTGAATAATAGAAGGTATCCTAGCCAAAAGCAAATTACACACCCAAGTGTATATATATATATATATATATATATATTCCAATGTAAAAATGGCATCCTTAAAACTAGAGAGGTCACCAATAATTTCCTTATTAACATCCTAGGCAATATATAGGGCACAAACATCCTCTGCAGTGAGTGCACTGAACATCAAATGGTTGAGAGGACCTCGGGATACGTGCCTAGATGCTCTCAGCCATCCGATGCTCAGTGCATCACTGCTCACTGCAGAGAATAATTACTCGTATATAGGAACCATCAAATTTGGGACTCGCAAAGAAATGGCAAGTACCACTCCAGCCTTCACTTTGATTGCCTTAAGCCTCTTTAGGTGATAAGAATATATTGATTTTTAAATCATCTTGAAAACAAAATTATTCCAAAATATATGTTTTGTCTTTTTTCTTGCTTTTGTCTTGCACAAGGCTTGAGCTTGCAAACTCTTTGTAATTGCTCATGAAAAGGCAAACTAGTGCCATTACTTTTAGTCCTACGTTGTCCATTAAGGAAAAATAATAGTGCTTCATCTATAGGAGTGAGAATTATATGGCTAGGTACGGGTTGTCTTTCAAATATGATGTCTAGGACATTTTGCATCCCATCCTAATTGGCTTAGCACAGCAAGTTAAACCGTAAATGTACAGATAGGAATCAAACCTAGAACCGTATGCCTATCCACACAATCCACAATTCGCCCTAACCATCTAGGCAACCCTAGGATGGGTTCATCTTATTTCCCTTCATTTCTATTATTGCAGTTTTCTAGTTTTCAAAAAGAATTTATTATTATTATTATTATTATTAAATTTTTTTCAAATCGAAGTTTGGAAATGTCCCAAAGAGGCCCAATAAGTTAATGCACGACTAATGGAAGGACCATGGAAGGAGGACAACTCTATGGTACGTAGTTGTCTTTCAAATATGCATTAACTTGATGTCCATTGATGGTGTGCTTCTATACTACTTACTTGATGGTCTACCATTGCTGATTTGAATATCACCACTACTCTTTATCGAATTTCCCCCATATAGGAAAAATCGACTATTTTTAGGGCTTTCTCTAAGATCGATACTGCTGTATCTATACTTGGTTGATGGCTACTACTGGTTCTTAGGATATGCTTGGTACTTCCACTGTAGTTTTTGCCCTTATTGCTTAGATCTCTCAGATATTTGAACCTCTAAGGCTGTGTACTTTATTGGTTGATGCTACATCAGGATCCTAAAGACTTGATTTCTACCTTGGACTGATTTTTGGTCTTTTCTTCTACTACGAAGTCTATCTACTACTGGTTCATCAATGCAACCCTACCTTACACCTAATCTGGTATGACCTATTGCTAATTTACTGGTATCTGTGTTGCTCTAATCTGCTTCTCCTCTTTCCTATCGATTTAGGTTGGTTTCAAAACCCTGGGGCTTGGTTTTTTGCCTTCTTTGCTACTGATCATTGCCACTGCCCATATTGGTACTTGTTGCTATGGCTGATAACAAGTCTACCACTACTACTACTACTCATTCTATTGATTCAGTGAATGTGTCCATCAATCTCAAAGGAAGCTCCAACTATTTGCTATGGGCTCAGGTTGTGATAGCTTACATCATGGCTAGAGATAAGCTTAAATATCTTACATCTGATCCCCCAACTTCGCTGATAGTGGATACAGTAAGTGGATGAAGGAGAATGTCATCACTTTTATATGGTAATGGAATAGTATGGAACTTGGTGTTGCTGCCAACATTATGTTCTACACCATTACCAAAGGTGTTTGGGATAATCAGAAGGATACATACACTCAAGAGAAAATATATGATTCGTGTCTATAACATTTATGAGAAGTTATTTCAGCTGCAGCAATCGAATAAGTCTCTCCAAAACTACTATAATACCTTTAAAGGCTTGGTTGAGGAATTGAACATGTATCAGCCCCTCACCTCTGATATAGAAAAACTCAAGACTCAATGCAATGATTTTTTATGTCCAAGTTCCTTGTTGGTCTGAATTTTGATCTGAACACTACTAAGGGTCAGATACTTGATGGTGATAATGTTCCCACACTTGCTAATATTTTCTCTTGTCTTTAGAGCATTGTATCTCCTAGTAAATCTAAATTCTCCCCTAAAATAACTATGCATTCACTGCTAGTCGTGGTTGTGGTTGTGGTCGTGGCTTTGGGAGAGGTTTTGGTGGTGGATACTGAAGATTGCTCTAATAGGCAAGCACTCATTGTTAGTAAAGGAAAGGATGGGTGTTAGGGGCCTTGGCTTTCAAGCAGGTGAGTGTAGGATACAATGGAACTAATCGAACTACTTGGGGGCAGCAAGTTAAGTTTATGGAGCAAGCTGAAGCAACAACCTCCTAGTGAGTAGTTCTTTGACTGCCTTCTTCCCTCCCACTCGCTGCCCAAGCCTTGACTTGAGTATTGTTTTCGTGCTTAAGGCTCCTTCGGGCTAACCTCATTGCCACAATTCATATATAAGCAAGGCTTGGAAGCAAGCTACCAGCAACTACCGGTGAGAACTAGGCTTGGCTTGGTTAGTAGTTCCCTCCCATTCTGTCTCATCCTCTTGTCGGCCTGCTCTGAAGAATTTTGGGCCGCTAGGCTGGGCAGACTAGGAGCATTGAAGAAGTGTCTCAATGCACTGTAACCACTAATTTGACTCCTTTTATGCAATTATGAACTTCACGGAACTTTCTCGATTCCACTACAACTTATCCTTTTGGAGTTGACGTGACAAACTACGCGAGCCTCCTAACAAAGCCAATAAAAATCCTATTTGAATACAAAAAATAAAAGGAATTTTCATTATGGTGGTCACATATTATTCAGTTTTTCTATTTAGGAAAAGAGCTCTCTCCACCCCCCCCCCCCCTTTATGATCTTGTTGTTGCTAGCCAGTCAGTCAAAGGTTCATTTTTTATGAAATATACCTAGGGGTGCAACAGGATGGGTTGGTTTGGGTTTCTTAAAACCCTAGCCCAACCTGAGTGCCCTTAATTGGGCTCAAACTTGCCTTGACCTTAACTCGGGGTCGCAAAACTTCAACCCTGGCCCTACCCTTCAGGGTTCAGCCCAACCCTTATCCACCCTGATTGGCCTTGATTTTTCAGGGTCGGGCCGGGATGACCCTGACCCTGACCCTGACCCTGACCCTGATTGACCCCAACATTGGTTTGCCATCAAGGGCTAGGTATACCCTGACACTGATCCTGCAAAATATGAAATAACTTAAAAATAAAAAATATTCATAATAAAGAGGAGATAAAAAATACAAAGTTACAAATTTCTTGGTAAAAAAAAGCAAGAGATTTTTTTTTTTTTTGATAAAAAAAGCAAGAAGACGGTGAGAAGATATATTAGGAGTTTTGAGGTGTCAATGACTTGATGTCAAACAATATATAAAATTATGTCAAATTCCGGGTTAACATTAGGGTCACAACCAGGGTCAACATTAGAGGCAAAAATCAGGGTCGGGTTCAGAGCGAGCTGGGCGGGCCAAAGACATCAACCCTTACCCGCCTCGACCCTGACTCAGAGTCAAAATTTTCAGGGTCAGGCCAACCCTTAGGGCCAAAATTTTTGGGTTGGTTCTTGTTCGGGATCAGGGCAGGCCAAGGGCGGGTTTGGGCAGTCAAGGCCAAACTTGCACCCCTAAATGCACCTTTTCATATTTTCTGTCCGATCCGCTTCATCCATAGAAAAAATAGTGGCATGTGCCAGAGAGATCTCGAAGAGTTGTTCAAACAACCAACTCCTCCCCCGACGGGTCTAAGTGAATGGCTAGATGCTCATTTAGATGTGTAGAAGGCGATGTTCTACGATTTTAGAAGAGAAGCTCATTGTTTCCGACATGGCATTTTCTGTTCATCCTTCAATCAAAAGAAAAGTGAAAGCCTTCCCTTGCTCTGTTTCATCCGTCCATCTCCCTGATGCGCTTACTTCCCATTGCGGACGTCTAGCTGAATCTCTGTTGGTCAGTCCTGCCCCCAAAAAAACCTATCCCCACCCATCCCGGCAGAGAAAGCAAGGATTAGTAGGCAGAGGCTGCTATTGCGAATAAAAGCCTCGCCTAGTGTTCATGGAGTGAGGTAGCGAAGCTAAGTAGAAGGGGTGGCAAAGAAGAGAAGACTTGCTTGATAATCGCTGGGACAGAGGGGGAAAATTCAATCATACAATTGATACTTGTTGTCGCAAGCATGACAAGCTACAATGAGCCACTCAATTGGCCAATCATGTAGTGTTTGATGGTGGTAGTGATAAAGTATCAGTTGGTGGCTCTACACCAGAACCTTTCAAAGGTGGTAGTTCCTCTAGTGCTACTTCTCGTGATGATATTACTCAGATATTATGGCGGTTATAGATTCCTTGAGGTAGGGGTGTCAATTCTAAGCCCGCACCGATTGGCCCGATCGAGCCCAGCACGTTTATGGCCCGACCTAGACCAGCTCAATTAAGCCCGACACATTTATTAAACAGGCATTCACGGTGCAAAGAGCTAGCCCGCCGGGCGATTAGAGGCTTGACTTGAACCAACTCAATATAGCCCGACCTAGCTGGACCCTCTTTATTAAAAACAGTCATAATCTCATATTATTTATCTTCTTTATTAAATATTTGGGTCACCATCTAGTATGATTATTTTTTGTATAAAACTATTGTGATTTAATATTCAAATTGAATAATTATAGGCCTTCAACCCACTTAAGAAAATAATTTTAAGGTATGAACATTTAGAGCCCGTTTAGATTTAAATAGGTTCGTAGCTCAATTAAGGCCCGTTTAAGGTAGTTCGATTAAAGCCCGACACCGACTTACCTGATTATAAACCATACCATGCCCTCCAAAGCTAGGCCCGTTTGGTGTTCACGATGCAAGGTTTTCAAGTGGTCAGGCCTAGTCGACTCTGCGTGACCGATTGACACCCCTACCTTGAGGCATCTAGTGTTATATCTTCCAAGTCTTCATCTTTTGCTATCACGCAGGTGCACTTGCCTTCTTTACCACTACTTCGCTCCCTAGATTATTGACTCTGGCTCCTTTGCTCATATGACTGGTAAGTCTTTTTGTTCACATCCTTTAAAAAAAAAAAAAAATCATTTCTCATCTGGATACTTGATAATGGGTCATCTACAATAGTTCTAGTTACGGTACTGTCTCTCCAACCCTTTTCCTAATCTTTCATTCATACTACTTGCCCCTCAATTTCCATTAGTCTTCTTTCTGTTAGTCAACTTACTAAAGCATTAAACTGGTTTGTGACATTTTTCCTATTCATTGCATTTTTTAGGATCTTAACACAAGGAAGATGATTGACAGAGCTCATGAAAAGGACAGATTGTTCTACTTCAACTACAATGTTGTTACTTCTATTTTTGGTCATTTTATTAGTGGTGTGACTACCTTCAAGTGGCATTTCCGTTTAGGTCATATGTCGTTATCTAGGTTAAAATTTTTATTTCCTTCTCAAAGTTTGTGTCTAGGTTACAATGTGAAGCCTATGAGTTAGGAAAACAACATCGTGTATCTTTTCCTTCCCGGTCGTGACTCATAGTATATCGGACATTTGGGGTCCCTGTCATGTCAGGAATAAGAATGATTTTCTATATTTTGTTATTTTTTAAATGCCATTCCCGTCTCACATGGTTGTATCTCTTGAAGGATTGTTTAGAGTTTTTGTCAGTTTTCTAAAATTTTATAATAAAATAAAGACTCAAATTTGACAATTCAATTAATGTTTTTTATTCTGATAATGCATTGGAATATGTTCAAAATGAGATTTCTACATTTCGTGCTACCCGTGGTATGATTCATTATACCAGCTGTTCCTACACCCCACAACAAAATGGAGTGGAAAAACAGAAAATAAAAATCTTTTAGAGGTTGCACATGCTATCGTGTTACATATGCATGTACCCAAAAAAAATTATATGATGGAGTATTAACTGTATGTTATTTAATAAATTCGTATGCCATCTTCCGTTCTTGACAACAAGTCCCCATTTTTTTTTTTTTTTGTACTTACCTACCTCTGGTTTTCATTCATGTGTTTTTGGGTGTGTATGATTCGTTCATAACTTACACTTATCTTCTAATAAGCTATCTCCTAAGTCCAATAAGTGTATTTTCCTAGGTTACCCCATACCCAAAAAGGGTGTAAGTGTTATGATCATGTCTCCCACAGGTACTTTATTTGTGTAGATTTGACCTTTTTTGAGGGAGTTCTTAATTCTCTCCTTCTCTAAGGATGAGTGGCACATTGTTGTTGCTCCTCCTATCCTTTCCTTAGTCTCCTTTCTTGATGCTTCTAGTATCCATTCTGCACTGCCTATACAGGTATATCAGCAACAAAATAAGAAAGTGCAACAAGATGGGTTCCTAATAATCCAACGGTTTCACCCCCTATATTGGGTTTTTCTTGAAGTTTCCTACTCCTTTCTTGCGTCCTGACTTACCAATCACTTTGCATAAAGGAGCACATTCCTACACTATAAAATTCTATGATTGTGTATCTTATAGACCAGGTTGTCTCACTCTCCCATCTACCTCCTATTCTTCATAGTTTTGCATTGTCTTTATCTACCTCTATTGTACCCAAGAGTCATACTGAATCTTCATCTTCCTACATGGAAAACTGCCATGGATGACCTTTTGACTAGTAACACATGGAGTTGGTATATCTGTCTCCTATTAAAACCCTATTTAGTTTTGTTTGGTTTACACTATTAAGTATCTCTCTGATGGCTCTCTTGAGCGGCTCAAGGCCGGTCTAGTTTCTAAGGCTATACCCATATTTATAGGGTTAACTATTTTAAGATTTTCTCTCTTGTTGCATGTCTAAATTCTGTTCATTTACTTATCTCTTTGGTTGTTAACTTTGATTGGCTGTTATTTCAGTTAGACATAAAAAATGCTTTTCTATATAACGATATGAGTGAGAAAGTTCATATGGGGCAACCACTAGTTTATATTTCTTAGGGAGGGAATAGTACTCGGGTTTGCAAGTTACGTAACGCTATGTATATGGCCTAAAAAACAATCACCCAGAGCATGGTTTGACAAGTTTAGTGCTGCAATGGTGTCTTGTTATTTTCATAGTGCTACGGAGATCACTCAGTGTTTGTTCGCCATTGATGGGATAAGCTAGTTGTCTTGGTTGTCTATGTGGATGATATCATCATTTTTTTTAATGATGGGGCTAGTATGACAGAAGTAAAAATGTATTTATAACAACATTTTCAAACCAAGGATCTAGGTTATCTCTACTATTTTTTTAGTTTTGAGGTTGTGAGAAGCAAGAACTGTATCAATCTGTCTCAAAGAAAATATGTCTTATATCTTTGAGTGATTTACGTCCCCCTCCCCTGTAGTTTGCGTTTATTCCACCCCCTCCCCTATGTTTTAAAAAATCCCACATAGATCCCCTGTCAGATAACTCAGTTAGTAAACTGTTAGTTGTGGATATTAAAGTACGATTCTACCCTTCTGCCATTACCAAAATTGTTAGAGTGATTTACATCCCCCTCCCCTGTAGTTTGCGTTTATTCCACCCCCTCCCCTATGTTTTAAAAAATCCCACATACCTCCCCTGTCAGATAACTCGGTAGTAAATTGTTAGTTGTCGATGTTAAAGTACGATTCTATCCTTCTGCCTTTACCAAAATTTTTATTACCAGGGATACCCTTATCCCTATCCTCTAACCCAATCCATTTAATCGAACCCTCACTTTCACATTTTCACTCACCCCATCACCACGGCAGGGATTCTTGGACCTTCACGGCGACGAAGATACTAACGGCGACGAAGATATTAACGGCGAGGTGTGACAGATCGATGGCGATGAAGGGATCGACAGTGACGAAGGGACCAACCGATCTCCACCGCCCTGTGATATATGTGTCTGAAACCAAACACCTTACTCTTCTCTTTCTCCACCTCAACCAAAACAAACAAATCACAGAGAGAAAGAGAGAGTAGCGAGACTTACTTTCGTTGTCCCTTTCTCCACGTTCTTCCTTGCTTTGTTTCAAAATAGTCACCTTGTGTTCGAAAAGGCTCATTAAGCTAATGCAAATTACTGGAGGAGTTTTGAAGCTATTCTATTTGGAGGCCGATTCACAGAACATGGTTACTCATGTTTTCACAACGATTTTCTCATTTTATACTTAATTTCCTAGTTACGTACAAGATTTTGTGGGTCTTTCAAGGGTTGGCATGAAGTGGCATAGATGTAGCGTGTTCCTTTCATGGTAATAGGGTGTAGTGTGTTGGCAGTTATTTTATGATTTCTCAATAGTTAGTGTGTGGTTATACTTTAGTTATAGAGGAGTTATATATTATGTGGGAATTTTTGTACGTGGATGAGGGGGAGTTGAAATTACTTGTAATCCTATTTAATGGGGATTATTTTGAATGAAAAGTATACTTGAATGAAAAAAAAAAAAAAAAGGGTTCTTACAATTTTTCTCTTGAGAGAATGAGGTCATGACCATTGTTAGTTAAAACACGTTTTAAACGCGTTTAAAACGTGGTTGCTATTTGCAACCGTTTAAAATGTGTTTTTCCGTAAGCCTCTCCATGCAATGTGGGAAAAAACGAGAACGACCGAACAAAACGTTTGAATTAAAACACGTATGCATTTTTTAAGGGTAAAATAAGAATTTTGTCATACTAAAAAAAAACAAAAAAAAACAAAAAACAAAAAACCAAAACAGATTAAAAAAAAAACCAAAACAAAACAAAACATCAAAACCCATTCGATAGGGTTTTTTCCCTAATCCTCTTATTCCTCATTTCCTCTTAACACTTCTTCTCGGTTGGTCAATCGAAGAAATCAGAGATTCCGAGTCTTCAGTCTTACACTCCATTCCTCCTAACGCTTCTTCTCTCGGTCCTTAGAATCAGAGAAAAGAGAAGAAGAGACAACCCACAAGTCGCAAGTCGCAAGTCGCAAGACTCGCAAGTCGATCGAAGAAGACGGCGGCAGTAGCAGTAGCAGGTCGTCGGGCGTCGACAACAGCCGATCGAAGGAAACCCTCTTCTTCTACCTCCTTCTCAGTCCTCACCGCATTGTAGCTGGTTAGAAATCAGACAGTAGGCTACTAGCAGGCCGTTGACAGCAGTCTCAGAGTAGCGGACTCTGTAATTTAGATAGTAGTAGGTCGAAGTGAGTAGCAATCGACAACAGCCGACAGCGCAGCGAAAAAAGGTTAGAAATCAATTTCAGATTTCAAAATAGCTCTCGCCAGTCGCCATCTGAAATTTGTGTGTATGTGTGTGTTTTTTTTTTATTCTTCTTCCTCTTGGTTTTCTTTAGATGTTCATATTTTTAAGATGAGCACAATGATACTTTCATCTATCAACTATTGGGATAAATTGACTGTAATAACAGAAAAGGAAGAGGCAACCCTTTAACAATAATCTACCTATAAGCTTTAACAGAGAGAGCTTATTCCAAATAAGCTTTAACAGAGAGAGCTTATTCCAAATAAGCTTTAACAGAGAGAGCTTATTCCAAATAAGCTTTAACAGAGAGAACTTATTCCAAAATGGCTTGACTAGATAATTATTCCAAAATGTGTTCTTCGAAACTGCCAACAATGTAGCCATATATTTCCAAATAGATAATGGAATTCTTAGACCATTTACCATAGCTTTTATGCATGTGGAATTGTGGATACATTTGTTTCAGGTAGTGTCTTTGAGGGTGATATTGTTCATGAATCATGACCATTTCTAAATTTCTTTTTTCTTTTTTGGCAAGCAAAGTGTACCCTTAGGTTGATTGAGAAAAAATCAAATCATATCATGGTGCAAGTAACTAGTCTCTATTTTTTTTTTTTTTTTAGTTTCTAATTCCATGTAATAAGTTAGTTAGTTGTTAAGATGGATATTAAAATGAAGTTTCGAATTTTGTTATTTTCTAGAAGGACTCCATCCTAGTTTCGGTTTTATTTGCTTCTTATTTTGCTTGTAATAGCTAAGGATCGTTTCCAGAAGGATTCCTTTTTAGCGTTTGCTTGGCAGTCAAGTATCAAGGAGAGTTTCTATCCTTATAATCACTTCACTGATTATTATAAATAAAGATCAAAGGATACACTAGCCCAGATTTCATGTTTGAGAAAACTATGCTCTGTTTGAGTGTGTGCACTGTGGTGAATCAGTCACAGCCCTTGTGGTGAAGTAAGTGGCAACCAAGGTGAAGGATTGGAGGGAGAGTGGTGATGCCCAACCGCAAGCCATAGGTAGTGATACCTATTGGTGATATCGTCTTCTTCTTCTTCTTCCTTCACTGTTCAAAAGAAATTCCATCTAGCTTATATCTCCAACCATGGCCTACCATGGGTGAATTCTGACCTTTGCTTTTGTGTTTACTTCCTGTCTTATTATTGCTAGTATCACTCACTTGATGTTTTGCAGGTTTCCTTTATGTTTACTGTCCTGTGGTTTTCTGTTTTATCTATTATGAGTTGCAGAATTTCAGTCCTTTGTATATTCCAATTTAGTTGGAACTCAATTTTTGACATATCATGGTCATCCTTCTTCTCTACCTTCTGACACTGGAGCTGATGGAGGATCTACTTCATATAGTTTAATGCCTCCTCATTGATTTTTTTTCTTCTTTTTTATCATTGATCTTTGGACCTGTTATAATGATACTGAGTTCTTTAGACATTTTGGATGATATGGATAGATTTTTTTTTAAATTTATTTTGGACATATCTTTTTTAATATGATGTATTAAGTTTTAATTTGAAATTTACATTGGATGCTATATTTTGGATGATAAATGCATGAATGTTTGATGTTGATGTAGTTTAGAATGTTAGATGCAGGTATACAGGTAATAATCTCTCAAATTATATGAATATACTGCCGTATTTTTAGTTTCGTTTTTTTGAAAACTACACATTTAATACTCGTACCGTTCGTTTTCGTCCGTTTGACGTTTCCTTTTTGTTTACCGTACCGTTCATCATTTTTATCTGTTTAAAACCCGTACCATATGTTTCTGTTTTTTTGTCGTTCCGTTTTAACTAACAATGGTCATGACTTCCTTATTAGGCCAATGATGTAATGGTTTCTTAATAAAGTAATCTTTTAATTTTCCTACTTTATCTTCCTTGTTTATGTCTCTTTACATCTAATCTCCTATATTTTTCTGCTAAAGAAGTTTGTGAGGTTGCTTATCTTGGAGGGCAATTCATGTGCACCTTTTGCCCCGTAGGGATGTCACAGTTGGTGACAGATAACATTATTTAACCTACCATTTTTCTTAACATTTTGAAAGATTCCAATTCAATAACATACATATCTACAAGTATGTGATTGCATAGGCTTTCATGCAATGAAGTCATATTTCAATTTCTACCTAAAAAATGAAGAAGTCATATTAGACTTTTATTTATGGGTGTGTTTGAATGACTTTGAATCTGATACCTTCATCCAATCGCCCTTGGTATTATTCTTAAAAATTTTAAGTTGGGGACAAAAAAAAGGTTTTCAGAAATAATATCATTATGGCATCAAATTGTGTCATGTCATTATGCATATATATTGAGTCCGTATGTGAATTGACAATATTTACTCTCATCGAAAAAAATTGTGTAATATTAAAAGAGAAAAAAAATAAGATTGTAAATTATTTGACACTTGGAGAGTTATTAATAAGAAAATTCTTTTACATAGATAGTCACTAGTTACTTCATTATAACTCATAAGTTCCAACAACATTCCTCTAACCCTCTCTCTACCTCCTGCACAAACAAGAAAGCTATTATTAGGATAAAAAATAACGAATCCATAATCCCTCTTTCTCCTTCTACAAATGCTTCCATCAATAATTAAAAGGAGAAAAGTTTCTCCTGTATTGTTAGAGACATTGAATTTTTTTTATAAAAAAATAATAATAAATGCATCTAAGTGTGGAGTAAACTTTAGGTTCAGAGAACCCTTGCCCTAAAAAATAGTATGTCACATCCCGAGGTATGTTATAATCACCGTACATTGATGGTATATTCTTCATGATCCACCCCACACTAAGGTTCTAAAACTTAGGGACGATCATGGTATCGATCACAGCCGATACCATTCCAATATTTATCAGGGTTAGATAAGATTGTATCAATCAGGTCTATTCTTCTTCTTCCTTTTTTTTTTTTTCTTTAAAGGTCAGTTTTTATTACAATTTTACCCTTGACTATACATATGTATTGGGATCGGAATGATCATCTGGGCTCGATTCAGGCCGATATCATTTCAATATGTCCGATACTGACCAATCTGATCCAAGTTTTAAAACCATGCCCTACACATATTAACAGAAGTACTTTTGGTCCCGAGATTGGTGGAGATACCATCTGGTGCTTGTAACTGCAATTCAACCATTCCTTAATAGTAGAAAAATTACAACACATATCATTCCCCTGATGAGCCTTATTGGGAAAATAAACCGTATGTTGCTCTAGAAGAATGACTGTGAAGATGTCATAGATCCTTGCCGGTCTTCATATGTAAGTTCTGTATTTTCCTGAAGTATCTATTTCATGAGTCTTTGGATCTTTAATACAAGCATGGTTTAATTTTAATTATTGGGAATAAACCGGGTAAGTTGGCCAAGTCAGTCTAGATCAATATTGATGGAGGCATCAATGGATCCATTACTCCTCTCCCCAACCCAAAAAATAGAAGGAAAATGATTGACTTGAGTCAACCTGGGATCTGTTGGGGGTAAGGTTCTAAAACTTGGGAACAGTCACTAAATCGATAAAGGCCTATACTATTTCGATATCAATTCAAATAGGCCTGAATCAGATGGTATTGGACAGGTATATATATATATATATATATTTTTTTTTAAATTCAATTTTTATTATAATTTTACCCTTGGACCATACATATGTATTGGGATTGGAAAGGTCAAGATTAGGAATCGGTCAAGGCTAATACTGTTCCAATTCCCCGATACTAACCACTCCGATCCAAGTTCTAGAACCATGGTTGGGGTATGATGTCTTGTATTCCCGTCCCACAGGTTTGCGGGCTGATTTTGAAGGACAATTAAAAAGACATTGGGTCCAAGGAGGAACCAGCCCAACTTCAGTGCTATCTTTGTTATTGGGGCCAAGACGGAAAAAACAGGTTCATGCGGGAATTCAAGGGTGTCATTCAGCACACAAAAGATTTTAGGGTTATATAGATATTTTGGTAAAATTGTACATATATATGTTCGCTATGAATTGTAACTAGGTATTTTCTACATCTAAGAAAGGCATGAGGAGCAATTATAACCCTATTCTGCATTGATACTGAAATACTGAAGTAAATCTCATCTTACAGTGGACATAAATCCTTACAATGTGTAACTTTTTTATTACAATTTTCGTTCCTTTTTTGCATCATTTTAGGTTTTCATTTCTACTGAATTAGGGTTGAGAACGGCAAAGTTTTCATTCTACTCTTGCAATCAAAGTTTTAAATTATCTGCTATATTGAGTGTAGCTTTCACATGTGACAATTCTACCAGTCTGGCTGGAGCTTTAATTTTAATGGCAATACTAATAAACAATTAAGATCAAAGATTGCACTCTTAAGCAGGACACTTGGTGGATTGCCAGTTGTTACATAAAAAGCTTTCTGGCATGGGGACGAGGTTGTGCTAGTTTGGGCCAAGACTCCTAATATAAATGGCCCAAGTTTGGGCTTAATATTTTAATGAAAAAAAAAGCTACATCATCATGTGGCTCCCAAGTCCAGAGGCACGTAAAATTATCACTTCATTTTCTGTGAAATAAAAAATTCAATTCATATTCATTGCTCCGGAAAGAACAAAGAGTGAAATAGGGCAAAAGATTGCTGTCTCGTCGTGTTGCCCCTGTACCAACATGAGAGTGAGTGAATGAAAGCCTGCACAAGAGCATCAACATGTATGGAATTTCATATTTCACTAAGAGTGAGTGATAATTTTACATGCATCTCTGGACATTATTTTTCCTTTAAAATAATGCAATGCCAGGATTAGATAATTTGGGCGTGGCATTGAGGCCCAATATGAGAGAGAGAGAGAGAGAGAGAGAGAGAGATGGTTATGATACACTAACATATCATATAAGGAGTATTATTATTATTATCATCCAAGAGAAACAGAAAGTTGAAACACAAAACAGGGTTGAAATCGTCTGCAATTCCGATCTCGTACAATTCCATGCAATACCACCTTCAGGCGGTGACACGTGTATTGATACCAATACAATGGTCCAGATCTGGTACAACTAATAAAACATTAAATCAATGAAAATGCATTTAAATCAGATCTGGACCATTGCATTGGTATCAATACACGTGTCACCCTGAAGTGGTATTCACTGAATTTATCGAGATTGAAATGCGATGATTTTTCCCAAAACAACATGAAAAACTCAAAACGTCAAAAATAACCAAACAGTTCCTTGTCCATAAATGCCTTATTCCCTCCCTAACCCTTAAATCTTTTGGTGCAACAAAGTCACATTACATCAACAATGGCATTACCAGTATTAACATCTAAGGTATGCACTGTAAGTAAAGCATATCCTCTAGCCATTTGAAACTCACCTGTCCCACCAACCACAGCCACTTCCTTCACACCCTTATTATCTTGGATCCTAGAAAACACACTAAACCCTTATTATCTTGGATCCTACAAAACACACTAATTGTACTCCCTTTATATGGTCCACTTGTGAAACCACAGTCCATGTAAATCACTAATGACAATTTATCTCTACCAGAAGACACATAGAGACCCTGTGCATTACCTACCGCCGGTGAACTGATCTCCGGGCCTTCCGTTAAAGGATTTTCGACGACATAAATATTTCCGAATGGCGCCGGGGAGGAGGTGCCTTGGTTGGTGGTTCTATTGGCTTGTGCAACCAAGATTGCACTTGGTTTCACCCCATCAAAGATGTCATGTAGATAGAAATGAAGATGGGTTATATTCTCTTCCTTTGCTGAACCCTTGTGATGAGGACCATGAGATTCTCTCCCTGGTTGATGTTTACAATGCACAGTTATGGTGTAAAGAGAGAGAAGCAAAGAACAAATGACAACAACCCTGCTTTTAATCTTCTTCTTTGACTTCTGTTAGCCTTCTACTATAGCTTATATAACCATTTTTTTTATTTTTTATTAAAGCCCTTAATTGCACCATAATATGAAAGAGAGAGGTTAGAAGATCCTAACCTTCCAAGCATGGAGACTTCTTGACTATAATTATGGTGGTATTAGCCATCAAATGTCCTAGTTGCCGATCAGATTGTTGAGGCCATCCAATTGTGATGACTAAGAATTCTGATTGGTTTCCTAGCTAATGGTGTTGGTTAAATTTTAACATAGAGGCTCAGTTGTCCTCTAATTAGATGTTTTCGTAAACCCTTAAATTAGATGTTAATGCTTAATCACTTGCAGAGTGTAACTCATTCCATTAATATTTACAGAAATTAAAGTTTCTATTTTCCTTGGTTGGTGTAATTTCTATGGTATTTATTTTTCTTATTGCAGTTATAATCCGTATCGCTATCTTATTTGCAATAAATTTAGATAATTTAAGAATTATAATCCCTAATTTATTCACTTTAAATAGTTTTATTTTTTTACTGGTGAATGGTGTTGAAATAATTTGACCTACTGACAAAGTAATCCCAAGTATATGAAGAATTGGATATAAAAGAATATAATAATAATAATAATAATAATAATAATAATAATAATAATAATAATAATAATAATAATAATAAATGAAACTAATCAATCTAAAAACCATAAGAAACCAGAAAGTTAAATAAAACATCCCATCTAAAGCCATAAGGCAACAAAAAGTGAAATATTATTTGTGTATGTGCTCCTCGAAAACATATGGCTACTCTATTCAATGGGTTGGGAGCAATAAAAAATCGGACATGTTTGGTATATCCTGAAATCCTAACCTAAATAAGGTGCTACGAACAATTTTACTAATTCACATGTCTCTTCCCATCAATCGGTGCTAGTTGATGGAATGAAAATATAGGAATGAGCCCGACGAGACTAGTGATGACAATATGAGGTGCCCCGCATTTAGAAAGAAATGTCAAAGGTTTTGGGCCTGTAGCTTTCTTGTGGCTCGACCTCTCTTGTCCTGCAACCTGCTCCGTTATATGACTACCACTTAACAAATCCGAAGCAAAAGTTGCCTGCTTCTTTCAAGACTACATTTGTTCATCACCTGAATGACCTGTAATTTGTGTCCTCCATTTGTACCTCTTACCCGAGTTTCAAAGTAGATCCACCTGTTTCTACGTTCCCTAAAAGTTTGTACAAATTACCAATCATCCTTCCTTGCATCATAACCATGTCCCCTCTTGAAACCCTAAGAACTCCATCTTCAGACGAGCATCTGAAACTTCTCAAATCCGATGTTCCTAGTGAAATCAAATTCTTCCTTAGATCCAGCACAAGCTTCACCCCAGTTAAAGTTTGCACAACCCTCTCAAACATGTGAATCTGTATGGTCCCAATCTCGACAACCTTGTTTTTCACATCATTTGTCATTTTAACAGTACTACTCTCACATGCATGATATATAGGAAATTGATCCCTAACTAAACCCACATGAAACGAACAACTAGAATCTAAAACTCAATCGAAGTTTCCGTACCTAATGAAGTAATGAGAAGAATATCTCCATCATCACTCTGAAACCCTTCCATGACACCAGCAATGGATGATTTTTCTCCATTCTCCTCCTTCTCTTTTCTATCCTCCTTACGCCTTGGGCAATTCCTCTTCATATGACCTTCCTCCTTGCAATAATAACAAATTATCTTACGACCTTTGATTTTTAGCGACCCTTGTACTTTTTAGACTCCAATCTCTTATTTGATATGCCTATTCCTTGACCACCACTTGCAACTAAGACACTACGCTCTTCCGATGTCCCATCACTGCTATTTTTCTATCGTGTCTCATTCATCTGCAAAGTAGCAATAACCTCGTCACGTTTGAGAGTATCCTTACCAAATAGTAGGGTAGTTATAATGTGATCAAATGAAGGAAGTAGTGACGCCAACAAGAGAAGTGTCTTATCCTCCTCTTCGATCTTTACATCAAGAGTAAAAAATTCCATCAATATCTTGTTGAACCCATCCAAGTGTATGTCAAACCTTGCTCTATCTGACAACCAAATATTTTTCTTAAAAAACAACTAATTTGTCAATGACTTATGACTTGGGACTTGTACCTACTCTCTAGCTTTGTCCAGATTTCCTTTGGATTTGTCAACCCAATGACCTCACGACGAGTGTTATCTGCGAGATACAACTAGATTGTACTGGTTGCTAATTCCCTCAACTCTTGCCACTCATTGTCTTTCGTCTTCTCCGGATTTTTTGATTTCTTCTTAAGAGCCTTGAATGTACCCTCTTGTGTAAGAATATCATTCACTCATTGTTTCATAACATGATGTCATTATGGCTATTGAAGCATTCAATGGAGAAACTCAAACTCTTCAACACCATCCATTTTACCTAACATGTGCCCTCAATGTCGCCATCAACCTTAACGAACAAATTACCGTTAATCTTACATAATCCTGCACAAACTAAACTAGTGGAGTGGCATCTTCCCAATCTGTCTATTCCACTATGTTCGGAACGCCACAAAACCTAGGAATCCCTAGCCTTCGTACCACACCCTCAGTAGAAAATCAAACTTGTACGGTATCGGCTTCAAAACCAACTTTTTCATTTACACGTACCTCAACATAACTTGAGTTTATAAAAGAGAAAAAAAAAAAAAATAGGAACCCAAAACCCTAAACCCCACATAATTATAACTATAGCCCTATGTGTAATTGACCCAACCCAAACCCAATTACAATACAGACCTAATTATAATAACATGGATACCGTACAAAATACAAAACACCCAACCACAACAACCGAACCTTTGGAGCATATTCTTATCATCACTATTTATTTATTTTTTTTTTTCTTTAATAATTGAAAGACATAGATACGAATTAGGTAAGGGTGTTGAATGGTTGGTTTGGCCCGATTTTGGATATATATATATATATATACACACACACACACACACAAGGCTACGCCTTGGTTTTTGTTTTGACTTGGTTTTGGTTAAATTTTTTTGATCCTTTGTCCATTTCTTAGGGGTCCCTTAGTAGTCTATTGTCATTTTGGCCTTTGCTTTTCATATATAAAAAGGATTAAGTGCAAAAGATATTATTTTTTTTATCAGTTTTATGTACGGGTGCAATAAATTTGGATTCAGTTCAGTTCAAGACACAAAATGTAAAAAACGAACCAATATCAAGAATACATTTTCAAAACCAAAACCAAACCAAACCAACTCTGTGTTGGTTCGACTTTATATTCAACTTAGGTCCTATTTTAAGTGTTTAGGCCAACTTTTTACATCTATCTTTAATAATATAAAAAAAAATTCTTAGGTGATCATAGTCCACCAATTTTTTTCCAAACATTAGAAAGGTATAGGATTTATCATCCACATTTATTGAACTATTAAAAATAATTTAATTTTATGCAGTTCCTTGTTTAATTCAAAAATAGGTAATTTGATTCGATTCAATTGTTTTAGTTATGAAACCAAAATCAAACCAAACCAAGAAGAAAATCCAGATCTTGAAAGAAAAACGAATCAATTTACTTCGGTTCAACTCAATTCAATTTTATACGGTCGATTTCAGTTCAAAATTGACTCCTTAATTTATTAGGTTTTTTTTTTTCTCAATCTAAATGATCTATTTCGTCGGTCTTTTTGACCGGTCCAATTGGTTTTGGCCTATTAATGGTTTATCAAAACCAAAACCAATACTAAACCAATAAGAAGTTTAATTGGCTGGTTTCAGTTTTGTTTGATCGGTTTAACTGGTCTAATCTCATTTTTGACACGCCTAGAAGTAAGTTTTTGAAATGAAATGTGTAGATTTAGCTAGACACTAGATTTTGTCACCCCTGGAAGAGCTACACAATGATGATTTCCCCCTGAATGCGGAGGGCTCATATTTAAGGTTGAGATCTTCTTTCAGACCTAGGCAATGCATTTTGCTTCCATACTGTCATAGGATGGTTAAAAAATTAAATATTTTCCAAAATAGTTAATGGCTTTGACAAACATAGAATTGACAAAGACCACCCAATGAACCATAGATCGGTCCCAAATTGAGTCAAAACCCAATTGAACCAGACCCCTGAGTCAAATCTAGCCAGAGTTATACTGGAATTGGCCAACGTCGGTTGCTCTATGGCCGATGCCATTGTACCAAGGCAGACATACTAGAGAGACTATTCTGTCGGGTCCTGTAATTTTATAGGGATTTGGTGATCTTTTACCATATTCTATCAAATCTTGTACTTGACTCCCAAAGAATGTACCTAGACACATTAAGACCCTACAATACTTAGAAGACTCTAGAAACATGTGTGACGTATGTGTTAATTGCCCACACCCTTCAGAATATACACTTTCCATTAAATAGACCCAAATCTCTCTATAAGCAAGCAAGGAGATCTCACCCTCATTTGAAAGCTTCTTATACTTGCCTTAGTGAAAAAGGAGCCTCTCCAACTACAAATTTATGACCTCTCCCATGTTTTGGGGATTTATATTTAATAAAAGTTCAAGCCACTTAAATTCGTGCATCGGAATCGCAAGGAACTGTTGTTATCTGCGAACTTGTTTGAACTTGCACTAACTACACTGAGCGTACATCCTTCCAACTCTATGCTTTCTTCACGAAAGTTGTAGGGGGTAAGTTCTCTTTATTTCTCTTACTATATGTCTTCATTTTGAGTTGTGCGCTCTTAGTTATCGTACTTTTACTAAGCACAACTCTCTACTGTCCCTAGTAGGGCAGTAGTGAAGTGCAGTCTGTTGCATTACTTTCTATAAGAATTTGTACAAAATGTCCTTCAAAGTTGTAGATTAAATTATAATATAGCTACTGTTAAAAATTTTATAATTTTATTTACCATTTCTATTGGATTATTTTCATTTCTGGCCAATGCAAAATCACTGTTAGTTAAAACACGTTTTAAACGCATTTAAAACGCGTTCCCCTTTTTTTGGAGTTTAAAACGCGCTTTCCCGTATGCTATTATACAATACGGAAAAAAAGGGAAACGGAAAAAGATTCCGTTTTAAACGCGTTTTAAATGGCCGTTTTAAACACGTATCCGTTTTTTAAGGGTAAAATAGGAATTTTATTAAAAAAATATAATTAAAAAAAAAAAAAAAAAAAAAAACCTATTAGTAAAAGTGAAGAGTGAAGACAATATGGTGCTTGGTTTTTGATTTTTAACTTCCATACTATTTATAGGAAAAAAATCTCATCTTCTTATAGCCCAATGAGTAAAGAGAAGCTAAAGCTAGCAACATCTCATTTTCTTGTAGCCCATTGGGCTATTTTATCTTAGGACCCCTAGAGCTTTTGGAATATTAGATGCATGTATACGGTAATAATCTCTCAAATTGCATGAGTATACTACCATTTTTTGGCTTCGTTTTTTGAAAACTCCCGTTTAATACTGTCGTTCGTTTTCATCAGTTTGCTGTTCTCTGTTTTTTTGACCGTACCGTTCATCGTTTTTATCTGTTTAAAACCCGTACCGTACATTTCTATTTTTTTTTCCGTTCCCGTTTTAACTAACAATGTGCAAAATTAGGAATTCCCTTTCATTAGACTCATGGGTTACAGGCTTGCTAAATGCATTTCTCCCTCATTTTTGGCAAAACATTCCTTCTTTAAATTGGTTTATATTGATGTTTTTCAGTTTAACCTGATTTCCCCGGATTTTTAATATTTATTTCAATTTTCTGTAGATAATTTTATTGTTGTTGTCATCTCTTTTTCAACATATTTGTACATTATTGTTTTTTAATTAATTGTTCAATTAACATTGATTGTACAATCATATATACGCATTCTTAAAAATATTCATTATACCTTCTCCCAAATATAGTGGGTGTGATTATGAAAATGATAAAATATGTGAATTCTATTTTTCTATTTTGTTAGGGATAAATGTCCAACCACAAGAAAGAAACCAAACAAACAGTCATACAATGGAAGGAATTTAACATGGTACAGAAAAATTACCTACATCCATTCAAGAGAACAAGTGATTTTGACTAAACCTGAAAATCTCTCTACACCACTCTCCACCTCACAAAGTGATCTATCTTTTGCTTATTTAGGTTTTTTCCACAGTGAAATAACATATAGAGAATAAAAACACCCTAATCCCCACATAGTTACAATTATCCCCCTGTACATGTAATTGACCCAAAATCGAACCCAATTACAAATACAGACCAATAATAATTATGTAAGCCATTACATATAACAAAACATACCCAACCCCAACAAACGCTACCTTGGGTTGGAATCTACAAACCACCTGAAGAAAATAGGTGTTAATATTCATTTTGCAAACTCCACCACTGTCTCTGCCTATTTTCTATTTAAGAACTAGAATGGCCCACATTCTTGACGGGGTTGTCCTTGTTTGTCCACCATAGCCCAACTAGCATAGCCCACACTCCCATTTGGGGACATCTCAACGCCACTGCACGATGTGACATGGCTCTATATCTCCTACCGCTGCAACCCACTTTAAAAGATCATTGCCACTCACCAAACCTGAAACGAAAGACACCCATTTCTTTTTCGAGCTTGCATTTTTTCCATCACTTGAACCATCTATAATATTTTTCCTCTTCCTATACCGCTTGTTTGAGTTCCAACATTAATTTTACCTATTTTAATACTCTTTACAAGTCTGTATAAATTACCAATTATCCGATTTACATGATTTGTGTCTTTCGTGCCTGCCATTATCCTCAAAATCTTAATTACCGTAGATCTTTATGTAAATTTGCACAAACTATACCAACAGAGAAAAATATGTCTGATCTATCTATTCCAAAATTATGGAATACAAAAAATCTTAGGAACACCTAATATTTGTATCACACCCTTTGCATAAAATCAGATTTTTTTTCTACATAGCCAAACCTGTACAGTATTGGCTCAAAACACAATTTTTTTTTAAAGCTTGTTGCATGGGAATGAACCACCCACTCTTATATTTTGTTTACTAAAAAATACAAGGAAAAAGGTTATCTGAACATGAGGTGCAGGATACACCTCCTCGTTTAATATATGTTATTATTTGTTCACTCCCTTAAGAAAAAAGAATAAAAAATATCCATGTGAGGAGGCGTTGCTTACTCCTCATGTTTAGAGAACACTTTTCCAAAACACAAATAAAAAACTTATACAAAAAGTAAAGTCACTTTTTTTTTCACCCACCTTACAGGACCTTTTTTTTTTCCTTCTTATTTCACCAACATTGAATCCCTTACCTGGTGACTGTTGAATCAGTCGAATAAAAAAGAGGAACTCAATAGGAGATATTACCACTTCATTGCCATATGTCCATAACCAACGGGAAAGGAAAAAATTGTATGATCATCAATGTCTTTTCTATTTTATATCGGAATCCAAATAAAACTATACCTGATAATCGTACCTTTTCCATTCCTTGTGCACTATTATCTTCCAGATCTCTGTGCAAAATCCTTACAACAATCTGTCGAACTTCTCTTTGAGACCATTTGTTTGGGGACAAATACACAACAAGAAGGAAGAAACCCAGCAAAAAATCACACAGTGCAAGGAATTTAATGTAGGTAGATAAGATTGTCTACATCCACCTAACAGAACTAGAGATTTTTCACTAAACTTAAAAAACTCTCTACCCCACTTTCCACTTCACAAAGTGATCTCCCTTTTGTTTTTGTCTAGATTTTTCCACAGACAATATATAGGGAACACAAAATCCTAATCCTCAAATAATTACAATTAATTTTACTCTGTATATGTGATGGACCCCAGACCTGACCCTATTACAAATGCAAGCTGCATATAATAATTATATATATATGAACAATTACAGAATACAAGACATAGACAACCCCAACATATACAATTGGTGATTATCATGAATTATATAATGCCAATAAGGTTCTATGTCATAGTTGATACCGCATCAAATCCAACATAGATAAAGAAGATGACCTATGTGTGCCACCATTTACATTGTATTCATAAAACTCATTCAAGGACACGAATAATCAAGTAGTCATTAGTAATGATTAAAAATACTACTTACAAGTGAACCCTTCTAATCATTCTTAATTTCTACATAAGAAGGGAAAAGAGATTAGTCAATCTCAAAAGTCCAACCCATATCCTTAATGAGACACATTTGAATACTCATAAAGGTTAAGTACAATTCTCGAGACACAAACCCATCTCCATTTATGTATTTAGCCATCTTTTTGGTAAGAGTATTCAACCGTCACAAGGATCAACATATACCCAAACATGTGCTGGTACACATATTTTGAGTTACAACACAATATAACACTCATTACTTTAAAAAAAAAAACACAATACAGTAATATAATTTGATACATTTTTTAGCCCAACTTTAACATAAAACACTGAGTTACTTATTGCAAGGACTATTTTATCTGTACTTGGAATGACTGTTTAGTTCATAGTTCAAAGGAAATAAAATCTTGGATGGGATTATACAGAATTATACATCTTGAAATAATTCACTCAAGATTTTATTTTTCTCTATGGTTTAAGTTGGAAGATGTTTACTTTCTGTCAATTAACAAGTTAGTATTTTTCCACCCTACATATGTTAACTTTGACTATTACGAAAAACCTCAACAGATGAAATCTGTCTTATGCCAAGAATGTGTGAAGTCACTCTTACTTCGAAACCGCTAAACATCATCAGTCAGTCTAACAATTGTGAGAAATAATGATATAAATTTTCTTTTTTTTAGGCACTTAAGAAAGCATGTAACCGTAAAGGTGTGTATGGCAACATTAATAAAAAATGTTCTAGTGTTTTCCTGATTTTTGGAATAAATTTGGAACATAACATGTATGTGACCTCCGATCTGTTTTTATGTCTTTTTGAAAACACACACACACACACACACACACACACACACATACATTTCTTGATCATTCGAGAAACAGATTTTAAGGGTTCACCTTTAGTGCAAATTCTTGAGCTAGCTTATGATGATGTGTCTTTTAAATGTGAACCATAGAATTTAAAATGATGCATTGTAAGATGCAGCCATGCAATGGAGATGGTAGAGTTAGTAAAATAATGGGAAATATTAGGGACCGACTACCCATCAAAGGAATATTTTAGGTTGGTGTGCATGTGTAGGGGCATATGTGCATGCCTGGGGGACTTAGTTGAGCCGAAGGTCTGGACACCCTTGTTAGCAAAAAAAAAAGGGAGGGGGGGAGGGAAGGGGAGGGAAGGGGGATGGTGAAGATTTGGGTTGTCTTGAATGTATCTATGCAACCTAAGATATTACTCCTATAATTTACAAATGGACAACTTCAAATTCTTATACAACTTTTTTGGGCTAAAAGATTTACTCACAATCTACACATCAGTGAAAGGAAAATAAATATTTTGTCAAATGTGGAAATGCTAGGGAAAAAAAAATTGTTATTGTGAGTTTTGGCTAATGTTGGCATCAACCGGAGTCAATCGTTCAACTGTCGACATTAGTTGAAACTCATTGTGCATTGGACAGAGAACAAAGGATGCTGTTCAAGTTTCTAACATAACTCGAAACCAATTGCTCTCTGTCTAGGTTCGAGCAAAAAGTATTTCTCATGCTCTAAAGCCTTGCCTTGTCATACCACGACATGACATTGGCTCGACCTATGCGCGCGTGTGTGAAACACACCGTGGATTCTCTGTCATAGTCTTCTATTTTCAATGTGGGAATAAAGTTCAGACATAATGTGCCTCCCAAAAGCATTTTCCAAAAATCAAAGAAACCAAACCTTGTGTGAGGGAAACTTTAAAATCAAATTTCAAAAGGGCTAAAAGGTATTTTACCATTTTGAAACATCAACTTCAACTTCAAATAAATTTTACAACAATAGTAACAAGAAAAGAGTACGAGAAAAAGAGGTGTTTTGCAGGAGAATAATAGAGGAGATGAATCTACCTGGCATGCATTCCTATTTTGTGATTTCACAAAGAGAAATTGGGCAGCTTTGGGTTTGCTCACAGAAAACTTTTCTGCATTTCCTTTTCACAATCTTATCATATATATTTTTTAAATCCAATTCCATTCATGCGGTCATGCCTCTCACTTGAGTGGTTTCTTCAACACTTTTATTATCGTTTACTACTTAATTTTTTTATTTTTGGTAGAATTTGCTACTTTGTTTGGTTACATAGAAATAAAAGGATTTTTTCTAAAGAAAATCCGTACCCCTCTATCATCCTAAACATGTTACAAATTGGACGACAGTTGATTGCCCATCCTCTCAACAATATGAATTGTTCTCTCCGTGTGATGTTAAAATACCTTCCATCTTAACCTCCATAATTTCTTAATGATTTGCTCCACTGTCTCTAACATTACTAAATTTTTTTAGATTGGTTAATTGTGTTTTTACGAAAGAAAATGTATCTCATTAATGATAAATTACGTGATGATAAAAACATATTGAACCAAGCACAAGATGTCTTCTGGATTAAACATACGAGATCTCATAGATGAACAATCAATGAAGTTTCAAGTGATGCTGAGGAATTATAACAATTCTTTTTGGAACCTAGTACCATTTGGTGGCTTTTGAGTATGATCTTCGTTTTTCTGGATGTGTATAATTCTCTTCCATTTATCTTTTTCCTCCTTTGGCCTAGCAACCACGTGGTCTTATTTTTTAAGCAATTAGCTTTTGTTAGTATCACTAAACATTTCCCCTTTGGCCCTTTCCATCACTGACAATGACACAAAACATTACATTGTGTCATTGGGTCTCCATTTTGTGGATTTCGGATCAAAACCCAAGGGCTCCCTCCCCTTCAATCCCCTCTTCTAATGCTTCGGCTCTGAAACGCAGTGCGTGAAACCCTCATTGCTCGATCATTTCCTTCCCCCTTCTTTCTTCCTGCTCTGCTCTTTCTTCGTTCCTCTCTCTTCTTCTTTCTTCGTCATTTATCCCTCTTAGTTCGTCTCCCATCAGCGGCTGCAAATGGGCTCTGAGACGTGGTTAGTGAAACCCTCATTGCTTTTCTTCCTGCTCTGAAACGCAACTGCAAATCGTCTCTGAAACCCTCATTTACCATTTCCTTCTTTCCATGATCTGATTGTATGAGAGACAAAGAAGAAGAGAAAGAAAACCATGTTCAGACTCTCCAATAGCCTACAGAAGCCCAAACAGAACAGCCCATAATTTTTTTTTTCCTCAAAGAAAAAGAAATTGGGGGAGCAGTGAATGGAAAAGCAAAAACAGAAGTTCTCACATCGGGTGCTTGAGGAACGAGATTCAGGTTAGGGCGAGTACACCAAATCGGACCATTTGGCTTTCGATTCTGCAGGAGGGTATCAACCCCGGTGCGTAGAGAACTCCATTAGCATTGCTCGGAGGAAGGGCTTAGTAGAGGAGAAGATACCATTGACATAGATGAAATTTCGTCTAGTAGAAGGTATGTTTCCTTGTTGCAAGCTGGAAATGAGGTATCTAAGGATGCCGCCATGCGAGATCTCTGAGAGTTGCCCACAGAGAGAGAGAGAGACGCCTTACGCCGTTGACAGTGGAGAACAAAGCAAGCCAGGTGATGGCAGAGAGCGTTTGAAAGGGAGCAACGATTTTGACCCGAAATCCATAAACCGGGAGACCCAAATCCTCTCTTTCATTGTTCGCCGTTGGATCGGTTTCAACCACGTGTCAGCAGACTAAGCCGTTTCCGCCGGTCTCCGCCACAGATCGTCTCCACAGACGATTTTTTCCCCAATTGGAACCATCTCTGTTACAAAACGAACACATTAACACATTCAAGTGAAAACTCTTTACTAACCCCGAACTCCCGATTCCTTCGTCCGTCCTTCTTTCCTTTTCAGTCCAAATCCTGTACCTCATCTCAGATTCTCGATCTGCCGGTCCCTTCCTCTTCTCCGTCTCCGACTGTGATTGCAGCGGCCCTAGTCGAGGAGGAATCGACTCCGACAGCATTGCAACGGCTCCTTCATCTTATCAACGTCTCCGGTACAGGTGAGTCTCTTCCCAATCCCTGATATCTTAAGTCTATTCTATTTGGTTGCTCAATTGGAAGCCCAATATGTCATTGTTGATCATTGCGATCCATTCCACTTGTTTTAATTTAGAACAATAGATCAATGAATCCTCCAAGTATTTCAAGATCCATTGATGAGATAACAAGAACGGCTGTTTCCTAGAGTTGCTGTCTCCTTTTTTTTCTGGTGCAATCATATCGAGGGATCATAGGTCAAATTGTTGTATCCTTCATTTCCCTTCTCAGCATTTGTCCTCTTTGTTCCATGAACCTCAATTCGCCTTCTAGCGCAGCAATTTTGGGGCTTTGTTTCTTCTGAAGTGAAGGGCTCTTACAATGCATAGAGACCATGGAGACATGGCTATCATAATTTGTTTTACTTTGAACCTGCTTTTAAAATTCAGTGTTTTGTTTTCCTGTTTGAGGAGCCACAGGAAGCCAATTGGATAGGTTTCAAGTCATTCATTTTCTACAATATCATATCAAATTGCTGTTCTTTAAGCTATGAGTTACCCATATTTGCAAGGGGACTTAAAAGGCCTAATGGCTGAATTTATCATTATCTATCAGGAACACAATAAAGTGTTAGACTCTTTTAGTGACCTAAAACAGATAAGTTGCTTAGTGGTAGACTCTTTAGTGACCTAAAACAGAGAAGTTGTTTTATTCAATAAAGTGGCATACTTGATTTACCATCTTGTGGATTGGTTTCTTTGTAAGTAGAGGTTGTTTTGGAGTATCTTTCTATCTGATGGAATTACTTGGAAGGTTTCTATGTCAGTTTGAGTTCAGATCCATAAAACATATTGGCCTGCCATTACCAGGAATACATGATGTGCTTCTTCTCTATAGCTAAGTTTATAGTTATAAACATGTTATTTGTATAGGCATTATTTTATACTGTTTTTGATTTGTGGCATTTGATTGAAACAAATAGGTTAATCAATTCTGTATTGCGTGGATACAAGAGAACAATTACATTGATACTTGATCATATAATGCATAAGTATTCAGATATTATATTCAGTTGTGAGGCTTTTTTTTTGATAAAATCATTGTCTACATGCTATTACTCTATTTAATTATTAGGTGAAGCCGTGAAGGTGATGTACATGCTTATTGCATTGTGTGTATATATGCCCGAATATTGCTCCTGGATTTTTTCAGGGAAACCGTATAAAACATGTACCATATTAATTCCATACACACTTTTTTGCACCAGATTTTTATAAACTATTATTACAATCTAGTCTATTTAATGCCACATATCTGTATTTTTTACGCACCCAAACTTACTATGGTTACAACACAGTATAACATTGGTAAGTGACATAATTTGATACAATTCTCAGCCCACACTTGAACAACACACACTGAGCCACTCATTACACGGACTATTTTATATGTCCCATGGAATGACTATCTAGTTCACAATTCTAAGGAAATAAAACTGGGATGGGATTATAGAATTTAAAAAAAATTTCACTCAAGATTTTCCTTTTGTTCTTTTGTTTAAGTTGGAAGATGTTTTACCCAAAAAAAAGAAAAATTGTAGGAAGATGTTTTCTACCAAAAGATAAAACAAATAAATTTATAATGTCCCCTTAAAAGTATTGTTACACACTAGAAAATGCCAAAAAAGTTTTGATGACCTTTAAAACAAATTCTTGAGCTAGCTTGTGATGTGTTCCTTTAAATGCTGAACCTTAGAATTTAATGCACAAGAAGATGCAGCCCTACATTGGAGATGGTAGGGTTAGTGTATAATGGTCAATGTTTTTTTAGGGTAATGTAGAGCTAGGTCACGAAGGACTTAATCCCATTCACACCCAATCGGATTAACAAGCTACCATAGAACATCCTTCTTTGAATTCTGATTTAATCGTCTGTAATTGGGCAGCAACTGATCAAAGCAGCTGATAGAGTACTCCATCTTAGGACTTTCAGTAACAGTAGTCTTCCTTCGATTGATGTTGAATATGCAGCAGAATTTCAGGAACAACTCTCTCACAGGAACCTATTGTAAGAAATAAAGGAAAATAGGAAATATAAAGAAGGGGGAATAAGGGATTGGGAAGGGGATAGGTTTGACTCTCTCAGTTTAGGATCACTCACCCATGGACATCTCACCAAACTGCATCACACAGCCACTAGTCAAAACCAGCATAACATCTTTTTTTTTCAATTCAAATCGTGGGCTGTAGATCAGCCTTGTCCTTTATTTATAGAATTGATCATCAATTACATCCTAATTGACTGAACTAAAACCTTCCTATTACAAATCCAAATAAAAATAAAACTCCCTAATGCAGAACCAGGGTTCTTAAAAAAACCTGCTCGGTTCGCTTAATGGCCCACCCAAATAAGAGTCCTCAATATTCAAAAATGCAGTGGCAGTATTGTAAATAAACAGAAGTAATAAAGAGGGTGGTGGAATTGTAAATAACCAGATTAGTAATGAAGTACTTGGAAGATGGGACTTAAAGGGGATTAATAGTTATCTGGTGGGGGTAACTTAGGAAGTTAAATAGTAGTAGGGGATATGGGAGAATTAATGACAAGTAGAAGGGTATAATAGGAAATCAGAATAAAAGCCAGAAAAATAAGCAACTCACAACTCTTCTTCAACCTTGTGTCAGAACCATGAACCAGGCAGAGACCGTGAGACTCAAGGAAGAAGAAAACTCTTGTAAGAACTCAGATCGATCTGAAATTTGGAGAGGTCACAACTCACATCCCTACTAAAACCATTACATAGCCTCCTTAGAAAACAAACAACCCAGAAGTTCCAGAGGTCTGAAACGGAGCTCTACGGTGGGGTTCTGTTCAGACCTGCAACTGGAGTTCTATCCTTTTATGAGAGGGATTTCTGGAACCAGGGTTTGGGGTTTGGATCTCTTAGGGATGAGCAACCTTTGCACAAAATCTCAGCTCCAGTAGGTCACAGGTGAAAGAGATCAATCCCTTGTTTGGGGCTGCAGCTATCGCCCAGAAACAGAGAAAACAAAGAAGAAGAAGAAGGAAGAGGGAAATTTGAAGAAAGAGAAGAAAAGAAGAGAGGATCAAAGTGGGGGGGAAGGGATATGCAAGCATCATAGAAGCCACCGTCTCAATCATTCAATTATTTTATTCAAAACTGAAATTCCATAGTCGTTACTGCCATAGTTGTCACGGCGCCAAGGCAAACCAAGGCGGTGGAGGGTTGTCTAAGCGCTTAGGCAAGAAGGCGCACGCCTTGAGGCGAACAAGGCGACCAATTGTTATTTTTTATTTTTCCTATTTTCTAACATTATTTAGTAAGCTATATATACCTTGTATCATAAAAAATCAAGATTAAGCAACATCAAATCATTAAAAATCAACATTTAGCCATATTAAATCATAAAAAATTAAGATTCAGTCATATTAAGTTATGAAAAATCAAAATTTAGAGAAATGCTCTGATTCTATAACAAGTTTGACTGGTCAAATGATATTATTTTTACATGAGACTTTTTGTATCAGTTATAATATAAAACCAGCTTTCCAACAAGTCTAAGATTACTTAAATCTAAGTTGTAATGACAAAGTTATGCTCCGGTCAAACTTATTTTTAAGTGCACGAATGTTGTTAAAATCGCCTGAATGAAAATAATTTTATGGATATCAAAACAAAAAATTATTTTACCGGACTTTTGGTTTTTAACAATGTTTTAACATGATATAATTTATAAAATTTTCATAATTGAGAAAAACTTCAGCATTTAAAAGTTGAAAATCGCCCCTATAACCAAAATCCAGTTTTTCTTCTTGGATGGGGTTGACTTTTATCCTTTTGGAATTTGATTTTTAAACTATTTTTATTGGATTCAAATAGGGGGTATTTGCTTATTTATGAATAATATCTTAAGTAAATGAAAGCATTTACCTAAATGATATTTGGCATAAATAAGTACCAAAACACAAGGGTATGCGTCAATAAAGCGTGTCGCCTAGGCCCGACAATGCACGGATGCCTAGGCGACGCCTTGACAACTATGGTTACAGCAATTTAAAGAAGAAGTCCTCACATAAAATTGGAAAGCAAGTAAAGATGGAATTAATTTAAAATGGAAATTAACTAATTGCAAAGGAAATCCTACGTATTTGTTTCTAAAGCAAAGAAAATCAAATATACTAATTTGCTTTCCTAAATATCAACTACCAACCCTAGCCAGACTAGAATACCGGTTTGGGTTGGTTGTGTCTTGGCTTAGGCCTCCATAGTGGGTCAGTCCGGCCTAAGCAAGCCAAGGCATCTGCATCACTCCCATTCTTATTGGAAACTAGCCTATTACCTATTATAAGAAAATATGAAAGAAATAAATTTAAATTAGTAAATAAGATAACCAAATTGATTCCTTGCGAAGCAAGGATCCAACAGTTGCTAATTAGCCTTCAAATTGATCTCATATAGCTGGTCGTGGGGCCCATAAAATCTAGAAATTCCTAAAAATCATCTCACCCAAGGAAGAGGCATTTGAGAGTCTTGGGATCGAGTTTGGTGCGGGAGGATTTGTTAACATGCACATAACAAACACAACCAAACACCCTTGGAGGAAGAGTGAAAGCATAATACTAGGGAGACAAGAGTGCAATTGGGTTTTGAGACCAAAGAATTTTTATAGGCATGCGATTGATGAAGAAAGCCGTAGCAAGAACAAATTCAGACCAAAAGGTCTTAGGAACATGCATACTAAATAAAAGACTTCTACTAACTTCTAATAAATGGCGATTTTCCCTCTCAGCTACCCTGTTCTGTTGGGGGGTATCAACACAAGTAAACTGATGGATAATGCCATTGTCAGTAAAGAAAAGTCTTATAGACCACCATACATGTACTCTCCCCTTTATCAGACTGGACTATTTTGATCCTGGTTTCAAACTGGGTATGGACCATTTTGTAGAAGTTTTTGAAGGCATCATAAACATCATTCTTATGTTTCATAAGAATGGTCCAAGTACAACGAGAAAAATCATCAACAAAAGAAACAAAATAAAGATGGCCAAAGAAGGAGGTAATGGGACAAGGTCCCCAAACATCAGTATGCACAATGTGGAAAGGAACAATCTGTAGGGATAAGATGAATGACAATGCTTAGCAAAAGTATTTGGTTCACAATGAAATAAATGACAAGAAGAAAAAGATGTAAACAAGTGAGGTAATTGTTTCCTCATAACAACAAAAGAGGGATGTCCCAAACGCTGATGCCAAAGCATCATAGAGTCTATAGAACTAGCATCACTATGTCCACATGCATAGGATTGTGGTGTAGTAAAAAATGTAACTACGAGTCTGCGACTCAAGGCGATATAGGTTGGCCTCCTCACGTCCACCGCTAATAATCCTATTCACTATTTTAGTTAAAGTGCTCACAGACAATAGATTCAAGGTAAGGTTAGGAACATGAAGGACAGAAGCAAGTGAAATGGAAGAGGTAATGGGGATACTGCCTTTACCAGAGATAGAGGAGAGGGTACCATTAGCTACCATGTTCTTATCCTTACCAGAACAAATGGAGTAAGAGTCATAGTAATGGGATGTACTAGTCATGTGGTCAGTGGTACCAGAGTCAATGACCCATGACATAGCTGTGGAAGGTGCAGAGGTGGTGACATGCATAGCGGAAGCTGAGGCAACCTGTGAGGTAGATGGCCTATCAAGTTGAGATATGAACCGACGAAGCATTGTAATATCATCCCTATAGAAGGAGCTGGTATCTGCCTGTGTGAGGCCTCTAATATCAGTCTCTGTCATAGTGGTATGGGCTATAGCCCCTCCTCTGTGGCCATCACATGTGCTAGTAGATCCACCACGTGTACTAAGACAACCATGAAGGACCCAGCACCTCTCTCGAGTGTGTCGAGGTTTCCCACAATGATCGCATTGTCGTTTATCTCTGTCATTTCAAGGGATGGCCCTTGGCCTCAACCGCCTCCACTCCATTCTTTGTGGATAGTGGAAGAAAGGGCAGAGCGCTCAAGTGAAGGTGTAGATTCTATGGCAACCTCCTTGTCTCCTTGCTTAGGAGGTAGCTACACACCTTATGAAGGGATGGAGGAGATGACCAGCCCAAAATCTGAATCCTGATTTGCTTGTAGTCTAAATTCAGCCCATATAGAAGAATCAGAATACATTATTTTTCAAGAGATTTATAGACCTTGGCTTCATCATCGGGATTGGTCAACTGAAGATCTCGGTAATGATCATACTCCTCCTAGAGTCCTATAATAGTGTTATAGCAGTTAGAAATGGACTTGGTCCCCTACTTCATGGAGAGAGCCTGCTGAAGGAGCTGGTAGACCTTCACAGAATCACCTACCCTATCATAGGTCTTAGAGACACTATCCTAAATATCCTTAGCAGTTTCCTTCCTTATAAATCTCCTACATATCTCAGATTTCATGGAGAAAAGTAGCAAAGTCATAATAGTAGAGTTTGCAGTTTCCCATTTTGATACCCTAGGTCTGCAACAATGGGATCCTTGATAGCGTAGTAATATACCCTAGCTTCCCTCTACTCCGCAGGGATAGTTTCACAGAATGTGACCAATCCAAGTAGTTGGTACTATTCAACTTCACAAGAGAAATCTAAGTATTAGGATTGTCAAAGATAATTGAACTGGGGTTGGTACTACTCGACCCACCCGATGTAGCTTCCGTAGGTTCCATGAGATTAGACATAATTAAAAAACAATCCGAATGGAGATCCAAACCAAAGGGAACACAAGCCTAAAAAATCTGCTTCTCGGGACCCCAAAAAAATCCAACAGGCTAATGGAGCATGAAATCTTGATACAACATCAATAAAGCTCACTTCTAACCATGAGGCTTCATCCCAACAACATAAACAAACATTATAGAGCCAAGTACACCCATCACAAGCAACCAAATCACATAGTTCTTACCATTATAGACAAAAAAGTTTTAGAGGGGTCAAAGGATAGCCTTGGCGACTCTATCCAGCTTAGCCACTAGCCCAACCGAAATTTGAGGAGAGAGAAAAGGAGGTCGATTCCCAGGCTGGCGGTAAAGCTGGAATGACTTCTACTCTCTATATGGGCTTCAAACGGCCCTTGTAGACCTTCAATCACTCTCCAAGAGCCTTCAACTTGCTTATAGAACACCATTAAGTCTTCTTTTTGATTCTTTTACATAATATAGCCTCTATTGAACCCTAGAAAGCAGAAAAAGGGTCTAGTAGACTCTCTAAGAATGAGTAGGAGGAACCTTCGTCAACTCTCAAACCCCTTTACCTCTGATACCAAGTTGGAAGTTAGGATATTAGGGTTAGAGAGGAAGAAGATGAAGAGAAGAGAGGTAGGGAGAAGGAGAGAAGAGAGTAATAGAAAGGAGCACAACGTGATTGAGTTCCTTCCTCATCTCACCTATATTAGATTCAATCAATACTTTAGGGCATATTCCTCCCTGAGGGAGGTGAAAGAGAAATAAAAGAAAATATATAGAAGGACAACTTAACATAAGACAGCTCCTTAAGTACCCCTATTACATACATTCTAACACTAATTCCATTCGGTTACAATGAAACTTACCAATATGGAGAGAAGAATCCTTATTTGAGGGAAATGGAAGCCTATAGAAAAATTTAATCCCCTAAAATTTCGGATCCTAAAGGTCTAGTTTAACAGAACTTAAAATAATATCCCCCTCCCCCTCAAAATAAAATAAAATAAAAAATCAAAATAATAGGATCTACCAAGAAATTTGGTAACTTCTTATTCTAGTGAGAATTTAATTTTTCCAATCAAAGATTTTGTTAAATATCGTTTTTAATTAGGAAAAAAATTTGCAACTTAGGTGTATCCCATGGAAAAATGATTGAAAGGCAGCGTGCCCCTACCCCTACCACCAGACACAGAGGAGTGCAAAATGATTGCCCCACCCCCCCCCATGAAATGTGAAATCCTGCCCTTATGTTTCTACTCGTGCTCCCATTGACCCCCTCGCTGGCATAGGGAGCACCTGCCTTTCAAGCAACAGGGAATCCTCTCACTAATAATTTACATTACCACACTCTAGAGAATGCCACTATTAACAACACCCTTACATAACTGACAATTATGCTTGGACCCTTTACAGTTAATCTCTGCTAGGGAATATACCTTAAGTGTTGATATCAACTGGTTTATTTTCTTTTAAATACCAAAATACCCTCATAAAATCTAAAGTACCTGATATACCCTTTTCTTGACCCCATCGTCACATGCCCTCCATCATCTCCGTCCGCAAACCGTGAAGAGTAGGGGTTTATCTCTCTCTCTCTCTCTCTCTCTCTCTCTATTCAATAAAGAAAAAAAAAGCAACCGCCGACCTCTCACTTTATCGTCTTTAGGTCATTGAAGCTGTTCGATTGTATGGGATGAATTACAATCATCTTTTGGGTGTAGTCTATGCTTTTAACCTCCAACCTCTATGGATCATCCGTAGAATTGATAACTGGTGCTGAGTTAACATAGTTGATGATGCTGAACCTTCCTTTTTGGGGGGTTTGGAGAAGGGGTAACTAATGCTCAATTCCCCACAGTTGGAGTGGAAGGGAGCAAAGCGTTGTATCAAGTTTTCATATTCAACTTATCCGAATGAAAGCTTCTTTTTCCGCTAAGAGATCCAAAAATTGAATTAAAAGAATAAAAGATATAGTACAAAGAGACAAACTCAAAATAAAGGAAGATAATCTGAAGACTTAACCCCCACCTTTGGCATTGCCATCAGAAGGGGAAAGCCAACAAGAGAATCAACCCAAAGAGATTACAGGAATCTATAGCAAGGACACATATTTGCATCCAACTCAAGGTCCAAAATCGTCAAAGGCGGGAATCATCAGGGTAGGCAATTGAGATCCCAATCTCTGTTGGGACTCCCCCTCTTGCTATTTTCACTTTCTAAAACAGGAACAAGTAAATTACAGTGTCCAGGCTTGTCCATGGGCTCACTTTATGGTCCATGGGCTCTATGGAGAGGATCCGGATCTGTCATGACAGCAAACGCATTACCTGCAGTCAAAGAGGCCAGAGGTCGGATCAACCGGAACTTCAGTCTAGATCAGGTCAGGTTTATGATCTTTTTCAGTGTATGGTCTATCACCATAGCTCGTTTAGTCTACATAAATTTACAACTAACCCTACATCCCCTTGATGAAACATAAAGCCAACCTGATGCTCTGAACAACTGATCTACCAATTCATCTGCCTGCCTCTGAAGTATCAAGTCTTGCAGCTGAGTTCGTTAAGTAATCTGCAATGGTGTTTGCCTCACGAAAACAGTGAAAGCTGATGACACAAGTATGAAGAAGAAAGGTAAAGAAAAAACAAAGGATGATGCATGGGAAGACAATGAGCGAGAGGCCATCCTACATAATACTACTGGTTTGTTTACAAATAAAAATTGTAATTGTAGCTACTAAAAGCTACAAGAGAGGTTTTCAGTGATTAACTCATCCCACAATTTCCTCCTCCTGTAATGTTGTTGTTAACATCTAGTATTATAATCGCCACTGCCAGGATGAGGAACCGGTTGACTGGTACCAATCACAATCTGGGGTTGTGCCCAAAACTAAATGCCATTTGATTATATCCGACCTGAAATCGACATGAATGATCAAGGGGCATCCAAGCAAACAGAAGTTTCCACCACCAATTTCTCTCTTTAAAAAGCGTCTCGCCCCCTTCTCTTAATTTTTTCGGCTACAAACCACGACAAGGATGGAGCACGCTTGGCGGTTGCGCAGGAATGGAGAAGGGATTCACGTCCTCTGTTTTCCTCGGTGTAGGTGAGGGAGGGGTTAGTGTAAAATGGGATTGGGTTTATGTGTTTTAGTCAAAAAGGGTAAAACCGTCAGTTCAAATCTTCACTTAACATAGACTAACGATAAGGAGTCCGAGCATAATTATCAGTTATGTAAGGGGTTTTGTTAATAGTGGCATTCTCTAGGGGGTGGCATTGTAAAATTCCCTTTTTTAATATGAAAATGGTGTATTCTTATTTTTGGTAAACATAAAAGGTGTATTCTAAAGAGCCACATATTAAACACATATGATACAGATGTCAGGAATAACGTTGCTTTTATAATTATGAAGAAAAAATATCAGAACAAAAAACTGAAAAACGCTGAAGTCCCCAAATCTAGACCGAACAACCTCTCAGTTTTTCGGTTTTCTGGTTATGGAACCCTATCCTCTGCCCCCCTTCTTCTCCATCTCTTTTCCCAATCGAGAGCAGTGGCTGCTGGTGGGTTCCCAATCGAGTGCTGTCTCCATTTCCAAAGGGTATTGATTGCCCCCTTCTCTCTATTCCCAGTTGATAGCAGCGGTGAGCCTCCATTCCTTGATTGCAGGGGCAGTCAGCGAATCTCTTCTCGGTAAGTCTCTTCCTTTTCTTTGGTGAGTTCGTTCCTTCGAGTCTCTTCTCAGCAAGTCCCTTTAATGCAGGAGTAGATTACAAGAAACTACCCAAGCAGTTTATAACCCCAAACAACACAAATAGGAGCAGGGAACAAAGAAATAAGACCATCAAATAAACCTCCAAGGATACAATACCTATACAGGAGCAAAACCAGCCCAAAACCCAACCCGATAGGAGAGAGAAAGACTTGCTATAGAGCTGGAGAGAGAGGTGCGGCCAGGCCTGTAGGGCTCTAATTGAGCTGCAAATTTGATCGATTGTAGGGCCCACCAAGGGTACAAAAACCCCCAAATATGAAGAGCTTCTGACGGCTGGTTATGGAGTTATGAAGGTTCTTGATTTCTGACCTAGGAGAGAAAATCAAGAACTACAGAAAAACCAGAAGTGAACAGCGGCTGATGGCTTCCCAACAGAGATCGAGTGGCCCTCTTGAAGAGTTGAACCAGTCCTTAAAAAGCCTTGCAGATCAGACCTCAGAGTTGGCCAAAAGAAGAGATCGATTGGTTCAAGAATGGGCAGTTCTTGATGATCGATCTTGCAAGGACAGGTCCGAATTCTCTGCGATTAATAGCTGCTGTAATCAGTGAACAGAAACAGAATTTTAACTGCAGAAAATGAGAGAGGTAAGGGAATGTGGGGGTGGAGTGGCTGTCTCGGCCAGGGCTTCTCACCCACAACTATCCCAGTTGTTCTAACATAATGACTGCAATTTTCTTTATTCAAATATAAAATTATGAGTACATATGCTCCTTTATTTATAGAGGGCAGAATAACAATCAAACTACTATTAGGAGCTAGTTTCCCAATAGGACTAGACGCTCCTACTTTAACTAGGAGCTAGTTTCCTAATAGGACTAGACACTCCTACTACAACTAGGAATTCAAAATTGGACTGGGAATAATAAACCTATGTGGAAAAGAAAGAGTCCTAAGACAATTGGGACTCGACATACCACTTACTCAACTATTGGGCCCACCAATTAATTAAAACAACTACCAATTATTCCCTTAGCCGATGGGCCCAATTAGCCCTTATTTGTACTTAGCCACTCAGGTGGACCAAGTAGGGGTTCGGCTGGCTTCTTGGCTGGACCCTAGCCACTTAGGTGGACTAAGGATGGACCCTTCTTCCTCTCATATTTCCTTCCATAATGTGCATCTACATCAGCTCCCCCTTTCTTAGAATCATTCAACTTCAATGAATGGGTAAGGGACATGTAGTGCTCATAGAGGTCCATGTCAAGGCGTTGAAAGTCATCGGCATGGATCCAAGTACAATCCTCTCGTGGTCGACCTTTCCATTTGATGTGGAAGGAGTAGTACCCTTTGCCCCCACGAACAGTGGTGAACTTGTTGTCGAGAACATCTTCGATGACATCATTTTTAGGGTTTGCAAATTGAGAAAGTTTGAGGGTGTGTTCAGTATCACCGTCATCAGAATGGTGTTCCAAATATATCGTCAGATCAGCTACATTGAAGACATTGTTGATCTTCAGAGTAGGAGGTAGCTCTAGCATGTAAGCATTAGTGCCAATGCGCTTCAAGACCTTGTAGGGACCCATGTTCTGAGGATGGAGCTTGTGCACTGTATCAGGAGGAAACCTCTTAGGTGGAATTCGAACCTTTACCATATCACCAAGTTGAAATTCCATGTAGCGATGATGTCGATTGGCAGTTGCTTGGTATCCGTCATTGCTAGCAGTGATGCAACGACGAACATCAGCATGTACCTCCGTGATGTGTCTAAGGAACTTATCGGCTTCCACACTAATACGGGCCTGAGGTGGCAAAGGTACCAAGTCAACCGGTCGTTGAGGCTGCAGTCTAAGGACAATCTCAAATGGTGTACGACCTGTGGTGCGGTTGACGCAACTATTATAAGCGAATTCAGCAATGTCCAATATAGATGGCCAAGTCTTTTCTTAGTCTCGCACTAGACATCGGAGTAAGTTGCCAAGACTTACTTCACCACTTGGTCTCCGTGCATGCGAGGATGGAATGCGTGGAGAACTTGAGTTTAGTATTGTTTTCAGCCATAGGGTCTTCCGGAAGTAGCTCATGAACTTGACATCCCTACCTGAAACAATTGTCTGCGGTAGACCATGTATGCGCACTATCTCTTTGAAAAAGAGTTTGGCCAAGTGACTTGCATCAAGAGTCTTCTTGCGTGGGATAAAGTGTGCCATCTTGGAGAAACGATCTACTACCACAAATATGGAATCATACCTTTCCTGTGTAGGTGGTAAACCTAGGACAAAGTCCATGCTTATGTCTTGCCAAGGTGCGTGTGGAACGGGCAGCAGTGTGTACAATCCTGTATTCTTCTTTTCTCCTTTGGCAAGTTGACAAGTGCGGCATCTCTGTATCACATGTTGCACATCCTTTAAGAGTTGAGGCCAAAAGTATAAGTCTTTCATCATGGAGTATGTTTTTTTCTTGCTAAAGTGTCCACCCATTCTTCCTCTATGTAGCTCTCGAATCAAGTGATGTCTCAAAGAGGTGTTTGGGATGCAGAGGCGAGTGCCTTTGAAAAGATACCCATCATGTATAGCAAATTTGTCATCCCGTCCTCCTCCTTGTAGCTTGTTGAATACTTCTGAAAAATCAGCATCACTAATGTACTCCTCTTTGATGTGTTCTACTCCTGCACTTTGTACTGTGAAGGTGTTCATCATCATCACCTTTCGACTAAGTGCATCAGCCACTTGATTCTCCTTCACAGCTTTGTACTTGAGAGCAAATACGTATCCTTGCAAGTATGAGATCCATTTAGCGTGCCGATCACTAATGGTCTTTTGTGAGTGCAAGTATTTGAGTGCTTCATAATCCGAATAGAGCACGAACTCTCTACCAATTAAGTAATGCCTCCAATGCTTGAGGATTTGAACAACGACATAGAGTTCTAAATTATAAGTAGAATACCTTCTTTTTGCATCATTCAACTTTTCACTGTAGAAGGCAATCGGATGGCCCTCTTGCATAAGCACTCCTCCTATCCCAACATGGGATGCATCAGTAGCCACTTCAAACATAAGATCAAAATTGGGTAGTCTAAGCACTGGTGCTTCTGTCATCTTTTGGTTGATCAAGTTGAAAGCTTTAGTGGTTGCCGGAGTCCATTGAAATGGGACTTTTCCCCCTTTTGTGCATTCTGTAATTGGGGCTACAACGGCACTAAAATTCTGGATGAATTGTCGGTAAAATGAAGCAAGACCGTGAAAGCTATGAACCTCGGTCAAGGTCTTTGGGATAGGCTAATCAGTGACACTTTTTACCTTCTCCGGATCAGCTTCTATGCCTTATGAAGACATAATAAAACCAAGGAAGATGACCTTGGGCAGCATAAAGGAACATTTCTTCAAGTTGATGTACAACTTTTCTGCCCGTAGTACTCTCATGACACGTCTCAGATGCTCCAAGTGTTCATTTTGTGCTTTGTTGTATATTAGTTTGTCATCAAAATACACTACGAGAAATTTTTCGATAAAGGGTCGTAGTACGTGTGTCATCACCCTCATAAAAGTGCTAGGTGCATTGGTGAGGCCAAAAGGTATAACCTTCCACTCATACAGGCCTTCTTTTGTTTTGAAGGCTGTTTTCCATTCATCCCCTGGACGGATTCGAATTTGATGGTAGCCACTCCGTAGATCAATCTTTGAAAAGATGGAAGCTCCTGTCAACATGTCAAGCATATCATCCAAACGAGGAATAAGAAATTTGTACTTTACCGTGATTTTGTTAATGGCCCGGCTGTCAATGCACATACGCCATGATCTGTCTTTCTTTGGTGTCAATAGGGCTGGTACTGCACATGGACTCATGCTCTCAACCAAAAACCCTTTCTTTAATAAATCATCCACTTGTCTCTTGAGTTCGGCATGCTCTATAGGACTGAGACGGTAAGTGGGTAGATTAGGGAGTACTAACCCAGGCACAAGGTCAATGGTATGCTGAATATCCCTCATCGGTAGTAGTTTATCAGGCAATTCCTCTAGCACCAAATCTGAAAAATCAGCAAGTAATTGTTTGATTTGTGGGGGATGTTTTACCTCTATCACTGGTTCAACAACCTTTGTAATAAGAGCTATGATTAGGCCGGTTTCTTCACTAATGGTTAGGAATTCTCTATGGGGCAGCACACATGGCTTGTTGTCCACAGTGTTCTTCTTGCTGAAATTTTCTTTGCATGGTTGCTTCTTTTGCTTAGTGGTTGTTTAGGAAGAGGTCTTAGCAACATTCTTTAAAACATGTTGTCTCCTTAGTTGGGCAGCCCTTAACTTGTCTTTTACCTGAGGTATGTTGAGTGGGTTTAGAATGAATGGTTTGCCTTTGTGATCAAAGATGCATTGGTTCTTAGTACCTCCACTAGCACATTGTTGTCATTATAACCAAGGCCTTCCAAGTAGTACATTAGTGAGGACCATGGGGATGACATCACACCATACACTTTCTTCATAATCTGAGACCTTCAATGGGATTGAACACTGTTGAGTTACAGCCATGGTGTTGTTGTCTAGAAGAGATACCTTGTATGGCTCTGGATGGGATTCAGTCTTAAGTAATGACAAAGGCCTGAGATACCACATTCACACAACTTCCACTATCCACAATCACTTGAGCTTGGTGAGGTCCACTAAACATTAAGGTGTAGAAGATATTGTGCCTCCTCTAGTCTTCACCCTTAGTTTCAGACACTAGGATTCTTGCAACCACATTGACATAAGCATGAGGATCATCATTCTCTGGTGCAAGCTCATCTTCCAGTTCATCCTCCTCTCCTTCAACTGCAACATTAACAGTCCAATCATCATCCTGAGGTTCGTGGATTTGTAAATCCGGATTGGATTCGATGGCACTGATGATAGAGTTGGATCGTCCCCGTTTGGGGCAGAATTTTGCCATGTGTCCTATCTTTCCACAACTGTAGCATGTCATAGATCCACTCTCCCTTCCCATTGGAGCCTTCCCCTTATCTTGTGTATCTTGTGGAGCTCAGGTAGGAAATCCAGTGGGTTTGGTTGGTACATAAGGCTTTTTGTTGTCAGTTGGCTGGATGTACCTTCTAGAGGTTGTTATGATCAGATCCTCTGCTTCTAGTGATTTGTCAAAACAAGTACTTAAGGAGGGTATCTCAATCACACCAAGCTTTTCATGAATATCATACCTTAACCCCAGTTTGAAACGGGATATGAGCAGTTCTTCATCTTCTTTATGGGCACCTATTCGTGAAAGCAGTTCATTAAAACGATCAATATAATCTCCTACAGTCATGGTACCTTGCCTGAGAGTATTCAGTATGCCGTAGAATGCCGTAGAGCTGACATCGGTAGGTGGGTGGTAAGAATCTATCGTTAAGGATAAATTTCAAGTCTTCCCAATTGTGAGGCATCTGACGATTGCGGATCAGCCTATTCTCTTCATTCCTCCACCAACCCTTAGCTCCACCAGTTAACTTAGTGACAACTAATTGGACTTTCATTTCTTCAGGCATATGGTACCACCGGAAATAGTCATCAAAGGAAGTTACCCAGTCCTGGTAGTAGAGGGGATCGTGCCTCCCATTGTACTCTTTAAATTCTAACTTGACCTTGTACGTATCGTCAGAATGATAAAGCTGATTGTCATACTCATCATACTCATCATTCTGAGCTGGGACATTTCTTCTAGGTTGTATAGTGACTCTTCTGGGAACATTACCAATGCAATTAACAACAGGTTGAACATTAGTTTGGGCAACAGTTGGTTGGGTGTTAGAGTGGGCAGCAATACTCTCTTTTAGGTCAGCCAACTGTTGGTCATGTCCATCCAACCTCGTAGACAAGGCTTGGATTGCTTTCATCACATCTTGAAGGGTGGGTTGGGGTTCTTCTGTCTGAGCCATAGCTTTGATACCACTTAATGCAGGAGTAGATTACAAGAAACTACCCCAGCAGTTTATAACCCTAAACAATACAAATAGGAGCAGGAAGCAAAGAAATATGGCCATCAAATAAACCTCCAAGGATACAATACCCATACAGGAGCAAAATTAGCCCAAAACCCAACCCAATAGGAGAGAGAAAGACTTGCTATAGAGCTGGAGAGAGAGAGATGCGGCCAGGCCTGTAGGGCTCTAATTGAGCTGCAAATTTGATCAATTGTAAGGCCCACCAAGGGTACAAAAACCCCCAAATATGAAGAGCTTCTGACGGCTGATTATGGAGTTATGAAGGTTCTTGATTTCTGACCTAGGAGAGAGAAAATCAAGAACTGCGAAAAACCAGAAGTGAACAGCGGCTGATGGCTTCCCAACAGAGATTGAGTGGCCCTCTTGAAGAGTTGAACCAGTCCTTAAAAAGCCTTGCAAATCAGACCTCAGAGTTGGCCAAAAGAAGAGATCGATTGGTTCAAGAATGGGCAGTTCTTGATGATCGATCTTGCAAGGACAGGTCCGAATTCTCTGCGATTAATAGCTGCTGTAATCAGTGAACAGAAACAGAATTTTAACTGCAGAAAATGAGAGAGGTAAGGGAATGTGGGGGTGGAGTGGCTGTCTCGGCCAGGGCTTCTCACCCACAACTATCCCAGTTGTTCTAACATAATGACTGCAATTTTCTTTATTCAAATATCAAATTATGAGTACATAGGCTCCTCTATTTATAAAGGGCAGAATAACAATCAAACTACTACTAGGAGCTAGTTTCCCAATAGGACTAGACACTCCTACTTTAACTAGGTGCTAGTTTCCTAATAGGACTAGACACTCCTACTACAACTAGGAATTCAAAATTGGACTAGGAATAATAAACCTATGTGGAAAACAAATAGAGTCCTAAGACAATTGGGACTCGACATACCACTTACTCAACTCGATGGGCCCAATGGCCCACCAATTAATTAAAACTACTAATTATTCCCCTAGCCGATGGGCTCAATTAGCCTTTATTTGTACTTAGCCACTCAGGTGGACCAAGTAGGGGTTCGGCTGGCTTCTTGGTTGGACCCTAGCCACTCAGGTGGACTAAGGCTGGACCCTTCTTCTTCTCATATTTCCTTCCATAATGTGCATCTACGTCACCCTTCCTCTTATCCGGCGAGTTTGTTCTGCCATTAAGAAGTAGCTAGAGACCAAATGATGAAATAGTATTACACAAACCATAAAACTCTCCCATTACAGCCGCATGAAGAAATGTAGAGCCAATATCAATATTTCTTCTCAATCCGAGGGTCATCATCCTTGCTAGTTTTCATGGCTGGGACCCTTAACATTGCCTTCTGTCCACAATCTTCTGCCCAATAGGTGCATCTCTCCCATGGAATTGCCGTCATGGCGGACAAGGCTCTCCTCCTTCTGAATCATTAAATCAGCCATCTCTAAAAGTACCAATGCTGGCTGCTTCATGTAGTGCTATATTGCCATTGAAGTTTTTTCGTCTTTAGGTTGTTATGAGGAACAACAAAAAGGACATTCAATGGCAATTTACTCAGCTGGTGCTGAAATATTAAATCTATTTGGCTGCTGCTGCTTGTTTTTTTTTTCCTTATAAAATTTTTGGTGCTTGTTTTGAAATATCATTAATTTGTAATTCTGTATCCTTATACATCTCCCCTTTTACCAAATGACCCTCTCTTTTACCAATCCTCTAAAATTTTGGCTGCTGTTTCTGCAAAAGCATATATTTGTAATTCTGTATACTTAATCCTTATGCATCTCTCCCTAATCATCGATAACAACTACAAACTCAGCCTATATCCCAACTTAATGGGGTCGGCTACATGGATACAAAACAAAGTAGACAAAGTCCAAAAAGAAAAAGGGGGGAAGGAAGAGATGGAAAGAAGAGAGATGGGAAAGAAAGATGAGGGTAGGAAGATGAGAATGAGAGGAAAGAGGCACAACCCAACAAGTTAGGAAGATCTCAGTTAATTGGGGTAGGCTATGTGGATCATTGCCCTCCAATAGGCTCTATCCGAGGTCATACCGTTAGAGATATTAGTTTGCTCTAAGGGTAGTTTGGGAACTAGTCATGTTATATTTTAATTTTTTACCTCTAGGGAGGTGTGTGTAATTACTTGTAATATATTAGTGAAGTAATATATTTGTGTTAGAGAGATTTTACTCTCTACACACGATTCCACCATTCCATCTTATCTCCTTCTTCCTCTTCTTCTTTTCCAACTCTCATCTCATTGTTCTTCTCCCATCCTTGTATTCTAACTCATACTTGGGGCAAGACCGAGACTATGCATGTCATTTCTCACTGCTTCTTCTATGGTCATTTTAGACCTACCTCTAGCGCTTTTGGCTCCTTCAATTTGAATCCGATCACTTTTCCTTACTGGGGCATCCTCAAGCCTCCTTTGAACATGGTCATACCACTTCAAACGACTTTTTCGGAGTTTGTTGTCGATTAGGGAAACTCCCAAATTAGCTCTAATATGTTCATTCCTTACTTTATCCTTCCTAGTTTTCCCACACATCTATCTGAACATCCTCATCTCGACTACGCATAGTTTCTCTATAAGACTCTTTTTAACTTACTCCACCCCATATATACATTTTTTTTTTTAAATTATATATAGATATTATTCTGTGGGATTTTCATGGTTCTATAACCCATCATGTGTTGCTTTTTATGTTTGATGAGATTATTTCATTGTCTCATTGATACTTCGATGTGTCAAATTTTAATCTTATGGGATGTAATAGGGGATTAAGTATTCAGCTATTCTATTGTGTTTATTTCAGTAGTGAGGCTTCTTTTTGTTAAATTATTTTTTTGTTTATCAGGTGGTGCACATATCTGATGCATAGTGAATATATGCCCGGATTTTATAGAAAAACTTTATTAAACACGTACAGCATCATTTCCATACACACTTTTGTGCCGGATTTTTTAAGAGTGTTATTGCCATCTAGTCCATTTTATAGCTGTACGTATCTGTACCCTTTTTTGCCGTAACATACTATGGTCTATCCTGAAATTATACTTTCATGTGCTTGATACAGGTTCCCCACACCCGTCCCCCCCAAACACCTCACCTCACCCAGCCCCCCCCCCCCCAAAAAAAAAAAAAAAAAAAAGAACACTAAAAGGACTCCAATTCTAGATGGAGGGTATGGTTTGGAGAGAGTGAAGGTCTGTCACTACTAGATCAACAATTGTCAAACATTGAAGCACGTGTAGAAAGAATATGTGTACCAAGGAAAAAATCAAAAGTAGAAATAAATGATATACAGAAAGAAAATTTGCCCATCGAAGCATGGTTATCATCAACCACATGCAAAATCCTCGAAGGAGGGGGGTGATCAAGGTCAAAATGACATCCCATAAATCCTTGCAGTCCAAAAAGTTCCAGGCTCTAAAAAGGTTAGGGCTAATGTCAAGGAGAAGACTCTTATGCACTACTAATTTTCCTGTAATAGGCAGACTAGAACTTATGCTTCCTTGATTTTCCAGCCAAATCCATCATCTTGCTGTATAGTTGTAGCTTAAAAGAGTTTTTCTCCCAAGATCAATTGCAAATATTCTAGCACTCCTAAAATCAGGATTGCAACACCTAGTCGCGCAAACTCCAGAGCCCAATCAGGCTTGCAGAACATCCCTATTTTTTGTAGAAGACAAAAATTCATTAAAAACTTCCTGAGCTATGGCGACATCAGGTTCCTGATTTAACTGGGGATGTTCAAATATAACTTCATTCAGGGTTTTCGAGATATACAAACAAATGTTAGCGCAACCACCATTGGAACGACATGGTCTATCTGTAATAGATCTTGGAAGGTTACTCCATACCCAATGAACCCACTCAACAAAAGTGGCACAATTAATGAAAGAGCTTGACTAGCACAGGCTGAAGAAAACTAGATACTCTTTGCCAAAGAAAATGGTATACACCAGAGTTTCAGGACCATCTGGACATTAAGGAAATGCCATTTAATTCCAAGTTCCTAGATAGAAAGGCATCTTTGAATTGTAATTGCTTCTGCTCAGCATAAAAAGGACTTAATGTTTTGGCTCTGCACTAAAGGTCCAAATTTAATTCCAGACCTAGCATGGAAAATTATGATCTAAAGAGGCAGTTAGATGACCAGCACTGGTACAGGATAGGCAGAGTTTACTAAGATCTTCTCTTGTTTATTGAATTTTCCGACAATCTGGTCTGTTGCTCCAGAGGAAATGATTAGTTTCAAACAAATGGAATCAACAATATCTTGAGGAAAGCTTCTGAATAATATATTACAACCATCTCTTGCACAGTTCCTTAATTCACAGTTTGGAGGTTTAATAGCTCAACTTGAGTGTTGAACCCAGAATAATCCTAGATGTTCGCGTCTTCCCCATTTCCCTTAACATTAGAGAGCCCCTATTCAGAATATATTGGCCTTTAACGATATCGTTCCAGCTACAAGAACTATTCTTTTTTAACAGTGGCTGTCATGAATCACCATCTGGAAAGGATTTTCCTATTAAACACCTTAGCCATGCAGCATTAATATTCATGACAATTCTCCATCCTCATCGAACAGGTAGAGTGAGATCAAAACATTCTATATAAAAGAAATGAAGGCCACCAACCTTTTTTGTTGGGTTTTCTATTGTGAAGGGCCAATTCTATAAGCCCAAGTACGAGGGATTGGAGTCCTACACGGGTTGGGTGTTAGATTCTGATTTCTGTTTTCAGTTTTCTAGAAGATTTGGTTTAGATTCGATCCATATTGAATTACTAATTTTGATTGTTTTTGTTTTGTTAAAGAATTGCTTAATATGATTTTAGAAACTCTAGAATCTCAAGAAAGTTCCGATCTTCAAATTCTTTGATTCTCAAGTTTAGAAACTTTCCAAAATTTCTAATTTGTGAGTTGTGTTAATAATAGAAGTTGGGGGGGTGGGAGGAGGGAGCTAATAATAAATTAGTGGTCTGATTTATTATATAATGCAATGATTTGATTAATGAAAAGTTTGGCTTCAGCCCTTAGTTCTGTGGTGATTCAATAGGTTTCTGATCGTGATTTCAGCAAACCTAATGCAGGAGTAGATTACAAGAAACTACCCCAGCAGTTTATAACCCCAAACAATACAAATAGGAGCAGGAAATAAAGAAATAAGACCATCAAATAAACCCCTAATGATACAATACCAATGCAGGAGCAAAACCAGCCCAAAACCAACTCGATAGGAGAGAGAAAGACCTGCTATAGAGCTGGAGAGAGAGAGGTGTGGCTAGGTCTGCAGGAGTCCGATTGAGTTGCACTCGTGGGAGTAGATAGTCCCTAGGGAGGATACAAAACCCCCAAAGTTGAGAGGATTCTGACGGCTGGTTGTGAAGTCACAAGCTTTCTTGATTTTCTGACCTAGGAGAAACAATCGTAGGCTTCAGGAGAGAGAATCAATTCTGGTTTGTAACTTGGACAGATTTGAACTTCTGAATACTCACAACAGTCGTATACTTCAACAACAGTAACTTTAGGATAAAATAGAAAGCTTTAGACAAGAAGAAACAATGGGAAAAGTGGGGGAGGAGCGGCTGTCTCAGCCTGGGCTTCTCACCCACAGCTATCCCAGCTGTTCTAAGCAATTGATTGCAATTATTCTTTATTCAAATATCAAATTATGAGTACATAGGCTCCTCTATTTATAGAGGGCAGAATAGCAATCAAACTACTACTAGTAGCTAGTTTCCCAATAGAACTAGACACTCCTACTTCAACTAGGAGCTAGTTTCCCAATAGGACTAGACACTCCTACTACAACTAGGAATTCAAAATTTGACTAGGAATAATAAACCTATGTGGAAAACAAATAGAGTCCTAAGACAATTTGGACTCGACATATCACTTACTCGACTCGATGGGCCCAATGGCCCACTAATTAATTAAAAACAACTACTAACTATTCCCCTAGCCGATGGGCCCAATTGGCCCTTATTTGTACTTTGCCACTCAGGTGGACCAAGTAGGGGTTCAGCTGGCTTCTTGGCTGGACCCTAGCCACTCAGGTGGACTAAGGTTGGACCCTTCTTCCTCTCATATTTCCTTCCATAATGTGCATCTACATCAAAACCCTTGGTGGTGATTCCAAGGTTGGGGTGCTAGTGGTGATTCTAGATCTGCAGATTAGGTGGTGATTCCTGATCATGTTCTCCTTTATTTTTTTTTCACAGTTGTATATCAGTTTCAGTTCATCAAGTTATTTGGATTCTTTTAATTTGGACCTATCTCTATATTGGTGATCCTGTCAGCTGTCACGAGATAATCTCCTATTGGCATATGCCGGTTCAAGGTTAGCATTGCATTAATTGGTATTAGAGCTAATTGAGGGATTGCAGAACCATTACTTTGAAAGTACGGTATCAATGGTTGCCAAATTACACTTCAGGTTGAAGGGAATGATCATGCAGTTTTGATTTCGGCTTCACTATAAAACTCACATTCGAGTTTCTTTTTTTTTTTAAGCTGGGGAGAGTTGTTGTCTTGATGAAGATTGAAGAATTCCACTAGAAAAAAGAAGAGAAAGAATAAGCCACATTTTAGAATGATTCAATTTTGATTAGACTCAGTTTTAAGCCCCAAATGGATTATATGGAGTTATGGACCATTGGCAAAGTATTTTTTGGTTTTTTTTTTTTTATTTATTTATTGTTAAGGGCCAACTATATGAGCCCAAGTATGAAGGATTTGAGTCCTACTCAGAATTGAATGTTAGATTCTAATTTATATTTTCAGTTTTCTGGAAGATTTAGTTTAGATTGGGTCCATATTGAGTTACTAATTGGATTGTATCTATTTTGTTAAAGAACTGGCGAGCATGGTTTTAGAAACTCTTAACAGCTCTAGAAAGTTTGTATTTTCTGATTCCTTGGTTCTCAGGTCTAGGAATTTTGGAAAGTATATAGTTTCTGAGTTGTTAACAATAGAAAGTTGAGGGTTTAATTAGCCTATAAATTTAGTGGCCTGCTATGTTTTTACTGCAAGGATTTGATTAAGAAAAGTTTGCCTTCAACCTTTGGTTCTTTCATCTCTGCTGATTCAGGATGCTCTCTGTTGTGGTGATTCAGTAGGTTCCTGATGGTGATTTCAAAAAATCCTTTGTGGTGATTCAAAGGTTAGGAGTACTGGTGGTAATTCCTGATCATAGTTGTATGTCAGTTTGAGTTCATCAAGTTACCTGGTTTCTTGCAATGGAGATCCTGTTGCAAGCTGATCTCCCACTGTTGTACATTGGTTTGAGGTTAGCACTGCATTATTACTCCATCTGATCCAGTGGATGCCTTTAACCTAGGGCAGAGTTGGTTGAGTTACATTATCCCTTAGACATTCTATACAGACGTAGCATAAAAAGGTTAGGCAAGGGCACTGATTTCATTAAACTTCCTTACCTGTGACTGATGAAGATTACTCTTTTGACCTTCAGTTTTAGTCAGAACTTCTTTTCAACTATTCTGGATTTTTTTTTTTTTGACTCACCAAAATCAGTTGGCCAAAATAAAATATCTTGGTATTCTTTGAATCTTCAAATAATCATTTTTTTTAATGATAATAGACTTGCTGATTTAAAATGTACTTGATAGTTTATCTAAGAGGTCCAGAAATTCTACACTCCCTAGTCTACCATTCACCTGCTGGTCACGTACATGCCTACCAATCAAATGAGCATAATAATTCTGAGTACTTGTAACCTTACAAATTGAAAACAAATCAAAAGACTTAAGCAGAGGAACAATATCAAATGTATTGGTAAATATTGTCCAAGGCCACTTGACTGTGGTTCACTGATCCCATTCGCTAACTGCTGTGAGTCTGTTTCTGTGGTGATTCTTCTTGCTCTTAGGTCTTTTCCTGCTCCTGCTCCTGCATAGAGTGCTTGAGCTTCTGTTCTGCTGAACCACAATCATGTATCCAAGATATTATCATTGTTAATAATTTTGCAGTGTAGTTGGGGTATTTCTGTACTTGTAGAATAGGTTTTATTTACTTTGTTTGTTCACATAAATAGTTACATTAGTGCAAGGATATACTTGTAACTAACATAGGTTTGCCATTATAAATGCAAGCTACTTCTGCCAATTGGAGTCACTAGCTATTCTCTCCAATCGGCAGTTACACTATTCTCTATTCTCCCTCTCTTGCTTCCTCCTCCTTTTCCTTATTCTTCTAGTATATACTGCCGGTTGGTCTAGGTCAAACTGCTGCAATCATTATTTTTTTGGGTGAATGCAATCATTATTATTATAAAGTATTACACAAGATTGCCTTCAATAAGCTTTTTTGATTGAGTCTCTCATCCTTGGCCCATTTCCTGCTAGTTTCCTTATCCTGTCCCAGATGCTCCACCATGGTGTTATGAATGTATACACGAAAATCATTTTGATATATTACCTGGAAGGAATTATTGACTCATTTTAAAAAGGGCACATTAACCCGTTTGTTAATATTTTTCGTCAAAGCATATTCTTCATCATGTCTTTATTGGACACAACACTATTTCTGGTATTCCATATGGAACAGCTGTTGATGCCAGGACAAGAACCATTTCCATATTATTAGATTTATTGAGTCTAATAAGAAAGTTAATCATACAAGGTGGAAAACAAATCTTGAGGAAATGAGTTCAGTCCTTAATCCTAGTTGTCCAGCAACCCAATCCTTTTGGTAAAGGGAGAAAGAGGAAAACATTCCTTGACGTCTCAGCAGAAGAGTTCCAACAACAACTAAACCTTTTCCCAACTGAATGGGATCGGCAACATGGATCAGTAAAAAAAAAAGAAGATAACAGAAAGGAGAGGGGGAAAAGAAAAAGAAAAGAAATGAAACAGCGTCAATGCAACACCTCCGGGCCATCCCACCTAAATGTAGTCGACAACATGGATCTTTGCCCTCCTCATAGTTTTGTTTGATGTCATACTAGTGTCAAGGCCTAGCTTCTGCATGTCTTTCCTTACCAACTCATCAATGGTCATTTTTAGGTCTGCCCTACCCTAGCTGTTTTAAAACCATCCCATTGGATCTGATCACTCCTTCGTACTGGAGCATCCAAAGGCTTCCTTTGATGGCCATACCACCATAAACGATATTCTCAAAGCTGGTCTTGAATCGGGGCCACACCCAACTCAGCTCTTACCTGTCATTTCTCACTCTTATCTCTCCTAGTTTTGCCGTACATCCATCTCAACATCTGCATCTCTTGATGCAGTTGGGCGATGGATCTAGAAAAGTTTAGTTTTGATTTGATTTCCTTTCGGTTTTAGAAACAATTTCTTTTGGTATTATTTAGCTTCTAATTTTAGATTAGTTTCCATTTTAAATTAGTTACCATTTTGATGCTTGAGTTTTCTTTTATAAGCCATGTAATACTCTAGTAACGAACAGATTTGAATGAATTTGAGAATTTATGTTTTGGTTGGAAACAATGGCTGTCATGGGTGGTTTCCCTTTCTCTCTTTTCTGAACTGTTTTCTTCTTCCCCTTCCCTGACTTTCTTTTCTTTTCCCTCTGTTCTTCTTCTCCTACTGTTCATCTTCTCTTTTCTTCTTCTTCTGTCCCCATTCACAGCTGCTGGTTCTCTTCCCATCTCTGCTGGACAGTAATACTAATCGCCGAAAGAAGCTTGTTACACCTTTGTCCATTACCGATTGACTCTGAGATTAGGGTCGAAGGTTGCTGCCTTGGAAGTGACTCAAGCCCTATAATAACAACTCCCAAGTCTTTCACAGCTGGTGAGGAATCAAACCTGCAGCAGAGTTGAAACCCTACCGCCAGGGTCTAATTCAGGCTCTTCTCGCAGCCTTCCAGCCTGCCATTCCAAGTTCTTGTCTTGATGGTTTGTTAGAGCACCTACCTGGGAATACTCGCTGGAAATTTCAGAGCAAACCTAGGCTGCTGAGGAACTTCTTCGACCTGAAGCTGTCCCACCTTTCCACCCCTGTTTTGGTCCTAGGAAGAAGATGAACTAATCGTGAGTTTATGGTGTTTATTCCCTCTTATCTTGATTTCCTATATTATCCTTATTTTTGCTTTAATTCTCTTATATCCCCTATTCTTATTTTACTTCCAAGTTGACCCCATCAAATATTCATTAATCCCCTTTAAGTCTTATCTCCCAAACAGCTCATTAATAATCTGGATATTTACAAGTCTGCCACTCCCTTTTCAAGTTCCATTTATTTATAATCCTACCATTGGTTATTGCTATTGTTTATTGAGTGTCCAAGTGGGCCCTAAGCGATCCGATTTCAGTCTTTGAATCCGGATTCGCATCATCTCTGCAACACCCAACTTATATGTGTTACTTTTCTTGACTGCCTAACATTCTCACAACACTCTAGATGCACTTCTCCATTGTATCCATCTTGCTTTAATTTTGTGAAAGGCTTCATCATTTATCTTGCCATCCTTATTAAAATTTGACCCCAAATATCTGATACAGTTATCTTGTGGACTCTCTCTCCTCAAAGTTACCCCACATCAGTATCAGTCCTTGGGTTACTAAAGTTACACTTAATATACTCTTATCATCGTTCTTCTTCTCTTAAGACCTCTTGATTCCAAGGTAGATCTCCATACCTCAAACTTATCATTAATCCCTAACATTGTTTCATCCACTGAAACGGTATCATCAGCAAAAAGCATACACCATGGAACTTTCCTTGAATGTTTTTGGTTAAATCATCCATGATAAGCGTAAATAGATAGGGACTTAAAGTGGATCCTCGATGTAACCCAATGGTAATTGGAAACTCACTACTATGACCTCCCACAAAACTCATACGAGTTAACATGCCCTCAAACTTGTCTTTAGTTATGTCCACATACATACTAGACATCCCTTTTCTTCTCCAATGCACGCCAGATTAGCTCTTTGGGGACTCTATCATAGGCCTTCTCTAGGTCGATGAAGACCATATGGAGATCCTTCTTGTTGGTTCCAGATTTTTCCATAAGCTTCTGTAGAAGGTATATAGCTTTATCGTGGATCTCTCAGGCATAAAACCAAATTGGTTTCTCGAGACCCTAGATTCTCTTCTTATATAGACTTCGATGACCTTCCATAATTTTATAGTATGACTCATAAGTTTTATCCCTTTATAGTTATTGTAGCTCTGTATATCGCCTTTATTTTTGTAGATTGGAACTACAATACTTTCCATTCATCAGGCATCTTTCTCATGTTCATAATCTTGTTAAACAACCTGGTTAGCCAGGCAACCCCACACACTCCCAAAGTCTTCCACACTTCGATTGGTAACTCAATTGGGCCTAGTGTCTTACCTACTTTCATCTTTCAGGATGTCATTAACCTCAGTCAGTCCTATCTTACAAACATATAAACATATCTCTGCTGCATGTTGTTATGATGTATACTCATTATTCCTCCATGTGTTGTCTCCATTTAGTAAGGCGCAAAAGTACTCAACCCATCTCCTGTTAATGTCGTCATACTTTTCAAAGTACTCTACCATCATCACCCTTAATGCATCGAACGTTATCAAAATCTTTGCTCTTTCTGTAATTTAGCTATCTTGTAAATATCTTTTTCCCCTTCCTTAGTGTTTAGATTGTTGTAAAAGTCCTCATATTTTTTTACCCGTGCTTTCCCCACATTTTTTTTTGGCCTCATTTCTAGCAGCCTTATATCTCTTTGATCTTCGGCCTCCTTAGTCCTTTGTCAACTCTTAAAAATGTCTTTCTAGAGCTTAAAGGCTGCTTGCACTTCCTCATCCCACCACCAAGTCTCTCTAGGGGATAGCTGAGTACCCTTTGACACCCTTAAAACCTCTTTAGCCAGCTCTCTCCAGCTATACCTTTGCAATCCTTACATAGCAATCTGTCAAACCTTCGAGTAAGGAAGAAATCGATTTGCTGGAATGTTTCCCACTTTTGTAGGTGATCAAATGTTCTTTTCTCTTAGCGAAGAAGGTGTTCACAATAGGTAGGTCATAGGCCGTCACAAAGTCTAAAACTGAGGTCCCTTCCTTATTCCTCTCCCCAACTCCGAAACCTCCATGAACCTCTTCATTGCCTCTCCTATCTTTATCAACATGACCATTCAAGTCCCCTCTCCTATCTTTACCAACATGACCACTCAAGTCCCCTCCCATGATAATCTTTTCATTTGGATTAAAACCATGCATTAAGTCATCCATTTGCTCCCAAAATTGTAACTTGCTACTTTCATCCAAACTTGTTTGGGGTTTTGCATATGCGCTAATTATGTTGACCACCTCTTTATCTAGAACAAGCTTTATGGATAGAATCCTATCTCCAACCCTTTTAACATCCACGACATCGTTCTTTAGGTCTTTATCCACTACAATGCCAATTCCACCTCTACCACTTTGATCGCCCGAATACTAGATTTGAAATCATTCAACCTCTTAGCTTGTTACCTTTCCATTTGGTCTCTTGAATGCATGCAATGTTAATCCTTCTTTCCTCGTAACATCTATTAGCTCCATACTCTAACTTGTCAACAAACCAATGTTCCAGGAGGCAAATCTAATCCTCTGCCCTTGTGCCACATTCTTAACCCGCCTTTGTACATGTTGTGGAGTTTGATGGTGCCGCGTTGCTTTATGTGGGATGCCCTAGCAAAAGGAAAAGAGGACAGAGACAAGTACAAGAACAAGAATAAGAGAATGAAGGAAATCAGAAAATACGACTATCCATGCAAAGGGTGATTGGATGAGTAATAATAGGGTGCAGGCTGCCTACCTGACACACCAATATAAAAATGGATAAAAAGCAAGTATAAAAAGAATAGGGATAAAAGGAAAGGTGACAAGAAAAAAAGGAGGGGGGCACCTAACACAATATACTGCTGATTTTTCAATGAATACAAGCATGGCACAAGACATACACACCAAAAGGCAGTGTAAATGTTTACCAAACAACAAACCAGATCTAATAAATATCATATACAAACAATAAAAGGAAGAGGCAGATGGAATCCAAAAACAATCAATCCTGCAACAACCAGATATAATGATACGACTACTATGGATAATAGGTAAAGGAAAGAGAAGCTAATGAAACATAAATAAAGATAGAATATTGCAAGGTAAATAAATAATAGATCACGAGTCCATGCATATACACAAAAATAAATGTCAATAAATAACCCCAAAGCTTCCAGGCAGGTTACTCAAAAGTACTGCAAGTGGATGCACTGGCAAGCAGATATAAAAGATGTGAAGGTGGTCAGACCTTGTGGCATTTTTTTCCCGAAGTTGGTAGTGTGTGTTTATGCACTTTCTAGGAAATTCAGAATGGAGGGGATGAATATTAGTAATATGTTGGTATCCAGTTTTAGTTGACGGTTAATCAGACCTTAAAGTAGTCTTCAAAGGGTGTATCTAAGACGTGCATAGCTGAGATTTCATTGACCACCCCAATGGAAAAAGGTGGGTTAAAATTTCCTAGTTTCCAGTTCAGTCTTCCTTAAATAATTCACCTGGCTTTTCCAAATCAGTATTGCTCAGGGATGACAATCGTTTTGTGTTGGAATCCGTAGATCAGTCCAAATGTTAAACATTCAGACCTTCAACAATTCTCCAACATAAGAGGGATTTGACAAGTTTCTTCAGAGTGAATGATATTCCTCTTCCATGTTATTTGAGGTATCTTGCTTTAAAAAATTTGAGCCACATAGATGAAGTTTCATTTATATTATTCCAACAAATTAAATAATCTGCTTCACTGTTATTGATATATTTCCTAAACCTAAGCCCTCCATAACTTTGTGTTGACAGGAAGTTCAATGATTCGAGATTTAATTCTTGTATTACCAATATGTCCCACGTAAGTGTTGACATTCATCCCAAGTATGTCCGTGCATGGTTATGGTACTCCCACCACTATTGTGCACCCTCCTATAATCTGGGATTTTTGAAAACTCTAGTTTGCCACTTCGAAAACTCCTTTGCAACTGAAACTTGAGATGTGAGCAGGGGACCTATTGGTCTAGCAGTCGTCAAAATTTGGGCCATTCAGGGAAAGCTTCTTGAACTTATCGTTTGAGAAAACTTTCCATATATATATATATATATATATATATATGATCTGCAGAAGAACCACCGCCCAATAGTGCTTTCACAAAAGCCTGTCCCCGGTTGGCTATATGAACCAGCCATCCACTTTGTCAATCTAGACTGCTCCTCTGGTGGACTCTTCTCTGTCAGGGGAGGCATAATTGTTAGATTGTAAACTGCTATCAGGCAAGAGTTGTCTTTCTTTACTGGAGCCGTAAGAGAGCAGTTCTTAGCCGGCAGTGCATTGGGAGGACAGAACCACGCCCATATATATATATATATACACATGGAGTTTCTGGTCAGCAGACCAGAAAGGAATCTTTTTGGTCTGGCTTAATCCACTGACCAGATATGGAGATTCTGGTCAGCAGACCAGAAAGGAACCTTTTTGATCTGGAGTAATCCACCGAGCCAGATGGTGTTATTAATCCCCGACCCCATTGTGTGAAGTGTCCAAACTACCCTCAAGTCCCACCCAAGAGTCATTATTACTGACGTTTAGCTGAAGAAGATTTTAATTAGGAACTCTAAATGAGTAAAGAGGTGGGCATTATTCCTTCCGGGGCAGCTGTTGATGTCAATGCATCCAGTTTTTTCAGGCAACTTACAATCAATGTGATGAAAATATTATTGATTAACCACTACCATATTATAATATTAACCATATGTTAATCACTCCTTCAAGTCACTAGAGCCCCATTTTTGCTTAATTAATAACACGTGGTGGTACTAGATGCTAGCCATTTGTTTCTTCAAAACTTAGGAGAATTCTGCTTATGTCCTGAAATATTGACATTCACAATACCTAGTCCTTTTAGAAGTTGTCAGTCCCACTTTTTTTCTGCCGTCCTGGGCGGGAGGGCAGTGTAGTATACTTTGGCTAGACATCATTTCTACTTTATGATGCCAGTTTGGTTAGAGATGAGATTTCTTTTCTTTTTTCTTCCTATTTTTTCTAGTGCATTTGTTTTTTCTGGTTAAGCAGTCATATCCAGGACAAGATTAACTAATGGTTTGTGAATGCTGATTATTGTGGATCTTGTTAACCTACCAAAGAAAGAATTTGTCAGCTTTTTTTTTTTTTTTTTTAAATGTTTTTCTCCGCTTCACTTTGTATCTTATCTTCCCAGGTTGGAAGGTTCACTGAGCAATTTCTTGTTTTACTTTGTATCAGCAAACCAAGGCATTTCTCCTTGCCCTCGCATGGACCAACACATACAGTCTCTGTTGAACCGACTTTCCTGTGCAGCTGTCACTGTCGCCACTGTCACTCTCATTCTCCTCTTTGCTCAAACCCAGAGACATGCATAACAGATGAACCGATAGCCCCACAGATCAGGTTCCCGAAGTCCTCCTGTGAAGCCACCCACCGTGAATTTGTCTCCATTGAGAAGAAAAACAAACGCCTGTGGTCCACCAGGGACTGGCGGAAGAAAGTTGATTCCTTCACTGAGCTTTTCCATGGAATTCGCCATCTGGGTTTGCTCACCAACCACTCACGGGTCCTCTGCGTCTCATCTGGGGCTGGCCATGAAGTCATGGCATTATCAGAAATGGGTGTGATTGATATCACTGGGGTTGAACTTGTTGATTCTCCTCCACTGGTGAGTAGAGCTGATCCCCATAATCTCCCCTTTTTTGATGGGGTCTTCGATGTAGCCTTTAGTGCACACCTTGCTGAGGCATTGTTTCCTTCTCGTTTTGTTACTGAGATGGAAAGGACAGTTCGACCTGGTGGTGTTTGTGTTCTTGTTGTGGAGCAATGCTCGGAGGAGGATCTGCAGGAAATTAAGGGAATGTTTCAGAGTTCCAGTTTTCTTGGTGCCCGGAATGTCACATTATTTGGATTGAAAATGATTCAGATTCTAATGAGAAATAGAATACCTCCTTGAATTCACTACTATTTTTCCTGAGATATATATAACTTTCACGAATCTGATGCATTTGAAGCTGAGCAATGAGCAAATCATGAGACTCTGCTCATAATACCTTTGAAATTGACAAGATGAGTCTGTTCTGCAGACCCTGAGTCTACCCAAAAGAACTACAGAGATGAGCTTCTCTCGTGAGGTAACATTCACATCATTACATATTACTGTGTATTGTGCATATCATGCTTTCAGAAATAGAAGATATTTGGTCCACAGTTGATGGTGAACCTTTTGTCCCTCTAGTGGAGAATGTATATATAATATTTTGGTGATGAGAAGAGTGATTGTTATTCTTTACCTGTACCTTTTGAGTGCTTGAAAGAGAGGAGGAAAAGAAGTTGCGTTCTTAAATGAAAATTTGCATGAAAACATTATAGGGACTACATTTCCTTATCAGTTGAAACATTGAAAGTAGTTCATAAATTTCACACTTAAATACTTGTAAACAATCCATCTCAACAGTGCCTATCAATGCTCAGACCAGCCCGATCTCAAGCTTGGCAAGCAGAGCTAAAATTCACTTCCAACAATTTTCTTCCCCATCCAAAGAAAAGAGGATTATCAAGTAACCAAAGGATATACAATAATTGGCTAGGGGTGACCAGAATCATGGATACACTTGGCTCTATTTCAACCGAGAGATTACACCATGTTGAGCCCATCTATTGCTAATCATAATTGAGAAGTCTGTATGGCAAGACCAGGAGAGATAAAGTGAAGAATGAGTGCATTAGAAATGCGTTGGGGTTTGCACCAATCCAAGACAAACTTCATGAGATCCAGTTAAGGTGGTATAGTCATGTCTAGCAGAGACCTATAGAGGCCCTAGTAAGGAAGAGTGACCAGATTCATTTGGAGGGAGCTAGAAAAGGTAGGGGCAGGCCAAAGATGACTATTAACGAAGTGATCCGAAAGGATATGCAAAGAGTAGGGCTCGACTCTAGTATGACTTTGGATAGAGTTTTGTGGAGGATAAGGATTCGTGTTGCCGACCTCATATAGGGGATGTTTCCATGATGCATCTTTCTATACGACTGTTCCTTCTTCCGTATCCCCAAGTTTCTTCTTTTTAACCTATCTTTTATGCTTCTTTACTTTCTATTTTCCATATCGGATCCATGTAGCCGACTCCATTCAGTTGGGATAAAGTTATGATTATTGTTGTTGTTGTTGTTGTAGTAATATGTGACATGTTCAGACCATGGTTATAGGAATGGATTCGGTATTGGATTCGCCAAAATGTATTGGTATCAGGAGAAGCAGATACTGATTCCTGATCGACATGATACTGATCTACCGGTATTGTAACATCGTAAAAATATATTAAAATATATTAAAAAAAATCGGGTTTTATTGAAAATTCGGGGCAAATTCATCCATCTGGACTGATACAGGCCGATCCAGATTGGTATCGACCAAGCCCATACCGTATACAATACCGATTACTAAATCCCTGGTTCAGATCTGTTGAGATAATTTTAAAAGGTTTGCAAACCAGTTCGTGTAATTGCAAACCTGTTATTCCACTTCAAGACTGGATAATGCTAGTTCATACTCGTTCTTGCGTTTTTAGATATGGATCACTAAGCACAAATATGTTATTGCAATTTCAATCCTGGATCTTGCAAAAATTAGACCAACTCATGTAGTTCCAGATATGTTCTATTAAATTTCAGAACATTAAATACAATTCCAGACCTGGATAGCAATCAATTGTAGACCTGTTAAGCAATTTTGCGTAATCAAATTGTAAACATCCAGTGTTTTTCTTGTTCCTATCATCCACACCACGCCATGACTCTATACTAACTAATTGGCTATACTAGGGGTGTCAAAACCAAGCATGAACCAATAAAACCAATTGAAAAACCCAGATTGAACCAAATCGATCCTTATAACAAAATTAAAATCTAACTGAATGAAATCGATAAAAAAAATTGATTATGAGGTTATGAATAGATGAATTGAATTGAATTGATTTTTTTTTTAATTTTAAAATATAGTAAGAATATGTTTTGTTGTAAGAGGAATTGTTTCAAATCAATGAAAAATGTTAAGAATGGGAAGCTGATTTGTAAATTGTAACAATGCTTCCATAGATATCCTTGTTCACTATACAAAATTAGTTAAATAGTTAAATGAATGATTTGATAGTAGGGTTCATTTTGTGATTTCAATTTTAGTTACTCATTGGTTTCAATAGTAGTTATTTCCGTTAATGATAAACAATGATTTTGTTACAAACTCTATTTATCCATTGATTTCAATAGTAGTTATTGTTCCCTTACAATTTATAACATGAACATATCAAATCAATTTCCTATTCTTATTTATTTACTTGTTTGATTTGGGAAAGATGATTCAAAGTGTTATTGTCTAATCTTTCTTCACTACAGGTTATGAATGTAAGATTTCACTGTGGTTCAAGCCCGAAAACAAACCGATCTAAATCAATATTAAAACTGATATTAAAAAAACCAAAATGAATCAAAATAATACCGTACCAAAACCAAAGTGTTCCTCAACGGTTTGGTTTTTGTCTCCCTCATTCCTAGACCAAAATCGATTCAGCCTAATCGAAATCGAGTCAAACCGACCGTTTGACACCCCAAGCCTTTTGTAACTAATTGCATTCAGAAGCTTCAGGCATTGTTGCCGGTGTCTCTTGTTATCTTCTGTCCTCCATCTTGTTTTTTAGCATTTTCATTTTGGGTTCCCTTGTTAGTCTTGATCTCAAGCAGTCGATTTTTTTTGCTTTTAATCCATTCTTCCTTCTCTTCTTCATTTCCAAAAATGGAATCAGGATTAATGCCAAGGCTTTCACACTCTATGGCTACTATCTCACCAATAACATCCTTGTGATTTTTAAACTTCTTATTGACCATGCGGTGCACCTTTTGTTCCCTCATCAAATCCTTCTCCTCCGCTTTCCCACGATTGACTGCCATCTTCAAAGATACAACTTCAGCAACTGCATGTGGAAAAAAAAATTGTATTGATTAATAGAGTTTATAAACATTGGAATGAAACAGAAGATCAAGATTTGACATTAAAAAGAACAATCTAGTGCAGAAGGCTCCAGCTACTTTAGGGTTTGCGAGGGACAAATGTACGCAGCAACCTTGCCCCCTACTTGCCAAGAGAGACTGTTTCCAAATTTCTAACCAATGACCAACATGTTGCAATAGTGCAACTTAACCATTATGCTATAGGCTGAACGCCCGCTAATATCAAGATTTCACATTGAAGAGGATAATTGATCCTAATTCAAATTCTAGTGACAGGAGATTTAGAGAAGAACTTTGAAACCGAAGAGATGGGCACCAAGAAAGAAAGCAGAGGGAAAAAAACGAAAGAAGAATGAAACTGAACCAATGGAACAAAGAACTAATTAATGAAATTGAAATGGAGAAGCAATTGATACCTCCTAAAACTTGGAAAGACAAGCGGTTCTTCTTCTAATTTCCTTTTTTTTTTTCTTGAAGTTTTGGTTGGCTATGGTATATATGATGGAAATTTAAGGGAGAATGTACAAAGATGACCAGATGTTGAAAATGGAATGAAGTAGATTCAATCGTATTCGAAGAAAAGATGTGGTGTTTCTTGTAGAAGGAAAGAGAGGTAAAAGAAACGGAGGAGGTTAGGTATGCTATCGGCTTTCTTATAGATAGCGGCTCAATCAATGGGAGATTGGGAGGGTTAAGATGAGAGGACATAGGGACTTTTTCAAGGAAAAGAGAAGAGGGAAGAGATAGACAAAGACTTGGGGATACTGCTAGCATACCCAGCCTTTTCCCAAAAATGAAAGGTGGTTCACACAAAAAGAACAGAAGAAAGAGAATAAGAAGAAAGGGGTGGTTCATACAAAATGAACATAAGAAAGGTACAATGCTTTAGTAATGGAGGCAAGACATAAGAAATGAGTATCAGTCCACATGGGATCCACACACCTATAAACTTTGTCCATCTGATTCTCTTGTCATTGTGTTATGAGTAAAATATGTTGGTTTCAAACCAATAAATCAAATAGAAATCGAATATATTGTAAATTATTAAATTTAATAGAAGCCGAACCAAACCTTGATTGGACCAAATCAAAACCATTAGGGTTGGACCAAATCAAAACCATTGCATCCTAAAGTAGTGAAAATTTCTTGATTTGATAGTGACCCTCTTCCACTCTACCATCTCTTTAGTTCTTCCTTCCTTAATGTGAGTTGAAATTTCAGACAGTTGGGATATCAGTTTTAGAATTGATGAGTTTTTACAGAAAATGATTTTTGAGTATCTCAATTGAAGTAATGAGCTCACTATTTCAATTAGTCCCCGTACTGTTCCTCAATGAGTCTCTTAGTTGTTGAGAGGGTTTTCCAAAAGTGACAAGTTATAAGATGAATGATTTACATTCACTAATATTTTTTCTTGATTGATCAGAAGGTGTGGTATGTAGAATAATATTTTTTTTTTACCATATTATAAAAATGATCCTTATTTCTTTATTAAAAATTTAATTAAGAAAATAAGATGGATAAAAAAGTTTTGAAACATCAGCTAATCGATCATATCCTATGGCATTGGAAATATATTTCATTTTGGATTTCTTATTGCTTATGCTGTCAAATCAAACATCTGGCTCAATTATTGATAGAGTGAATAGATCTCTCATTTCTTGAAATCTCTCTTCTGACCAAAACAAAGAAAATAAATTCAATAACTGAAATTAAATAGTAAATTTTTTTTTTTAAACAATTGGAATCGAATAGGTTTTTAGTTTAGTTTTGATTTATACACATTACAATATGAACCAAACTGAAATTGAATTGTTTTAGTTGAAACTGAACCAATAAACACCCTTAGTTTCTCTAATCTCAGCAAAATAGAGTCTGATGAGGGATGCCACTCATGGAAACATTTCACATTGGAACTTTTCCTTCGGAAGTATGTAAAATTGGATAAAATGATGGTTAGGTTCCCGATTATTGATTGACCGTGTGGCTCATGAATTCCTAGGCTCCACTTATTTCTTTGTAAAATTTACATGTGAAAATTTTGCAAAATTAATTGACTATCACTGCTCTACACGCCTATATTTACTAAAACTCCTTTACCTTTTACTTTTTCTGATTCTCCCTTGCTTTTTGATTTTTACATCTCTTTCTCAACTGCTCTTTTAAATACTCAAATTACCCTTCCTTTTCACTTGTAACCTATTACACTTTTCAAATTGATTGGTTCAAAACATGGTTTGAACCAAATCACTAACAATTTTTGTCTCATTCAATTATCAAGGATATTGACATAACTGATATGTCCTTAAAGATATTATTTATTTATTAGTATATATTTTTTTATTTCATCTCATCTAATCATCAGGTATGTTGTTTATTTATTATTATTATTATTATTTTTTTTATCTCATCCATCATCACAAATTTAGCAGTCAATTTTTTTATTGGTATTAGATTGGTATTGGTCTCAGCCAATCTGAGGATTAAAAAAAATTAAAAAACATGTGGTGCCCTATTGGAACATATGATACCGATATAGATATAGATCAGATACAAAATTATTCTTTTTTGAATTTACAATATCCTTGATGATTGGATGAGACAAAAATTGTTAGTGGTTTGGTTCAAACCATGTTTTGAACCAATCAATTTCAAAAGTGTGATGGGTTACAAGTGAAAAGGAAGGGTAATCTGGGTATTTAAAAAGAGCAGGTGAGAAAGAGATGTAAAAATAAAAAAGCAAAGGAGTATTAGTAAAAAAGTAAAAGGTAGGGAAGTTTTAGTAAATATAGGTCAAGTGTATGGGAGTGATAGTAAATTCCCAATAATATATTGGTTTTTTTTTTTTTTTAAATTTATTATAATAAATATTTCATTTGTCTAATATTTCGACAAAAATGTTTTATTTTGAAGTTTTTTCGCATCAATATTTATTTTTAGGAAAAAAGGTTATATTTACGATACATGGTTACCTAGCCATTTATGTAGGCGCCAAATTCCAGTACCTTCTCTTAGTTCTTTTGTTTTATAGTTTTCCTTCTTGTTTATTTTCTTTATTGGTGAGTTGATCTCATCTTATTCTTTATTATTGTAGTTGTTGGATCGAATGAAAACATTCTAGTCTCCCTAGGAGTTTGACGAATGCCCTTTATTTCCCTAGATTTTTTTTTTTTTGGCAACATTCTTAATACATGTCATCATCTTGCTTCACATCATATTTGTGTGTCCCTCAAAGCTTCATTTCCCATGTTTGACAGTTTTATCAGTGAATGTATCGAGAGAATCTCCTTTCAATCTCCACTATTTTTTCTTGTTGCAAATAGGTTCTCTTGTTCTACGTTATTGTGTTAGAGGCACATATTCAAGGCCATCAATTTATGTTGAGTATTAAGCTCTCCCCATGTACTCTTACAGTCCTTGCACAATAATTTGTTGGCCCTTCTAATTAATTAGGAAAAAAAATCTATTTTGTTGGTTTGATATCCACTTTAGTAGGTAACTAGATGCTTCTCTCTTTTCAACGAAAATGTTCACATTTGATAGATCTAGGCTACCGCAAAGTTTGAGATTAAGGTCACCTCCTCATTCCTCACCAACTTTGTAACCTTCATGAACACCTTCATAACCTCTATCATCACTCCTAACATGATTTTTCAGGTCACTTCCTATAATAATTGATTCACCTTAACCAAAGCCTTTGTACTAAATTATCTATATATTCCCAAAATTGGAGCTTACTACTATCATCCAATCATACTTGAGATGATGCAAAAGCACTAATTATATTGACAATCTCTTTCTCCAATACCAATTTAATGGATATAATTCTACATCCCAGTTTTTTAACATTCACTACATCATTCTTTAGATCTTTGTCTACTATTATGTCCACTCCACTTCTATTACGGAGAGAGCCTTCTGGAAGAGGCGGCTGGATGGAGAACAGAGAGGTGAGTAGCGGTGGGCTAGAGCAATGGTTTGGGGAGAAGATGGTATCTCTTCTAGAAGAGGCGCGATTGCTACTTGGTTCTACTCGGTTAGAGAATCCACGTAGGAACCTTGATCCACAGAGAGGAAGTTTTTGTTGGGACGTCCCCTATTCCACCAGGCAATCATTCTTATGCGACTGCTGTTGGACTTCACACTCTCCCTACGGTCAAGAATCTTCCTTCACCTGTTAAGTGGGGAATATGACCAGTATTAAGATCCCACAGCAGGCTTATGTTCGGCAGTATGAAAAGCACAAATTTGCGCTCCTTGGGTGAGTTACTTTTAGGCTGCTGTCCATGGATGACCTTACATCTCAAGTGTAGGCTTCTTAGGAGATGAAGGACGTTGTTGTTCTCTTGGTAAAGGGTTTGTTCTTTTTCGTCTTCAATCTAAGAATGATATGATGAAAGTTTAGAAGCAAGTCCCATAAGAATCAGTGGTCAGCTAATCCGATTTCAACGATGGAGACCAGATTTCAAAGTGGAGAATAAGGCTATCAACCATCGCCAAACTTGGATAAGATTCCCAAATCTACCACAAGAATACTGGGATGAGAAAATTCTTCTATCAATGGCAAAGGCTGTGGGAAGGCCTATCGCAATTGATCATCACACAAAGGACTCACACTTCAGTCATTTTGGTAGGGGAGATAAAATTCAGTTTTGGAAGGATAGGTGGTTGGAGAGTTGCTCTATTGAGGAACTCTTGAGCTGTGATGAATCTCTATGCCCAAGGGAGCGATTGGTCAAGGATTGTATTCAAGATTTCTCGTGGAATTTGCCGCAGGTAAATTCTTTTTTCCCTAAGAGATATTTTTGCGAGAGTGGAGAAAGTGAACATCCCTTTATTCCAGGTGGTGGATAAGTGTTTCTGGAGCCGTTCTTTGTCCTGAGGTTTCTCGATAAAATCAGCTTGGGAGGAGCTTAGGCAAAGAAATCCTAAAGTCTAATGATTTTCCTTGGTTTGGAACAAGGCTCTTCTTCTTAGGCATTCCTTGTTTGGGTGGAAATTGATGCATGGAAAACTAGCTACGGAAGGATATCCAAGCAAAAGGTATCTATCTGGTATCTCGATGTGAGCTTTGCCATAGTTCTTTGGAATTTCAACAACACCTCTTCTTGGACTATAGTTATTCCAATTTAATATGAAGTATTTTCACTTCTTGCTTTAATGTTTCCTGGGTATCTTAGCCTTTGGTCTCTGACTTAGTATTGTGTTGGAAAGCTAAGAGTAATCAAGTCCCTGTCAAAGAGGCTTGGTTGGATGGTCTAATCCTTGTGCCCTTCTTTCTTTGGATGCAGCGTGATGCTAGGAAGTATGAAGGGAAGTCAATGAAGATAGAGCTTGTCCTACGGCAGATTATAGCAACTATCAGAGAGCAAATCCCATCTTGTAAGAGTATAATGTCTTCTATGGCGGATCTAATCTGCGCTAGAACATTGGGTGTATCAATCTTTTCTCTAAAAAAGTCTCATACCTTGGAGATATTTTGGTGCGCCTCCTCCCTCATGGTTCAACCTTAATGTGGATGGATCTTTCTAGGAGTAAGAACAAATTATGAAGCAGAATTTCAGAGCGTAGTTAAAGGTTTAATGATGGCAAAAGAGCTGGGAATTCAGCATTTATGGATTGAATCGGATTCTATAGCTGTCATAATGGTAGTGAATAGAAAATCTATTCCATGGTATATTCTTGAATAGGCTCTTCTTAAGTCCTTATTTTCAAGCCATTCAGTGGAAGATAACTCACTGTTTCAGAGAAGCAAATCCCTCCTTCTCACTCCTTCTCACTTGCTATATGCTGATGATCTTACGATTTTTATGAATGCAGGGATAAGGGGAATAAAGAAACTTAAAAGGTTTTTAGAAGATTATCAAGCCTCTTCTGGGCAGCAAATAAATCTAGAAATTTTTTTTTCTAGGATCCATTTCAGCTGAAAGGAAACACAGGATTAAAGATGTTTTAAACATTTTTGAGTGTCATTTTCCTACTCGCTATCTTGGGGTGAAGTTTTTTAAAGGCCGTGCTCAATAAGGATAGAATTCTACCGATGATGGAAAAATTTAAGGCTAAGTTTGCGAGTTGGAAGAGTAAACTACTTTCTCTGGCAAGAAGGGTGGAATTAGTTAAGACGGTTATGAGTAGCCTATTGATTCATAATTTTTCAGTCTATTAATGGCCAGCTTCTTCTATTGCAACCATGGAGAGATGGGTAAGAAATTTCATATGGAATGGTGAGTCGAATACTTCTAAAGCTATAGAGGTGAAATGGGAGTCTGTTTGCAAGCCAAATTGAAAGGCGGCCTGGGCATTCGTCTCTTTAAGGATATTAATTTAGCTCTACTAGATAAATTTTTCTGGTATGTAAAAACTGAAAATTCTCCTTTGGCTCGTTTCTTGCATGGAAGGTTTGTTACAGCTGATGGCTCCTTAAAGCATCATATTATTTCATCCTTAGTCATGACTGGTTTACAAAAAAGTGTGGGATTTTGTTTCCAATAATTCTCAATGGATTGTTGGAGACGGAACAAGTACAATATTCTGGTATGTTCGATGATTAGGCCAAAGAGAAAATTTTGAAGATCTTCCTAGTGCATTGTTGCCTATGTGCTCTGCGACATTATCAGTTGCTGACTTTATTGAAGAAGGGGAACGGTGCTGCCTGAGGTGATGTATAATGAGATATAATTAATTTGCAATCGCATTTTATCTTTTCCTATCCCCTCCATTGTTGCATTAGATAAGATGATTTGGTCACTAACTGAATCTTGCAAATTCTCAGTTACCTTGGCTTGGAATGTTTAAGGAATAAATGTTCTAAAAAGAATTGGACTAGGCAGGTCTGGTTGGAAGGATTCACTCCTCGTCAATCTCTATTTGGATGGAGCCTAATGCATGAAAGCCTTCCAACAGATGATAAAATAAGAAGACACTCTGTTCCCCTTCCATCAAGATGTAGACTATGCTTAAATCAGGTAGAGTCTTTCAACGATCTATTCCTTGAGTGTGGATGTTTCAGATTTATGGTCGAGGATTCCTGTAAAAGACCGTGGCTGCCTCTTTGTGTTATCATCCCCATGCATATTTGGAATGAAAGAAATAGAAGGAATTTTGATGATATGAACCATCCTCCCTCTTGTGTGGTTCGAGTAGTTTTGAAAGATCTACAGGATTTCTCCTGCCTTTCTTTTTTTTTTTTTTACCAAGGATGGTCTAGTTTTCCTTCTGTGGAAGATTTATTTTGTTGGTGGAAAAGAAAAGCTGCAATCGTCCCCTGTAAAAGACCGTGGCTGCCTCTTTGTGTTATCATCCCCATGCATATTTGGAATGAAAGAAATAGAAGGAATTTTGATGATATGAACCGTCCTCCCTCTTGTGTGGTTCGAGTAGTTTTGAAAGATCTACAGGATTTCTCCTGCCTTTTGCCTATATAGATTTCTTCAATTTCAGGTTTCCATCACAAGATAGCCACTCAAAAAATTCAGGAATTAATTTGGACTTTTCCTTCTTACTACAAGCTAAATATCTATGGATGTGCCTTTGGGAATCCAGGGTCTTCTGGAGCAAGAGGAATTCTTCGAGATGATAAAGACAATCCTTTCCTTTGTTTCTCATATTATGAAGATATTGGGACTAATATCATGGTAGAATTCGTTGCTTTCTTTCATGGTCTGCATCATGCTAGAACTATGGTATTGAAAATCTCTGGATTGAAAGTGATTCCAATGCAGTGGTTAGTTGCATTAGGAATCAAATAATTCCATGGCGTTTTGAGTAGCAATGGTTATTCTTCAAGAAGTATCTAAACAAAATCAATTGGGCAATCTCTCACTGTTACAGGGAAGTCAATGTCGCTGCTGATAAGCCTGCAAAACATGGTGTTGGAACTAAGGCTTCAGTCTCATGGTCAAGACCTCCTACATTGTTTTATCTGATGTAAGTTGGGATTTTCAGAGAAGACCTAGATTTCGGTTTATGTAGCTTTGTGATTGAGCTAAAATCTATTAATGGCCATGTCGAAGGTGGATTCTTAGTTCAATAGATTTATTTCATCTCTGTACCATCCATTTTTTATTAATGATATTCTTTACTAAAAAAAAAAAAAAAAAACTCCACTTCTATTACTTTGATCTCTCAATTATCAAAGTTAAAGCCGTCCAACACCTAAGTTTTGTTACCATTCTTTCAAGTCTCTTAAATACAAGCGATATTATCATTCTTCTCCTCATACCATCTACCAACTTCAGACTCTTGTCCGTTAATGATCTAATATTCGAGGATGCTAGGCTAATGCTATGCTTTTGGGTTAGATTTTTTACTCTCACTTGCCTTGTCTACTTATCACCGCTTCTAGGCGTCGTCGCAACGTGCCGTTCATGGATGACACCGTAGCAATATAAGGATGAGCATACATGATATAAAGAAATAATAGAAATCACAAAACAAAATGATCCATACAAAAAGTGACTGGCTGAAATAAATTAGGGTGCTTTGTTGCCTACTTGCCAATCCAATCCAAACCTTTAATTGATCCTTACAGCCCCTCATATCATAGAAAGGGACAGGCCCTTCTCGGCATGATCCGAGGTTTCTTTGACAAGCGGAGCGATCAAAAAGGGCAACGCGCAACTATGGGCATTAAGGGAAGGCTTCTCAGTCATTCAAGCACGTATCTTTGAAAGTTTCCTGGTGGAATGAATTTTTTTCCCACACAAAAGTGAGTGAAGCTACCACACCACCACTCCTGAAATAAAAAATCTTATTCATGTTGATGCCTTTGTGCATGTTCTCATTAGCCTCTATGTTTGTGCTATAAAGCGGAAAGTAAAGGAGTATCTAGCATTACCTCGATGTAGCTTTCCTCGCAGTGGAATAGATCTGATTGTCGTAAGCGTCATCTCTACACAATCGTGACAATTAATGGTTTGTGACAATCTCTATAGGAAAAGTTCCACCCTCTTAATCCAAGGATAATATAATGGAGATCCTTAGTGACACACAATCTCAAATAGGATAGGCATAAGAGAATAGGAGAGAGATTAAACTTTTGAGATTAGGTCAAAAACTTGCTTTGTTGTGGGAAAACCTCTTATTATAGAGATTTGGCCATCTAAGGTTCTTAATCCTACATGTAGTCGACCTACGGATGAACTGGGTCAATTCTAAGTTCGACTCAGTTTGATTAACAGGTGCAATTATCTTATTCAAAGGGAAGAAAGAGGGCAAAAACTAAGTACAGATACTTTGATGTTACATAACAATAATGAGCCAACAAAGTTTTGAAGCAATAATAGATCTATTATGCCTTTAGATGTTGACTGCACAGGGGGTTACACTAATGTATTCAATAAATTTAACACTTGCTCCACAAGTTTTGGCAACCTTCAAAATTTTTATCTGAAGGGGAATGATGATTGTAAGGGGAATGATAATTGTAATTATTGTGATAAAGGCACTAGTAGCCCACAAAGGCCCAATAAGTTGACCAAAAAACCTCAACACAAGTAGTGTGTATAAATAAAGCCGAAAATAAACCCTATCCTTTAGACCACCCATCATGCCATATTACAAGAGTCAAGATCTGTTAGAGAAGCATGATATTATGGTCAAAATAGAAAATAAGTGTGCTAGAAAGCACAATCTAACAATGAAAGAGGACTCAAATTTAATTGGGCGAACTGGCCAAAGATCGTCTCTGTAACTGTGAGTTGTGGACCTACAGTAGCCCCCAAGGATTAAAGTATCGGTATCGATCACCGTATCGATCGGTCAAAATTAAAATACGTATCGTATCGTATCGGAGATACACTAAGATACGCTAAAGATACACACATAAATGGATAGGAAACATTTTTTTAAACACTTTTGCATAAAGAATTTGTTAAAAAAAACTATTGATAACATGTATTATGCATAAACACTAAATTGAGGGTATCGTACTAAGAATTCAAGGTTTGTAGTTGTCCCATAAATGTAAAATCCTTCTTCCCAACCTTGATTTCCACTTTAGTTAGAGAGAAATATGGTCGAAGAACTTTGGAACAAAACCCTTCAAAAAATCGTGTGTTTTCGGAAAAATTACCCATCTTGGCCATTATATGACCGATACGTATTGATACTCACCGATACGTACCGATATTCACCGATACGTACCGATATATATCGATACTCACCGATACGTGCCAATATATATCGATACGTACCGATCGATACTCACCGATACGTACCAATACATTCCGAAACGTATATTTTACCTCAATTTTATAATTTTCATAGTCGTATCGAGGCATATCGTATCGTATCGATGTGTATTGGTGGTGTATTGATGCATATCGGTATGTATTGTAGGATATATATCGATACGAAAGGATTTTAAAAATTTCATGTATCGTATCGATGTGTATCGTATCGGTCGGCTAAATTTAAGATACGTATCGGAGGGTATCGTATCGGTATCGGAGATACTTAAAACCATGGTAGCCCCACTTAGAAAACCTCTCCGGCAGCATAAAGAATCCTTTTATAGAAAATTAATAATCTTCCTATATGTCCTCTATAAACTCTTTCTCCTTACCAAGGTATGTAATTTTGGTTCTCAAAATGAGATTCGGATTGATCTTCAGCGATATTGATCTGGATCACCCTGGATGAGGCTGGGTCAGACAGATTTAGCTTTTTATTTTTTATTTATTTTTTTATATGTCAGTTTTTATTATCATTTTACCTTTAGATTGTACAAGTAGATTGTATTCGATCATTTAAGAATCGATATCGATCTCAACCAAAACAGATCCAATTCAAACGAAATTGATCTAAAGATTACAAACCCTACTCTCCAACTACTTAAATTGTTGGTTTTTTGTTCACAAAGAAAAATGTTGGATTATTTTTTAAGGCAGAAAAGGTTTTGTGCATGACGGCTGTGTATGGTGCACAATCGTACACACAACTGTTGAACAAGGAATAGGGGTCTTCGATGCACCCTCCTTTCACCCTTATCTAATGATTGTGTGCATAGTCGCAATGGTGCACAATGTCTCTCTCCTAGATAATTTATCTTTTTCTTCCTCATTCCCTCTTTCCCGATCTGCCTTTGTGATATGATCTCTTTGTTGTCTACAGGTATCCCTATGTTCCCCTTCTCTCTTTCTCTCTCTCTCAGTTTATTAATATTTTTTTTCATTCCTTTGTTAATTTTTTTTATTTTTATCTCGCACAATAATTTTAGTTATCTCTGTCTCGGTCGCACAATATTATCTCCAAATGATCAATATAGTGCGACACAATGATTTTACTAATATTTCGTTGTTTTTCAATCTTTATTGGTCTCAGTTTCGTATCAATCTAGACCAACTCGTAAAACCATTGTGTTGAAACATGAATAAAATTAAAAGAAAAACTATATTTTTAATTAAAAAATTAAAAGCCTTACAGGGCATGGATACTGTGATTGATAGCACAGTAATCCACCGCCATGATCTCCATTTAAATCGTAGATGCACAAATGGTGAATCAAACCTGAGACTGTGCACCTAATCCACACAATCACCAGTTCCAACCCACGGTGGGTACATAATAAATAAGAAAACACACACACACACACACCTCACACAATGCGTGCTGGCTCCACAAGCCGAAGCTACCACCACTAGGCTATCCTGGTGTTTGTGATACTTTAATCCTTGATCTTTAACATATCTTAGCATATCTCCGATACAATACGATACCCTTCGATACGTATCTTAATTTTTGCCAACCGATACGAAACCGATACCGATACTTTAAACCTTGCTACAGGGTCCGATTTTTCATGTATTGATTGGTCAAGGTGACCCTATGTCTTTGATTCTTTTTATCCTACTTGAGAAATTTTTTTGCAGAGGGTTGAGAAAGCTCTTGGGGGAAAAAATTAAAAGCTCTGCAGGCTCTGAGAGGTGTAGCCTTGCTATTAGCTGATGATATATTCATTTTCATGAACGCCTCAATCAGATATGTTAGGCAGCTCATTGATTTTCTTGTTATCAAGAATTCTCTAGTCAAAAAATGAATATGGAGAAAAGGAAATTGGTTTTGGGCAGTATTACTCCTAACAGAAAACAAGCTATTTCTAGCATCATTCGAGTTCCTATTTCTAATTTTCCTACGAAGTAACTAGGTGTGAAAATTTTCAAGGGAAGCGCGAAAAAGCAAGATCTGATGTCAACAATGGATAGAAATCAAGGGAAAATTGGCTGGCTGAAAAGGAAAAACATTGACTTTTCCAGGGAGAGCTCAATTGAATCGGTCTATGGTTTTGGGTGTGCCGTTCCACAATTTTTTTGTTTATCTGTGACCTGCTTCGCTAATTTCTTTAGCTGAAGATGGATTCAAAATTTTTATGGATGGGAGATGTGGATTCCTCCAAGTCTGTTTCAGTAAAATGGGATATGGTTTGTAAGCCCCAAGGTGAGGGAGGTTTAGGAATTCGTCGTCCATGTTATATAAATAAGGCTTTTCTTTGTAAGTAGGCTGGGCACATCAAGCATGGCGTCTCATATACTAGATACTAGTAGGTTTTTCTGAGCGAGATTCATTACAAGTGATGGAGAAATGAAGAAAACATATATATCCCTTCCATCTGGCCGGGCATAAGGAGGATTTGGAATTTTGTGGCAAGTAAAGAAAGATGGATTGTTCGATGTAAATATATATTTTTTAATTAAAATATATGTAAACTTAACATTGAATGACTTAAACTAACTACGTATATATTAATCAGTTTATATTTATCTAAATTATTTGTCAACAGTTTAAATGGTTCAATTCCATTTAAACCGTTAACTAAATTGTCTCAATTTTAAAACCAAAACATTTATTAAACAAATTCAGGCTCGGATGTAATGATTTTGATGTAAAGGACTCAATTTCATTAAGGGCCTATTTGATAACGTTCGCGTTGCTTTCAAGAAACGATGAACATAAATTTCGCTTCTAGAAAGCAAATGTAATTGAAGGTGTTTGATAAGTCATGTTTTTAGAAGTCGATAGTAACCAATGAAAAAATGGCCACAAGTCGTTTCGAGAAACGCCAAAACAAGTTCAACTTGTTTCGCCTGGGTCGTTTCTTAAACCATAAATAAGTAAAAATTTCTATTTCTATTTCTGAAAATAAGTGACACGAAAAAGTTTTATCAAACGCTTTTTACTCCGTTTCTGCTGTTTCTGGAAACAGAATTCTAGAAACGGCAGAAACACGTTTCTTGAAACGTTATCAAACGGGCCCTAAGTTTGGTTTAATGTAAATGCGATCGTTTCGTGACCAATCAATGCTACCAGAGTTCGGCTTATATTCACCTTCATTAATTTCTCTCTGATGTCTCTCCTCAATCAATGTCCAATCCACGGTTTCAAGTATCTGTATTGGATCGGTTGGATTGTATCCTAGTCAGCTGGTCCATTTGGAATCAGAATTAAAATAATAAAAGAAAAAACAGAAAAATCATAAGATTGGATCGGATCGATGGTATCAGTTGATTTTTTCACTGCTTTCTTTTAAAAGTATTAATTTTTTACTATTTTATCTCTAAAATGGTTTGGATAAGATCGATCAAAGATCGGGATCGATCTCAGCCAACACCGCTCCAATACAACCGATACAGAGCCGATACTTGAAACCATGGCTGGTATTGATGCAGATACCAATCTGATACCGGAGAGCTAAATCCAAAATCCCTAGTCCAATCAAACAGAAAGCGTAGGTAGAGAGAGAAAGAGAGTGAGGAGTCCATATGAGAAAAAGTTGTTGCCGGTTTATTAGGGATAGACGCCACATGCATATCACATCAAGACTTGTTAGAGAGATAGAGAGAGAGAGGGACTAAGAGATTTTGAGCTGCTGCACGTACCCCGGACTCTATTTCTACAAAGAACCCTGTCCATCTAGGGTTTTAACACCCACAGACAGCCCTTGTTCGCTCCGTTCCTTCACAACAGAGCTCCTACCTTTCCAAGTTGTAGCAGGTAGTCGCTATCTCCATTTCGGTTTCAAAATTTCTATTTTTTAAAGATTTGTTTTGGAAAATACAGAAGTCTGTGAATTCTTTTGACTTTAATTGGTAATTGAAGAAACCATTGTTTGGTTTAGTGTTGCAGTTAAATAATCTCTGAAGATGGAAGAAAATCGTGGTGGGAAAGCAGAGAAGAAGAAGAAGAGGAAGAAGAACAAGAAGAAGGAGGCGAAGGATAAGGAGGAGGAAGAGGTAAAAAGATTCCGGGAGGCTACAACTGCATTTGTAGCGATAGTTTGTGAAGAACATGGCATCAACCCTGATACTCTTTTGGGAAATAGCGAAGAAGAGAAGAAAGAATATATTAAAAGGATAAAACGTCGACTGCTTCAGATTCAGATTGAGACTACTGACAAACAAAGTAACCTAACTAGTAAGAAAATGAGAACAACTCCAACTCCAACTCCAAGTCGTCCTCCACTTTGAGATTTAGTAATATGTAACTATTAATCTTAATCTTTTATTGGAGCACAAGTACTCATATTTTAATGGGATAATGTAACTTTGTAGAGGAGGAGATGGAGGAAGAGTTATGATTCAATTATAGTCTATATTGGCAGCATTGCCACATTATTTGATTTATACATTCACAGTGGCATTGATTTCTTCTCTCTCATCAGTTTTTGATTTCTCTGTTTAATAAAAAAATGAGTGTGGATCAGGTTCTCGAGAAGTATTTTCATTTTAGGGTTTTTCCTTGGGTGGATTCCATCTCAGTCTCATACGAGAATGATTATGATATGAAGGAAAAAGGGGCGATGGAGAGTGGTTGATAGGTAAGGCATAGTTGGAAAGTAACTCCTCTCCCCCATGGGGATGTGTGTGAGGGAGAGGATTCAGACTCTGTTGGAAGCAATAAAATGATAGGAAGTGTTTATCATTTACTCTTTTTTTGAGTGCTTTTAATATTGCAGGTTTTGGTTCCCTTGAAATAACATGCTATTGCATCCATTTTCTTCTTGGGCAATCTCTTAGACTCAAGATAGGGAGAGGTAAGCAAATAGAATGCAGTGGCTTGGCTGTAAAAAAATGGTAGAATATTGAAAATAATGAAAACTTAGATGGAGGACAACAGACCACAAACCACAAACAATTGAAACCCAAATGTAGGACAAAAGATTACAAGCCATATATACAAGAGACAACGCCTAGAGAGCTTATGGAAACCATTAGTCAGTATAGAGATGATGATGTGGTGTGGGTGATTGAAAAAAGAAACACTAACCTTATCAGACCTGTCATACAATTGCATCTTATCTCTCCAACTCATTCCCATAATTGTACGTTATCTCTCCCATAAATTGCATCTTATCTCTCCAACTCATTCCCATAAATTGTACCTTATCTCTCCCATATCTATTTCTGTAATTTAGGAAGACAGTAAGCCATCTTTCCTTTCTAGTATAACTGATTAGGTTTGACCAAGGAGAGATTTCTTCTATTTTTTTGTACATAAACCGACTAATCCTCAATAGAAAGTATCAACATTTGATTACAATCTCTACAGTTTTACATGGTATCAGAGCATATCATCTTTTTTTTTTTAAATTTTTTTCCTCCCACCTTCATCTTCCCACTATGGCTTCCACCGCCTCTACACAGTCTTCCAGTTCCTCACGCTCAACTACTTCCTTCACCAATGGTGTTGCAAACCCCTTCTTCTTGCATCCCTCCAACAATCCAAGGACGAATCTTGCTAGTCACCCTCCACTCATGGCTCTTCCATTTGGATTCTTGATCAGAGGCATCGATCATGTTACATATCTTTCTCACCTACATCATAACACCCACACTCCCTCCTCTACTTTTATTGGTGCTCCCGATGGTCGGACCATTTCCATCACCAAGGTTGGTTCCATCCAACTCACACCACCATTACACTCTCCAACGTCCTATATGCTCTCTCTTTTAAGCATAATTTACTATCCATTCACCAACTTACTAATGCCCTTAATGCTTTTGTAACCTTTTTTTTTTTCTTCTCATTGTCTCATTCAAGATCGCTCAACGGGGAAGGAGACTGGATGGGCCCATGAGCGTGGCGGTTTTATTACCTTCAGATAGAACTGACACCGACAACCTTGGCTACTTCACCACCCACTTTTGAGCTATGGCACCGAAGGCTGGGTCACCCATCCTCTTCTACCATATCGGCATTAAGGAATACATTATCATTTTCTTCCACATCCCATCATCCACTTGTCAAATCTGTCCTCTTGCCAAACAACGTAGGTTGTCTTTTCCTACAAATACAATAACAACTATTGCTCCTAGTGAAATAATACATTGCGACATTTGGGGACCATACGCTCCTACCTTAACAGGTGCCCGTTATTTTTTAACCATTGTCGACGATTATTCCCGTTGTACTTGGACATTTCTCATGAAGTTCAAAAGTAAAACCTATGTTGTCATTTGCAATTTTTAGGCACACGTAGCCACTCAATATAGCCGCACCATTAAAGTTCAACGAACTGATAACGGCTCGAAATTTTTTCAGGGCCTATGCAATCTTTTTTCAAATCTCATGGTGTTTCTCATAAGCACAACACGGTTGCCACACCCCAACAAAATGGAGTGGTTGAACACAAACACAGCCATCTTCTTAATGTGGCCCATGCTCTATAGTTTCATGCCCACTTGCCTCCTCAATTTTGGGGTGATTGCCTACTGATGGCAACCTATCTAATAAACAAATTACCCACCCCAATCCTTGCTGGCCGAACCCCTTATGAGATATTTCTACAAAAACGACCCGACTATGACCACATCTGGGTATTTGAATTTCTATGTTACACTTCTTGTGATCATCTTCATCATAACAAGTTTGGTCCTCAAGCCATCCACTGCATTTTTCTTGGTACCCAAAAGGGAAAAAGGATTACCATCTATATGATTTCAAAAATAAAAAATACCTACATAGTTGGGATGTTGTATTCCATGAAACTGTATTTCCATATGCCGATTCCCCCAACTCAATGCCGAAACACTCCCAATTGGTAATACCCATCTCAATACCAGAACATACTGCCGAAATGCCTACACCCTCCATTTCTTCACCCACCATCGACCCACCACCACCAACCCTCAAATTGAACTACAAATTCCCAACTCGACATCAACCAATACCCACCTTCACCGCACCCTCCACGTACCATGCCTATCCACCCAAACTTGCCAGTCATCACTGAAGTTATGTGATTACTGCTGCAATCATGTGCCCCAACCTTATTCTAAACCAATGGGCATGACTGTCTCCTCAAGTTCACCATCTCCCCTCACCCATAGTTTATCTTATCATTGCTTTAGTTCTGCCTATCATGTTTTTTTATCTGTTCTAACACATGATCAGGAGCCCACTACCTTCACCATGGCTAACAAGAAAACCAAATGGAAAGATGCCATGGCTGCCTAGATCAAAGCATTAGAGCTCAATAACATATGGTCTATTACAACTTTACCTCCTGGAAAAATTTCCATTGGCTGCAAATGGGTTTATAAAATCAAAAAGAAATCAGATAGCTCAATTGAACGGTACAAAGCACTTCTCGTCACCAAGGTTCACTCAAACAGAGGGTACAAACTATAATGAAACCTTTGCACCAGTTGCTAAGCTTGTCACCATTCAATGCCTTCAATTGCTTCCATCTGTGGTTGGTCCTTACACCAAATGGATGTAAACAATGCTTTTTTACATGGAGACTTAGACGAAGAGGTATACATGCAAATTTGACCTGATTTTTCTAAACAGGGGGAGCATAAAGTCTTTCTCCTCCATAAGTCTTTATATAGTTTGAAGCAAGCCTCCAGAAATTGGTTTTCAAAACTCTCAATTGCTCTTATTGCTGTTGGCTTTTCCCAATCAAAATCCGATTATTTCTTATTTACATCCTGTCACCCGTCCTCATTCACAGCAGTCCTCATTTATGTTGACGATATCATTATCACCGGTGATAACCTGACTACAATCAACATCTTGAACCGATGTCTATACTCCCAATTTCAAATTAATGATTTGGGACCCTTAAAATACTTCCTCGGCATTGAAGTGGCTCGGGCTAAAGCAGGTGTTGGTTTATTGGGTGGACATCCTATTGATTTTCCAATGGAAACAAATGCCAAGCTCGACCCTGATATGGGGCACTACTTTCAAACCCCATTGCCTATCGCAGATTAGTTGACTGGCTCTTATATCTTATCATCACAAGGCCCTACATCACATTTGCAGTGAACATCTTGAGCCAATATATGAGCACAGATAAGAAAATTAGCCCAGAGGTGGTCTCCGGAAAGGATCCTCTAATGCTTAAGTCAATACACTGGTGAGAGAAGGCAAATCTCATGATGAACTCTGACTGTTCTAAGTTATTTACCTCCATTTTGGCTGAGTTCCCCTTATATCTTGGTTGGTGGGTTCTCCTATTGGTCCATAGGTCTTTTTCCTTAGTGATGTAGACTTGTAAGCTATTGCTGGACTGATTACCGTCTGAGCTGAGGTGGTTGATCTCATAACAGCTACCCTAATCTTAACAGTTAACTCAACTACGATTATCTTTGGATTTAGCAATCATGATTATAACGATTAACTCAACTATAGTTATCCTTGGGTTTAATAACTTCCTAACTTGACCATAGTTAAGTTAGTTAGCATTGGTTGAGTCCAAAAGCAGTTATGGGCATCACCATCTCATGATTAGGTAGCGAATCAGAATGACATATGGACGGTAGATATGAGTCTAAGGGGATAACTACCATTACATATACGAAATAAAACATAATAATGAATAGAAGCCAATGGTGATAATTCCTCCAACATGGTCATCAATACCAATAGATGGACATATGGGAGGGTAATTTTGACTTTGTCAATAAGGTCTGGGAGTGTAATGATGACCCAATAGTCCAATCATGAGGTCATCACTTCATTCATGGCCAAGAAATTCTTCCGTGTCTATTGGTGAAAGAAAATTTTCACCAAATTAGACATCATAAAGAGAGGTGGCACAATGTCATTTTGTTGGATTTTTAGAAGATTTTTCCTTAAAAGCATAAATTGCAAACCAGAGCTTGGATCAAGTCCTCTTACGAGAACCTTGTATGGTGCCTGATCTACACATGGAATCCACTCAATGTGAAAACCTATTGTAAGAAGAGAGAGAACAAGTGATGAATTTCATGCATGGATTAGCACACGAGAACCTGATCTGGACTCCTCCTCTCCTCCATTTATATGAGTTTTGGAAGAATCAGATTTGGACTTTATCATCCAGATATATCAGAACTTTTGTACACCACCAGCTTGGCACGTGATTTGATTAATATGAAAATGTTGTTTCTATTCATCAACCATTTCCTAAAATTCAAGCTTATACCAAAACCATAACATCTACTTTCTCCTTGTGAAGAGCTTCCATTCTCTATACATCATAAATGAACTTTTCCAACCTTTCATCACTCATTGGTTTTGAAAAAAAAAGTGAGGTCTGTGAAACTATAGAGGTTGTGATCAAATGCTGATACTTTCTATTGATGATTAGTTGGTCTATATACAAAAGAATAGATGAAATCTCTCATTGGTCAAAGATAATCAACTATACAAGAATAGAAAGATGGCTTACTGTCTTCCTAAATTATAGAGAGATAAGATGCAATTGTCTGACACGCCAGATACTCCCCCTCAAGCTGGGGAGTGAATGTCATAGACCAACTTGCCAATTAAGGGCTGAAAGTCTGCTTTGCCCAATGTTTGGTCATGACATCTATGAGTTGAAGCCTGATCGGGACGTATGCCGTTTGGAGGCTACCGGATCAGAGTTTGTCCCGAATGAGGTGGCAATCTATCTCGATGTGCTTCGTTCTCTCGTGAAAAACAGGATTAGAAGCAATGTGAAGGGCTGCTTGATTGTCACAGTAGAGAGTAACAGGGTGAGGTGGTATTTGAAGATCTTTAAGCAAAGCCTGCAACCAAGTAACTTCACAAGAGGCAGATGCCATGACACGATATTCTGCTTCGGTGGAAGACCTGGATACTGTGTAGTCTTTTTGGTTTTTCAAGAGGTTGGGTTGTCACCAATAAATGTACAATAGCCAATGATAGATCGGCAAGTGGTGGAACATGACTCCCAATCAGTATCATAGTATGCTTGGAGTTGTAAGGCACTCGTAGATGATAATAGGATGCTAGTTCCTGGAGTAGATTTGATGTATCGAACAACTCGCAGTGTAGCTTGCCAATGTGGGTCACAAGGACCAGGTGCCAACCGGGCGAGAATCTGCAATAACATAACCAAAAGTAATTATGTCGACCTTATAAGATTTTCAATTAGGTGAGCTAGCATAGTCAAAGATTTATTTTCAAAACCAGTTTAGTGGTGTTGACTACAGGTGTAGTAAGCAGAAAGGTTCCAATAATGGTAAGTGATCTCTATGGAGGTATTAGACTCTATTAGCACACCTTAATAGTATGAAATATATATATATATATATATATATATATTACTATGTGTGGACCTAAGATACTGTTTCCTTAATGAGAAGGAAACCCTAATTTCATTCCAGGGTTGGTCCCTACCCTCACCCTTATAAATAGTTATCACTGGCACATTAAGTGAATGACTAGAAAAACCTAAAGGGAGAAGGGAAAGAGGGTAGACTGAACTAACAACGGCGTTCGTGTTGCAACAAGGGATTATTTTGCTATAGTCATGGGTTTAGGTACGCCGTTATTGTCCATGTAGTAATTGTATTGTATGCTTATCTGGTCTTCATGCATATGTTGCGTGTATATTTTTTTTATCAATGGTATCAGAGCAGTTCATGGAGACGATGGGCTACAAATTTTTTTATTTTGTTGCATGAATTGGACCTTTTGTCCATTAGTAATGGCGTTTTCTAAAACCCTTATACCGGGAATTTATGTTGCTTTGATCACTTTTCACCTGATTTTTTTATTTTATTATTATTTTTATTTTTCACTGCCATTGTGATTGTTGGCGTCAAATATCCCTTCACTGAGAGTATTAGGGTTGGGAGCCATCTCATTTGTCGGTCATGTATATTTTTTTGGGAGTCGACGATAGCTAGCAAGGTCGTTGAGTTCCCCATTTTATAAGTTGCAGACTAATGGGTTTTCATCTTTATTTGATTACCTTTTTTCCCATGTTTATGTGTAAGAAATAAAATAATAATGAAAATTCAAAAGTAAGAAACAAGTTATATATTAAAAAAAAAAAAAAAAGTTCACTGACTTCCACCACTCTTTTGTGAGTGTTGGAATGCAAAAGCAAAGTGTAGTTGTTGCGAGTGTTTAGTATAGATCTCGGCTTGGGTCGCGGAATTGGATCTCTCCCTCCCTCTTGAGTCTCCAAGGTAGGCGGCGTTTTAATTTGGAGAAGAAAGGATAAAATGATAGGGCTTGTCATGGGTGTTAATAGACCCAAGTTTGGCTCTATCCATTTTTTTTTTTAGGTTAAAATCCTATAAAAGGTAATGGGATGAGCCCATAGTTGCTTTATAAAAGTTTGTTTTGGGTTGTTTCAACTTAACTGAATGTTAATTGGCCAAGCCATGTTTATTTAAGAGTTATGGTTTAGCCCATGGACTTGATTAAAATAAAAAAAAAGGGTTTTAACTTAAAAACGTGGAGGGCTCTTGAGCCTGTTTTATTCAAAGATTAAAGAATTCTTGTGGGTGTGTTCTATCAACCAATTCCATATGGGTTTATCTCTGTTTACTGATTACGTGAGGGAGGGGACAATGACCTACTTCCCTAATTTGCAAATAAGGATTTCTTGTCCTTAATTATGTGAAAGCCCTTATAATTCTAGAAAAGAGCTCTCTACATGGGTTTATTTTTAGCTTAGTTTATTTTTTTATTGTTTTATTTTTTTAGGGTTTAGGGTTTAGGGTTTAGGGATCTCGATGACCTATTTTTATTTTTATTTTATTTTATTTTTATTTTTTTATTGGGTACTTAATCTTAAGGTGTTGGATTGTCCAAAATTTATAGATTTACCACCGACTTTAATTTGAGTTATTTAGTATTCTTGCATGCCCATAGAGATCCCATTTAAGGGTTTCAAAACATAGGTTTCTAAGAGAGAGTCTAGTGTCAAGGGTTCACCCATTCTGATGTCCCCATCAGAAATTTTTTTTTTTTTTTTTTGGTACAATCTAATGTAGTCTAATATCTATTAGTTTTGTGGAATTCTGGATTTGGGTCCTTCACCATGTTTCATGATGATTATTTTTTGAAACAATGGTATTTGATTATACCAAATGCCAATATATATTTTACAGTAATCTGATTTTCGTGTGCTAGCAGTTATGATTTGGAATTGAATGTCCAAAGTATATTATTTTGTTAGCCTAATTTTATGTAACTCAACAATACCAATACTGTGTTGGTGCTAGAAAAATGGATTGCTCGATGAACAAATCTTGTATGTTGTTTGCCATATAATTCTACTTCAGATGATGATTTCATCGCACAATGTGCTTTGGATTTACCTTATCATACTTGGTTTTAAATTGATTTGAGCTTGGGCATATAAATTGGGGTGAATTAACCATTTCTATTGTAGTTTTAATGAAGCCCAAATTGTGAAGTCATATAAATAGATAAGACTCAAACTGCTTATGAAAGTGAAGTCTGAAATTATCTGGTTTTGGTTTTGGTTTAATTATTGAAATTATTATTATTATTATTTTAAAACCAAATTATGATAGTTTCCATTGGGTTTGAGTTTTGGTTGTTATCATGGCAACATAGTTTTGGAAACCATATGTAAGTGGATGTGATGTTAGCATGCACCTACATCTCACTATAGTGATAACATACACTTCTAAAAGTGACATATATTAACGTTTTATGTGGTTATTATCCTACTTATTTGAAAGTCAAACAGAAACAGCCTGTAAACCATAGTTATGTGGTTTATTTGCGTCATTTTATTAAATGAAATTTGATTGGTTTGTCACCACATATACTTGAGATGTTGTGGATTGATTTTTTGTTGGTTGAATCAGTGGGATGATGGAATTATGTACTCTGATATGCTTTATATGATTTGACTAGTGGGAGGATGTACCTATACATTATTCTGGGTTGCTTTTAGTACAAGAAAATGAAACCTAGATTTTTTGTTCGAACAGTTATTGTATTTTGTCTTTGTTCTGTAACACCTTTGAAATTATATTTTTGTTTATGCATGTTTTTGCATTGATTTATCATTACCATGATATTGAAAAGTCATTTATGAATGACATAGATGAAAAATTAATGGTATTTTATGTTTGTATGCCATATTTGGAGCACCCTATGATAAATAAATATATTAGAATTAATCTAAGTGTAAGCTTCCTCACATGCTTGGCTACATAATACATTTCTTGGAAACAATGAAAGGATGTGCATTACCCACTAAAGTGGCACATCTTATTCTTCTATGATTTTTTCCATAGCAGCAAAGTTAGTGACATTTCTCAAAGGTGATGTCATCAAAGTTTACGGACATTCATTTTAATTATGTATTTCTTGACAGTAAAGATGATATTTTTTCAAAGGTAGTGTCATCAAGGTTTGTGAATAAATATTCACATGTTAGAAAGGGACACTAACTTAGGAATTCTTTTGTCCAAAGGTGGTTGAATTTCTAAATTTTAGTGTTCTTTTCACAGTTAATACAAGAAAATGAGAGGACCAGTGAATCTCTGTCCCAAAGGATAAGGATACAGTTTCAGTTATAACTCTTGAGTGATTAAGACAGTGTGTTTTCGCCAATACAGTGGATGGACGTGAATCTCACCAAGTTGAACTTTATTATTAATGTGGTCTATTTAAATGAGCTTTAGTGAAAATCCTTTGTGGGTAGAGTTGACATCTTAAAGATTAATATTAATGCTGATGCCTATATTCACATTTGAGATGTTATGATATAAGATCATCTTACGTTACTTGTACAAGGTGGTTTATTAAATATTTCTATCTTAGTTCCAATGAAATCCAGTTTTGAAGTCTAATAATTGGATAAACCATAAATAGTTTATGCAAATAGAATCAGAAATCGTTTGATTTTGATTTATTAAAATGACTTTTGAAACCTGTTTATACTGTTAACCTTTTTTTTCCCTGTTTGTTCGAGCTAACAGTTAGATTTAGTTCTAATATGAACTGATGTTGACTCTTATAACTGGTACTTTTAGTAGGTCATTTAGTCCCTCCTCTCTTATATTAATGGGAGAATAAAATATTATCCTATTGAGGGTGATAGATGTCTTATACATGTTTTATTATGTACACTATATTATTTGTTTTCATGAATTTTAAGTCAACTTGGGGTATTTTGATGTTTTTTCTTCAATGCTCTATTTATTATCCGTGACATCCGGTTTCATCATGTGACACTTAATTATGAGTTTTGACACCTATTATTATTAATCAAAGTATCACAAGTATATTGTTTAAGTAATATTTCTTTGAATTTATATGTCCTATGTGTACTTGTGATAAATACAATTTTATTGGAAATTCATCGAAATAAAATAGATATATTGTACTTGAATGATTTAAATGAGATTATTGAAATTTTAGTGGCTTATTGGTATAAAGCCTATGAAGTTGTTTACACTTACTATGGATCTAAACTCACATTACATTTATTTGTTGAGGGCTTATTATTGTTTTAATCTATAAGTTATTTGATTCATATGCTCTTATTAGTTAATGAATTTTTTTACTTACAGAAATTATAGGGTTTTATTGTGATTGACTTTAAAGTTTATGGGCTAATGTTTGTATTAGATATTAAAGTCATTTGGAATTCTACCAAAAAAAAAAAAAAAAGTCATTTGGGCTGAAAGTTCATACCTATATACAACTTCTTATATCTAATAAATTATGGATAAGATAAGATATTTCATGTGTTTTTATTATTCTAAATAAACATTATGAACTTCCATATTTTGAATGTTATCATTTTAGGAAATTTCCATATTTAGATTTTTTTTTTAAATTTATGATAATGGCTGGAAGTACAATTTTCATACTAAAAATGTACTCACTTTGATAACTGTTAAATTATGGTGTTGCCATATTGACTATTAGGGTTTACAATGGGTTGCTTTTATGGGCTTATATTGATTTTTTTTAAAAAAAATACTAAAATAGTTCATCTTGTTATTTGCACCCAAATCTAAACCCATGGGCATTTGGTAGCAATCGAAGTCTATATGTTTTCATAATTTCAGTGATTATGCTTCCACTTAGTGGGCTTGTTAGTGAGATTGTGAAATCGCTATTGACTATTCGGGATAAGTCGCAGTCAAGGACACCATATGGTGAAAGATGTGCTCTTGTCACCACAGGTGAGTCTTCGTTTGGTCGGTTTCGCTTGATAGTGTAAGGGTGACGTTTTGGGCTTCACAACTTTAGAGGTTCTTGTCTTGCCACCACAAATGACAGAATCTTTAGAGTAGTATTGTTTCGAGTGTCTTGCCTTGCATATGAAAGATTCCACTATGTGTTGAGCGATCTTATCACCACAAGTGTGACCCTAATGACGTCGGATCTTTCTCTAGTTGTGTTTTCCTACAATTATTGAAAATAATACTAGGATAAATCTGATTAATAGTCCAATTAGTCAGGTTTAATTATATTATTGAGATGTTAATATACCTTCTGTTCTTGTATATTGTATATTTTAGTAAATATGTATGATTATATTTGTCAGCTTTGACTTCCCATCTATTTTCTATTAAAAATTTGAATGATCCCAATTTCGAAAAATGAAACTGATTTTTTAATGTTTCTCTAGCTATTATGATATTAAATTTTAATCTTAGAATTGATGGGCCTCCCAAACCAGCGTTTGTTAATTTTGTTCATTTAGTCGTTATGAAAAGGAGAGAAATCAAATAGGTTTATTTAAAGATCACTGGGAGTAAATTCATGAATCATAAATTTTTATAGAACTTTATTGCTATAGATAAAATAATTATTTATCCACTAGTTAAGGGCTTGATTCCAAAAGTCTTCCAAGAACATGTCACTAATAAGGGACTTATTAGTTCTTTTGATGTATTTTATTAGTGGGAGCTTTGCTTATATATTCAGTTGCATCTAACTTTCAATTTATTTTTGTATATATGATGCATTATTATTGTTCTCAAGAATATACATGCATCTTTATTATGGATAATTTCTTATGTATATATACTTAATTATTTGTCTTCTTCAGAAAATTGAGGCTATATGTGTTATATTTACTTCATTCGATATTCGAGGTTCCAGTCAATACACATACATTCAGTCGCTAGTAAATGTTCGATTGATTCAGGTCTAGTGAGAGTGTTTTGGGACATCTGGACCCAGTCCCAATGAGCTTCTTTGATCGAAACTTGAGCCTTTGGGAGACGCTTGTAGTTAATGAGACATTCGGTATCTGTTTCATAGGGTTCATTTGGTTTACGAGCCTGGACCAATTTGGAAATAGCCATGATGATCACTATTGCATATTATTTCCATACCACACTTTCATACTATTTGACCAAAATTGGTGAGGATATGAGCATTTTGATGTGTTTAGTCCCATGTCACTTTAGATGTGACAATCAATACAGTTAGGTGTTTGTAATTTTCATTCGGACCATGGCATTTGATTTAAGGTGTACTTCATTCAACACTGTTTTTTTGTTTGTGACCACATTCAATTTATCTAAACCGGAGAGTCGTTTTAAATAAATTTTAAAATCTAAAACTTATGACATATGCTGCCCAAGTGGAAGATTGTAAGATTTCCAATTAGGTGGGCTAGCATAGTCAAATATTTTTTTTCAAAATCGGTTTAATGGTTTTGACTACAGATGGAGTAAGCAGAAAAGATCCAATAATGGTAAGTGATCTCTATGGAGATATTGGATTCTGTTAGTATACCTTAATGGTTTAAAATATATATTACTATGTATAGACCTAAGATACTGTTTCCTTAATGGGAAGAAAACCTTAATTTCATTGCATGGTTGGTCCCTACCCTCACCCCTATAAATAGTTATCACTAGCCCATTAAGTGAATGACTAGAGAAACCTAAAGGAAGAAGGGAAAAAGGGTAGACCAGACTAACAAATGCGTTCGTGTTGCAACAAGAGATTATTTTGCTGTAGTCATGGATTCAGGTATACCATTATTGTCTATGTAGTAATTGTATTGTATACTTATCTGATCTCCATGCATATATTGCTTATATATTTTTCTATCAAACCTTCCTAGTTCTTTTTTGTTTTTTTTTGTTTTTTTTGTTAATCTATATATACCACCCATGGCTTTTCTCCCCACCTAGCCCTGCCTTTCTATTTATCCACACAAAATTGTCATGTAATAGATCTGCACTTTTGAGAATTAACTCTTTCCTACCAACCAGCCTTCCTTGTACAATTGAAGAGCATCTAAAATTCTATTTGAAACAACAATTGCGTAGCATTAATGGTGAGCAGTGGTGCCAAAAAATCCCATGCTCACCAAGAGACTCCTGGCTGTTATTTATTTCCACTCCCTAGATGCCTCATTTATTGAAAAATGAGTTGAGTTCGAAGAACCCATAATAAAACCCTAAGGGGTTGGTCTTGGTCCAATGGTGATTTGATCTGGGTCATGGTGACTTAGAAAGCATCTGAACTGGTTCAAATCACATTGGCAGCACCTTTGGGACCACTCACAATGGGATTAATTTGGATTTTTGATTAATCCCGTCAATGACTCGGTGGAAAATCAGGCTGAAAGCCTGAAAACCCTCATCAGCCAAAAAAAAAAAAAAAGAAGAGGAGAAGAAGAAGAAGAACCCATAACCAGGAGAAAAATCAGGTAAGAAACATCGACCAGACTAGGATAAGGAATGGTATGCACCTATGCATGTCGATCCTGATTCCCCATTAATCCCTTGAGGAAGGGGACAATGACCCGTATGGAAATTAACAACTTACCAAATAGGTAGAGAGAGAGAGAGAGAGAGAGAGAGAGAGAGAGAGGGCCCTTACCTAGCTACAGGCTACATGGCTGTGCCTCACTAGATTAGTTGCATCAGAGGGAACACTATGCCTCCACCCAAAAAAAAAAAAAAAAAAAAGGCACACTATGCTATAGGTGCATCTCCTCTACAGTCACTTGAAAGTGAGTGAAAGAAAACAAAGGAGGGGGAGTTGTTTGTCCAGCAGTTCCCACACCCCACAGTGACCGGAGAGGATCTCTGGCCTGGATATATACACATATGTAAGTGGCAATGATGTTTGAGCCCTTTTTTTATTGTTAAATTGTGCTTCCTAGCACTTTTTGCTGAACTACCTAATTAAATATGCATGTTGTGTACCTTAAGGCTTTTGGGTCAATTTAATGGGCCTTGTGGGCTAATACTACTGCAAGATTTGAAAGGGACAAATGTATGATTGTAAGTTTGACCCTGACGGCTAGAACCTGCCCTAGCCTACCATGAGCCCAAACCTTATCTAACCCAGTTATAAGGGTCAGTCCAGCCTAGCCCAACCCAATCCTGACCAACCCAGGCCTAGCCCGACCCTATTTTAACCCTAGTCTATTATTGTGTTTTAAGGTTTCCTAAACCTATGAACCAATTGTTAAAACTAGTAGGGTAAAAAGGGAGGAGGGGTTACAAGGGAGAGGTCGGGAGGAAGAGCTCCAGAATTATGTAGATGACAAGGTTGGCAGGATTTAAGGCCCAAGGACCAATGCTGAAAATGGGCTAAGCACAACTTGGGCTGATTCTACTTCTAGTGATTATGGGGTGGGGTTGAGGGAGGACTATTAACGACAAAATTATATACCACCAAATTATATACCATCTGTAATGAGATAGTGTAGGACAACGAAGATTCATGAGTTGTTCTCTTGTTCGATCAGCTAGAATTTTAGCTGGTTCAACAAAATGAAGAGTTATAGTGTAGACCAAAGTATTAACCGCATCTTCTTGGTCGACGTAAATAGTTTGCTAGGCAAAATTACCATCAGCTAGTTGTTCAGTAAGATGTTGCGGAATACGGGTCACAACATTTATAATTTGTTGTCTAACTTCTTCATACAAACAAAAATCCCACCAACCACGGAATTGGATAAAAAATCCTATTGCTATCATTTTAGCAACATTAGAATCAGATGAATAATTTAGTTTTGCCATTGTAACATACATAAGCATCTGCTTCAAAAGATTGATAATTTGATATTTAAACAAACTATCGATATTCCACTCAAAGATAGTATTACCATCGATTGGGAAATTTATAGGTTCTCCTTCTACTTCAAATTGAGGATCGACAGGAGAAGGTCGAGGGTAATAATAGTTTAGAATGAGAATTATGATGGAATTATAAACCTTCAGGGTACCAACCGTACACCTTTCCAGGTTAATCAACCTGTTTATGGTCCTCTGCAAAGAGAACAACTCAGGCTCAATTCCAATCTCCTCTTGCTCCTATAAATAGGGAAACTGGGTCTTCTTCTTCAACTCTTTCTGATATACAAGCCTCTTTAGGAATCATGATGCTTCATATCACTGAAGAACCCAAATTCCAAATTAATGAGAAATTCTTAATACATGAGTACATATCCGCTAAGAATGAAGGAAAGAGGAAACTTTTTGAAGAACATTATCCTTCTGACTCGGAGCATAAAAAGCTTCAAGAAAAATGGGTTTCTCATATGGAAACTCATCCAATAAACCTTCCTTTCTTTCAGTGGTTAAAACTTTATCTTCTTAATAAATCTAACCCTCATCAGGTTAGTGAGATTAAGAAAGTATAATCACTTATGTCACCAAAGATGGAACAGAAATTGAATCTGTTCATCCTCATTTTCAAGCCTTAAGAATAGGTGGAAACAAAATGGCTGTTCTTTTTAAAACTTCTAGCCATACCTCTTCTCCTCTGACTGAATTTCATCTTAGCCAAGTTGTTGAACAAAACAACTTTACTAATCTTTGTCTTTAGTCTATTGAAAACCAAACTGATAGGATTGAGACGATAGTAGACTCATTAATAGCTTCTACTTCGTCTACTTCTCATGCTAAATCTGAGCATGTCTGGCCAACTTTTGCTTCTCAACTTAGAAGCTCTCCAAAAGAATCTACTTCTCAACCAAGAAGTAACCAGTTTGTCTTATTTAAATCTCCTCCAACCCTGGATATCCAAAAAAAAAAAAAATAAAAAAACTGAGTCTAACATTCTTGATGAGATTGTTACCTGACTCCAAAAAATCCAGGTATCTAAAGGAAAATTAGAAGACAGCCAGGCCCTAACTCTTTCTCTTGCCGAACCTTCTGATTTTGAAATAGAATTAGTAGAAAAGAATTTCAATCTATACTACCTCAACAGGCAACAGTTCTTGAGTCTCTTCCTCAACTTAATCAAGTTATGAGGAAAGCTCAAAAAGTTATGCTTACCGCTCCAACAAACTATTATTACCCTCGACCTTCTCCTGTCGACCTTTAATTTGAAGTAGAAGGAGAACCTACAAATTTTTCAATCGATGGTAATACTATCTTTGAGTGAAATATTGATGGTCTGTCTGAATATCAAATCATCAATCTTTTGAAGCAGATGCTTATGTATGTTACAGCGGCAAAACTAAATCATTCATCTGATTCTGATGTTGCTAAAATGATAGCAACAAGATTTTCTAGCCAACTCTGTGGTTGGTGGGATTTTTATCTGTCTGAAGAAGTTAGACAGAAAATTATAAATGCTGTGACCCATATTCCACAATAGCTCATTGAACAACTAGCTGATGGTAATTTTGCCCAGCGAACTGTTTATGTCGACCAAGAAGATGAGGTTAATACATTGGTCTACACTATAACTCTTCATTTTGTTGGACCAGCTGAAATTCTAGCTGATCGAACAAGAGAACAACTTATGAATTTTTGTTGTCCTATACTATCTCATTATAGATGGTATAGAGATATCTTTTTTGCTAAAGTCTTTTCTAGAGAGGACTGTAACAATTCTATATGGAAAGAAAAGTTCATCTTTGGTCTACCTCCTTTATTTTCTCAAAAGGTAAGGTACAGACTTAAAGCAAAACATAATGGCACTATTCTCTTCGAGCAATACACTTACGGGGAATTAGTTGCTGAAATATGCAATGAAGGTCTTCAACTCTGCACAGACCTTAAACTTAAGAAACAACTGTCTAAAGAGAGACAAGCTGGATTTCAGGAACTTGGAGATTTCTATGAATAATTTGGGTTTGAAAAGGTACGTCTTCCAGGCTCCAAGAAAACCCATAGAAAACTCTCTAAGTTTTTCAAACCTAAATATCAGGCTAAACACTATAAAACTTAAACTAAGCGCTTCTTTAAGAAACGCTTTTCTAAATCTCGCCCTCAACACACTTTTCTAAATAAACCTCCTGTTTGCTATAAATGTGAAAAAGTAGAACATTATAAGAATAACTATCGAACTAAAGCTAGAATCAATGCTTTAGAAATTGACGACTCTCAGAAGCAAAATCTTGAAAAGGTCTTGCTATACTGCTCCTCTGACCCTGAGTCAGACTCTGATTCTAACTCAGATCAAGATATTGCTCAACTTGAGTTCAATAGTGAATCTTCTGAGTCTAAATCTCAGATTCCCCATTGTAATTGTGATCCTTATCAGGCTATGCTTAAAGAAAATGGTTTAATGGTTCTCTCTTCTGAAGAATCATTCCTCTTAAAAACCATTGACCAAGTCAATGATCCTACAACTAAGGCTCAACTCTTACATGAGTATATCACCTTAGTTAAGGATAATTCTAGGCCTAGCCCAGTTCCTAATAAACCTATGGTTCAAGATTACAGTTTTAAAACTATAATCAATCGGGTAAAAGCTACCTCTCTTACCCGAAAACCTACTATTCAGGAACTTCGTAAGGACCTCAACAAAGTTAAAACAGAAGTTCGAGATCTTAAACTAAGAATTCAAATTCTTGAACTTTACAATACTCAACATGTCACTGAGCAAGATTCTGAAGAAGAAACTTGCTTTAAGGATCTACTAGTAACTCAAAATACAGTAGCTAGTACCGCTGCAACTCCTGCTGCAGCTTCTTCTGATGACACTCAAATCTTAACCATCCAATAGGTTCAAACTCATCGATGGCATGTAGTGATTGACATCGTTGTTAATCATGAGTTTAACCTAAAAACTATCGCCTTAATTAACTCAGGTGCAGATATTAATTGTATTAATGAAGGACTTGTACCTTCTAAATGCTTTGAGAAAACTGCTCAAAAATTAGTTATTGCTGATGGATATAGAATGCAGGTTAGATATAAACTCCCCTCTGCTTCTATCTGTACTAATGGACACTGCCTGAAGACTCCTTTTATAATGGTAAAAGGACTCTCTCAATTTGTACTTCTTGGCACTCCATTTTTATCCCAGCTGTATCCATTACAAATTGACACAGTTGGTCTTCACTCGGTAATTCAAAATCACCCTATAACCTTTCATTTCATTGAACCTCCTAAGGTTCATACGACGAATGAAATTAGGGCTCAAGCTCAGTCTAAAGAAAAATTTATATGGTCTTTAACATCTGAAATTCAACAAAAGAGCATCCAACAAAAAATTGATGACCCTAGTTTTCAAGTCAGAGTTAAAAAATTTCAAGCTCAACTTGAAAAGGAAGTTTGTTCAGACATCCCAACGGCATTCTGGGATAGGAAAACACATATTGTTACTCTTCCCTACGAAGATAACTTTTTTGAAAACCAGATTCTTACTAAAGCTCGGGCAGCCCAAAGGCTTGATCTTTTAAGGGAAACCTGTCAAAAGGAAATTTTTGAACTTATTGCTAAAGGTCTTATCAGACCAAGTAAGTCTCCCTGGAGTTGCACTACATTTTATGTAAACAATAATACGAAAATTGAAAGAGGGTACACCTAATAAGGTGTGGGGTTTTTGTCAAAAACTGATAAGCTTTGGCCGAAAGTTATCTTGTCCATAGTCCAGGTGTGTGACTGAAATTAAGCCACAAAAGATTCTCTAGCATTTCCACATGGGGGTCCCACTGTTTTCTAGAAGAGACTTAGTAAGGTGAATTATTAGAGTGTCCACCCATGACACTCACTATAATTCGCTTATAGTGCTGCGTGATGCATGTCAAGACGTCAGTCTGACTAGAGTGGCACTAGGTGTGGATGCTTGACACTTGGCAAGAATCAGAACAGCGTGTCTGATTATCATGGCACTGGGTCAAGGTGCAGTGAGACCCCTTGATAAACCCTCCCGGGTTTTTTTTTTTTTTTGGAAGAGCCTCAGTAGTCAGGCCGTTGAGCACATTGGCTAGCATCATCCGAAGGAGGAAGAGTGGAAGAGGAGGAGGAGGATGCGGCCAGGTCAGATTGAGTATTAAATCCGATAGCGGTGAGGATACGCTCTTGGATCTGTTCATTAGATAAATACGGAAGGCAACGCCAAACAGCTTGAAAAATGTTATGAAAAGGCATCTGAGCCGTCATCGAAAAAGAAGGTGCAAGGGGCAGATCGGCACCGATACCTCTTTTAGGCACAAAATGAGAACCAGTTAATGGTGAAATATCAAATTTATCCCACAACTTTACAAATAGATGTCGCTCCAGATGAGGAACATAATTCTATTCTTCAAACTCATCAGTAGTCATTTGATACCTCCACTGAAGGATCCAGGGTACTTCGTATATAATAAAAAATTGGACAAAGAGAGCCTGAGAGCCTGGAGGAACCAGTTTGGCATACCTAATAACATGTGTTGAAGTTAAAACTTCACAAACTAGGAATGTGTTTTATGATCGTTCTGATATAAGAATATCATGTCCCAAGCTTTAACATAATCAGCATAATCATATGACCTGAGTTTAAGACCGGTGACATCATGAAATTCACGTTTGAATGAGGGGAAAGATCCCCATTTGCGATCTCAAATGATGTTAATTATATTGAGCTTAGAATAAGCCCGAACATATGCAGATCTATAATAATGCTGAATTTGAGTACTTTGAGTTTCCTCAAGGATTCTTTCATAGAAAAAACGGGTTTTATCTCCAGTGGAAGGATGAAGGTGATCACGGAGGTAAATGGTGACTATTTCAAAAGGAGTGTGGCGAAGATGGATGGATTCGATGGGAATAATTGGGATAAAATTTGTTGCTATGAAAGGGGAGTTATTGGAAGCCTGTAAGGTTGAAGCAGGTGATGGAGACTTGTACCTTCTAAATAGATTTGATGACCCTAGTTTTCAAGTCAGAGTTAAAAATTTTCAAGCTCAACTTGAAAAGGAAGTTTGTTCAGATATCCCAACGGCATTCTGGTCTAGGAAAACACATATTGTTACTCTTCCCTACGAAGATAAATTTTCTGAAAATCAGATTCCTACTAAAGCTCAGGTAGCCCAAATGCCTGATTTTTTAAGGAAAACCTATCAAAAGGATATTTCTGAACTTCTTGCTAAAGGTCTTATCAGACCAAGTAAGTCTCCTTGGAGTTGCATTGCATTTTATGTAAATAATAATGCGAAATTTGAAAGAGGTGCACCTAGACTTGTCATAAATTATAAACCTTTAAATAAGGTTTTTAAATGGATTTGGTATCCTATACCTAATAAGAGGGATCTTCTTAATCGATTATACGCCTCTTATGTATTTTCTAAGTTTGAAATGAAGTCTGGATACTGAAAAATTCAGATAACAGAGAACGATAGGTATAAGACAGCTTTCGTTGTCCCATTCGGACAATACGAATGGAATGTTATGCCTTTTGGTCTTAAAAATGCTCTGAATTTCGAAATATTATGAATACGATTTTCAATCAATATTCACAATTTATAATTGTATATATTGACGATGTCCTTATATACTCTCAGGACATTTCTCAACATTGGAAACATTTAAATCTGTTTCTTTTCTGTTATTCGACAAGTAGGACTTGTTGTTTCTGCAAAGAAAATAAATTTATTTCAAACTAATGTTTGATTCTTAGGACACTATATCTCTTTTGGATCCATCATTCCCATAGAACGAGCTATTCAGTTTGCTGATAATTTTCTTAATGAAATAACAGATAAGACTCAACTCCAAAGATTTTTTGGTAGCCAAAATTATATTGCTGAGTTTTATAAAGACTTAGCAAAGGACGCCAAACCTTTGTTTAATTGGCTTAAACAATAGCTTGAACCATGGACAACTGTACATACTAACTCTGTTCGTAAAATCAAGCTTTAAGCCAAAGCACTCCCGTGCTTAAGCTTAGCACGTCTTGATTGTTTTAAAATTGTTGAGACCGATGCATCCGAATTTGGATATGGTGGTATCTTGAAGCAACGATGTCCTAATCTTCCAAACAAAGTATTAGTATGTTTCACTTCTGGTACTTGGAATCCCACTCAACAAAAATATTCAACAATAAAAAAGGAGATTCTTGCACTTGTTTTATGTATAACCAAATTTGAAAGTGATCTTCTTAATCAGCATTTTTTGATACGAGTCGACTATAAGGCAGCTAAGGATGTCCTTGAGAAAGATGTCAAAAATCTACCTCAAAACAAATCTACACTCGATGGCAGTCACTACTCTCTGTTTTTTATTTTAGTATTGAATTTATTAAAGGTAGTACTAATAATTTACTTGATTTCTTAACACGAGAATTTTTACAGGGCTCCAAAACAGAAGGCTGTTATCCCTATCACTCCTAATAAAGTTGTTGCCACAACATCATCCAGGCAACTTCAAGAACATCCCTCTCCTATCTCTTCTTAGTCTCTATCACCTGCTTCAACCTTACATGTCACACCCTGCTCACATCGAATCGGCCTGGACCGAGTTAACACCGTTAACCCAAACCGCCAGATCATCGACATCAGATTCCACCACAAAATGACAACCGATATAAACTCCTCGATCAGCGGAAGACTAAGTTTTACCGTGAATAATCCCATAATACTTGATACCGGATAGTGATATAATAATTATATACATTTGGGCCAAGGCATGATATTTACACAAAAGAATAAAATTCAAATATCAAGTACATAAGGAAATCCACAAAACAATGAGTACACACGCTCGGTATCAAGGCTAGAGATCAACTCGGCATCAAGGTTGAGCCCACTCAGATCACATAGAAGAGCTCACTGGCCTCAAGTGGAGCTCAAGACGGCCTCAAAGGTGGAGCTCACTGCCTGAACCATCGTCTAAACAACTCTCGACAAGCAACAAGGTGCGTTTCTAACTCCTCAGGGTCCACCATCCTCTTCAGAAACTCGATCGTGGGACCCACCGTCTCCTGGGATGTATGACCTGCAAAATCATCTAAAAAGGGGTGTACACGTGGATGAGCTCACTAGCTCAAGAGTGGTAAGATGGACCACACAAGAGTCCACACATCAAAACACATCATATGCACTACATGCCATGCTTTACATTTTAAATCACATCCACCTAATCAACATTACTAAGTCCTTGGTTTTAGTGCTACTACAACCACAAGGAGCGATACTCCTGCAGAGCCGTGAACTCCTCCCGCGACACGCCATAGGGCTCTGAGAAGGCCCACCATGAGTACTCGAAAAGTAAAGACAATGCCGTCCACCGCCTCAACAAAATGTAAATGACTGAAAATAAAGGTGCCGACTCAAAGAATTTAAAAGCAAACGATTGGCCCTCTTGAATGTACCAACGAGTTGCCATTGTCCTACATAACCCACCGGCGTTATGTCTAACCGCCAAAGGACCGATAATCGCACCAACGCTTCCCCTAAATGATAACCCAACACCTTAACCCCTGTTGGGAAGGGTCACAGCACGGGATGGTGAAAATCCTAATATCGCATGCTCCTATATGACAATAGTATGATTGCATAGTGCCTCCGTGTCCCATTCCACGGGCCACCAATGCACTCGTCTCCAAGCCGACTACGGCATCTAGTCTATCAATGCAACATGCACCATGATGTCCACATTCAATATATAAACATCTCATGCAATTGACATTTGGAAAGTAAACATAGCACATATGCACATCAATGTGTGGGATGACTAGACTACATAACATATTCATGATGGCATGACTAGATTAGACATAATTAAATGAATGCCAAAGAATGCCTTGAAACAAGGCCAAACATCATCTCCCCACTTACTCAGAAGGCATAAGGATTCCCGTCTGACGGGTGAGATCCGGAAGGACGGTAGGATTTGGTGAACCTAACATAATTGAGCGGGTTAGTACTTCACCATTTTGGATCAAAATTAATGAAACCAGATGACAAAATCGTGTTTAGAACGTCAAAAGAAGGTCACACGTCCGATTTGGGTCCAATCGACATAAGGATCACCCTGGCCACACGGTGGGTCGCATGTGGGCCGTCTGCCCACTGCCTACCCACCGTTGGGACCGACGGTAGGGGCTCCACGTTGGGCCCACCGTTCCACCTGCCGTTGAGCAGAAGGCCCCGCTCTCGTGGGTGCCACAGTGGTAGGGGCCCACCAGTGCCACCCACCGGTCCTGGCGGAAAAGACACCGTTTCTTCCCAACTTCCTCCATTCTTTGGGGATTCAAATGGGGGCTTTTCCCATCCATTCTTCACACCTTCAAGGTCTTATAGGATGGTTCTAACCTAGATCTAGGTTATATTCAAGTGATGGGAAACCATCTTACCTTCTTTGCTCAAGAACGACTTCAAACCCTCCAAATCACTTCAAACCCACAATGCTTCTTCCCCCTTGTCAATATCTCTTCAAATCCTTCAAGATCAACAATAAATCATCTATTAAACCTTAGATTCATCATTTCAAAGGGATTTACAAGATCTCAAGAAACCATACTCAATCAAGGGTTTAAAGCTTGGGTATGGTGAATGTTCACAAAACCCAACTTTGCTTACCTCTAATCGAGATCTAGAGTTGAAGATCACTCTCCGACCGAATGGGAAGATCGAGCTTGCGCGCTTGAAATCCTCTTTTCTTCCTCTTCCTTCTCTTCTTCCCTTTCTTTCTCTCTCTCTTTACTCTTCTCACCAACGACGGGGTAATAAATGGAAAGAAGAGAAAATCATAAAGCTATATATATAATTTCTAAATAAGTGAATAGTGCACATGGATGGGTCATCGTGGGTGGGTGCACCCACCGCCCTACCCACCGAGGCCAAAACTTGGGATTTTGAGGTTGGCCTCGCAGAACCCACCCCATACTATGTAGCATACGATATACCTTAAAATACAGATATAATACTTTTATCCGACATGGCCTTATGGTAGGTGCATGTACACGGTTGGGCACCTCCTTCTTCCGCATGGCTCGGATTTGTTGGCCAACCGTGTTTAAGGTCACCCGTGCATCATAGCCCATAAGGAACCCGCCTAATTTCCTCCGCTTGGTTCTCGTGGTTAAACCGTTCAACCGCAAAATCGACTGGTTTAAAAAGGTGGTATTACATTACCCCTTCAAAAAATTTCGTCCTCAAAATTTTGCACTGTTGAAAAAAAAGATGAGGGTATATGGCTTTATTTCATCCTGTATTCCCAAGATGCTTCTTGTGAATGATCACCCATCGCACCTTTACATAGGAAATTGAGCGTTGCGAGGTTTTCACCTTCCGTCCAAAATTTTAGCTGGCTATTCCTGATAGGTCATATCAGCTTCTAGGTACTCGGTTCCACGGGTAGTACATGAGATGGATCATGCACGTATCTCTTCAAAGATGGATACGTGGAATACATTGTGAACATCCCCAAGAGAAGGTGGCGAGCAAGCATGTAGGCTATCGAGCCAACCCGGGATAAGATCTCAAATGGTCCAATGTATCTTGGGCTCATTTCCCCTTCTCGTGAAACCTTTGCAAACCTTTAGTAGGAAAATCTTGAGAAATACCTTTTCTCCCGGCTGAAATTCAATATCTTTTCTGGGTGTCCGTATAGCTCTTTTGATCGGACTGAGTGCTTTAATCCGCTCTCTAATAACGCCGACTTTGTCACAAGTCATCCAGATCATCTCAGTCCTAACATTCCACGCTCACCTACCTCATCCCAATACAAAGGAGTCCTGCATTTTCGCCATAATGCCTCATCGGAGCCATCCCAATTGTAGCTTGGTAATCGTTGTTATATGCAAACCCATAAGAGGTATATATTCTTCCCAACGCCACTCATCTCCATTGTGCATGCCCCGAGCATGTCCTCTAATATCTGTATGGTTCGCTCCGATCGACCATCCGTCTGGGTGAAAAGTACTAAATTCAGGTGATCCCAAGGCACGCTGTAAGCTTTTCCAAAATCTGGAAGTGAACCTTGGGTCCCTATCTGAAACAATGCTCACTGGCACTCCATGTAAATGCACTATGTTGTCCATGTAAAGTTGTGCTAGTTTGGTCATGGAGAACTTGGTCTTGATAGGAATAAAATGAGCAGTCTTGGTAAGCCGATCCACAATCACCCATATCGCGTCCATTCCCTTAGGTGTACTTGGTAGTCCGGTGACGAAGTCCATTGTAATCCTTTCCCACTTCCATTCTGGTACTGGGAGTGGCTGAAGGGTACCATAAGGTCGATGCCTCTCACTTTTACTTCCGGGTAAGACAAGTCCACATACAAAGCTATGGTGACTTTCATGCTTGGCCACCAAGAATCTTTGTTTGAGGTCTTTGTACATCTTGGTACTTCTGGGTGAAGTGAGTACTTGAGCTATGTGCTTCTCGACTATCTTGTCTTGTATATCCAAATCATCGGGTACACACAACTCCTCTAAACATTAATGCCCCATCACCGCTAAAGCAAAACTGGTGTTCATGGTTTGATCTTGAACTTAACTCGATCCGCAATTCGGATCCAAAGGTTACTTTATTATCACCTCTTGCCTAATTGTCGGATGCACCTAGAGCCGCAAGGATTGACCAACCATTTAAGGTTTTTCATTGAGGTTCAAGCTCTAAGGTTGCCCTTCATACAAGAGGGGTTTTCCCCT